>BJKM01000498.1:0-430200 GCA_015082035.1 Chaenogobius annularis | reverse complement strand
ATGCCCCCCCCCCTTTAGGAGATTTTTAAAAATAAATCGTTCAAATATTCCGGCCGGATCCCGAATATATATATTTACACACACAATATACATTAAGAAGAGGGTGTGTTTAGTTTGTCAGCCTGTTCCGCCCGCCCCCATTGGCCTCCAATGCTTATAAACGCGGTGTTAGACAAAGAAAATCCACCCGAGTCAACAACCACACCAAAGTCAGTCTGACTAATAACTATCAAAAACTAGAGGTGAAAAAGCGTGGTTTCGGACTACTTACCCACAACAATGACATGATTGCAGACAGTCACTGTTCTTACGTGCTCATTGTGGATTTTACTACAGCCCCTGTAGCGGCCCGAGGAGTCGTACGCACTGGGAAGTCTCAGTTTTACGCACCGATTCAAACCTTTTTGACATCCCTTGGACAAACTTGGTAAAACACCAGCCCACACAGGACAGCATAGTGGTGGTTGGTGGTGATACATGTTTGGAGCATGCACATTGTCTAAGCGGTTTGTGATGTTTAAAAGGCCCGCATTAAAAAGTTCGTCATCTATTGTGGGCTTTTTGTACCACGCGCCATCTGCGTCCTGGCCGTGGTGCTGAAAGTGAATCGCGTTTCTGCATCACTTTGGAAAGATTCGACGTCGGTCCATGAATCGTTAAAATGTTTACTTTATTCTCATAATATTACGATTTTATTCGCATAAAATTATGATTTGAATCTAATACAATTATGACTTTAATGTCGAAATGTAATGAATTTAATTTCATAGTGTCCGCAATTTTTTTTCATTCGTGTTGGCCCTTATACGCCATCGTACATATTAGATCATTAGAGTTTAAATAGGCTAAATTATATTTATTTTTTGTGTAATTCACAGACTGTGACGGTCTTTCTTTGGCTTATGCTTTGAAGCTATGAAGAAATGGCACAACACAGAACATCATTGCTCTACAAATATATGATCCTCACTGAGTGCTCTCCTCTCTCTCTGGCTCTTCTACTCAGCTGCACAGTTCAGTCACCTCACCTGTCTGCAGTGGAACAGCACAGAATGGGCGCTTCACTGCAGTGAATGAGCAGTCGTGTTACTTCTCAGTCACAGTGGCAAAGACGAGTGAACCCTGAGCTACAGTCAGTGCAAATATAGTTGTTATTTGGGCCGCTTTCTTGCACTGCTGTCAGGGCGCGGGAGTGCAGGGGCCACAGTGCGAGCGGAAAACGCAAGCCAAAGGAGTGAGGAGAGAGAGTCTTACAGAGGAGCAGGGAGGAGAAAGAGAAGAAAAAATAACCAGTGATTAGAAGCAGGAGACACATCGTAATCCTTCACAACTAGTTTGTAAGTGAAAGAAAAGCAATTTAAGCTCCTCCCCGGATTGGTACCATGGAGTTTGTCTCACTAATATAACTACTATAGTAGTTAGAAGAGCTACAGAGGTTCTGATAATCTTATAGTGCTACTTCTATTATTTAGTTGTGGCCGCTATATTTAATTTTCAAAACAATCAGCTGCTTTAGTTTATAGAAAGTTCATTTCTTATAACTAAAACATTTCCCAGTTTTATGTTGCAGGTTTGTATGACATTCTATTAATAAGCTATTATGTGCTTACATATACAGCCATAAAATTATGTTTATTCATTAATAACACTTGATAAAAGGTTGATGTTAAAAATGACCTGTATGCCATATATAATAGATAATCATAATATAGTAAAATACAATAAATATACGTTATACATTTCAAGTATATTAATACAAACACTCATCCATTCTGGCTGTTGTTTTACATCTCATCGAGCAAAAACGTGCACGTGGCACAGAGCGCGCTCGCGGACCAGATTCTGAGTTTGGAGCGGACCTTCCCGGACTCTTTGTGTATGGGTGATTTTAACAAGGGGAAGCCACGAACTACCAAAGTATAGACAGTTTATTAAAGTTCCAACCAGAGAGCAGAACACGTTGGATCACTGTTACACAACAGTCAGTAACGCCTTCCGCGCCGTGGCCCGCGCTGCTCTCGGCTTTTCAGATCACGCCATGGTCCCCACGTCCAAGCTCTCAAAATCTGCAATGAGGAAATCTAACAAGTGACAGTGAGGAGCGGAGGATATGTGCGGTTTACCTTACAGACTGGGAGGTTTTCATAGCTGCACAGATAGTCTGGATAAGACACGGACACTGTGACGCATACATTCGATATTCTTTGAGGACAGGCATTTTCATACCAACACCAAACCAAAGTCACATATATTCAACAAGACAAACCCTGGTCACAACCTTAAACTGAGGCAGTTCAGGCAAGCAGGACCTATTACAAACTACAGACCTATTTCAAAATCTCTTTGTCTCTAAAATCCTTGAAAGATTGTAGTTAAACAGTTTGTCGCCCATCTACAGACAATAACTTATTCGAAGTTTTCCAGTCAGGGTTCAGAGCCTACCACAGCACTGAAACCTGCAATTAGTTTAAAGTCTACAAACATGGTTGTTAGCTGCTGCGATGGGACTGATCTCCAATCCTGGTTCTATTGACCTCAGGTGCAGCGTTCGACACCTCGACAACAAAACATTCTACTGCCAGAGGTTAGAATTCTGATGTAGGTGTCAGAGGCGGACACCCCTCAGCTGGTTTAAATCCTACCCAATCTGATAGGGCCAGTTTGTTAATGTAAACCAGAGCTCCTCACCCTCTGTTCTAAAGTAACTACGGTTGCCGCAGGCTTACGTACTCGGTCCAATCCTGTTTATTCTTAATATGCTGCGTTAGGTGAACATTTATTAGAAAGCATGGCATTTAACTTCCACTGCTATGCAGATGACACACAGCTGTTATTTATCAATGAAACCCGCTCAGAACCAATCAAGCAGACACACTTAGGGTGCTTGCTGTGAAGGAGATAAAAACCTGGATGACCACTTAATTATCTGCTTCTTAACCCTGAAAAAACCGAGGTTCATCGTACTAGGCCCTAAACATCTACCGAGACGCTTTTATCTGACCAGATAGTTACACTGGACAATGTCAGTGTAGCCTCCAGCCACTGGAAGAAACCTTGGAGTCTTTTTGACCAAGAGCTTCTGATTGTTGTAGAACAGACCTATTTCCATCTGCGTAATATATTCTAAAATCAGAAAAATGTTGCCTAAAGTGATGCTGAAAACTGTTCATAAGTTGTAACATTCTAGATTAACTACTGTAACTACCCTGCTTGCAGGCCGTGCCCTAAAAGCTCCATAAAAAGCTTTCAAAACTGGTTTAAAATGCAGCAGCAAAGATTACTAAACAGGAACCTAAAAGAGAGCACATTACGCCGGTGCTCGAGTCTCTTCACTGGCCCCCTGTTGAGTTAGCATCCAAATTCAAAATCCTCCTCCTGATTTACAAAGCCATTAAATGACCTGGTCCAAATCCTACCTCAAAGATGCTTAAGTAACCTTATCATCCAAACAGAGCTCTTCGCTCTCAAAATGCTGACTTCTGGTTTGGTCCCAAAGAGTCTGCTAAAAGCCACAGTAGGAGGTAGGAGCGTTTAGCTACCAAGCTCCTGTGATGTGAATCAGCTACCTGTCCATGTTAAAGAGGCCGACACAGTCTCTTCATTAAGACCAGGCTTTAAAACATTCCTCTTTGAAATCGCTTATGGTCAGGCCAGTTAGGAACAAGAAAATAAAAACTACAGTTCCCAGCTATGCGCCCTAGATCAACTTATTGCTGGGGAAGCTATGCAACTGAGCACTAATTCTCTGCTTCTTACTACTTTTCTATCAACAATATTTAATATTAATTTCACTTGCAATTTGTTCATCACTTTCCTTCTTCTCCCCAATTCCCTTGATGGGAGTGGAGGCAGGCACATCGATGACCTGTGATCCAAGATGCTCCTCAACTGCCTGGAGAAACGGTCTGCCTGGAGAAACGGTCTCTACTCCATATGAACGGTTCTTCATCAGCCTCGAAGAATTGGTTCTCCTCCTGAGTGGGTCTAGCTCCACCGTCTATCTGCAAATTGAGGCGCGTCCGCCTATCCGTCCGAGGAATTTGGATCTCTCCTTCACTGAGGAACTCCTACAGGGTTTCTACTTTTTCCCAAAGAGGTTTGGTAGTTTTTCCTGGCCGAGAAGGAGGGTCTAAGGACAGGGGAGCTTGGAACATCTGTCTAAGGACACAGGATGGGACATTTCCAAGTCCCTATGAACATTGTTTATTTTGTTTTTTCCACTGTAGCCCCTCGAGGCAACTATTGTTGTGATTTTGGGCGTTACAAAATTGAATTGAGCAGAAGGAGGCAGCGCACAGGGCTGGTGACAGAGAGCGCGACAAAGATGTGAAGTATGGATTTAGCAAAGAGGTGTCTCGAGCTAGATCACTGTACAATACGCGTCTGAAGTAGCAGTTCTCTGACAACAACCCCCGCCTCCCTGTGGCTTCTCACCAATCATAAACCCCGAGCCCCCCCTGCTGCAGACAATCGAATACTGGCTGAGCAACTTAACACCTTCTATTCCAGGTTTGATGTGACCACCCCTCCTCCACGTTGGTCACCTCTGCCAACCCAAACTCGGTCCCCCCAACCTCCCTCACCACCCTCTCAGTTCAGGAACAGGATGTAAACAGGCTATTTCGGAAATCCAACCCTGACACTGTACAGGAGAGCTGACCGCCGTCTTTACAGACATTTTTAACACCTCCCTGGGGTCATGCCACGTCCCAGCCTGCTTCAAGACGTCCATCATTGTCCCTGTCCCCAATAAGTCCCGGACTCACTGGACTTAAGGAGTACAGGCCTGTGACGCTGACGTCTGTAGTCATGAAGTCATTTGAACGCCTGGATTTGCCCCACCTCAAATCCTTCACCTCCTCCCTGCTGGACCCCCTGCAGTTCGCCTACAGAGCCAACAGAGCTATGAATTGTTTTTGATTGTCTAATAAATTGGGCCAATGGTTTCAAATACAAAGCAAACAAGAGGGGGAACCAGGCCCTGCCTCACCCCCCTTTCCAGAGTCAGTAAATCTGTCAGATGACCGTTGAATTTAATTCTTGATGTTGGGCGATCGTAAAGAGCTCCAATATTTTTTTATTTTTAGATCATCGATTTTAAATTTGGTTAGCACTTTAAATAGATATGGCCAGCTAACAGAATCAAAATCATTACAGCTTCGTTTTGTTGTTTTTGTATTTGGCTCATTATGTGTAAAGTGTGACAACATAAGACGATCTTTTTTGTCGTTTGGTAATAAATCCTGTCTGATCATTGTGGATTAAGATTGGAGTATTTGTTCCATAATTTTGGACATAATTGAGCTGTATATATATGATAGTCCACATTCAGAATAGAAATGGGTCTGTATGAGGCACATTCCAGTCGGTCCTTCCCCTCTTTAGGTATTAAGTATATGATGGCCTCTTTCCAACTTGGAGGGATCTGAGTTTTTTAAGTGCCCTGTTTAAAGTTGCATCACTTTGCCTGTTCCGTATTTTAAAAATTGTTCTTTCAGCTTGTTGTTTTTTAAATTTCCAAGATAGTCATTTAGAAAATTTATATCCACTCTCATAATATCTTTGTTTGGTAAAGAGCATTTTCTTAACTATTTCCTGTGAAGTCATGTCATTAATTTCTCCTCTTATCTTTTTATTTAGCATTTTAGGATACCCTGGTTTTGGCATGGTTTTCCGCCAACAATTTAAATGTTATAATTTTATAATTTGTCCTCTCAAGACTGCTTTAGAAGCATCCCAAGGGATGGGCGGAGAAATGTCCTTTGTATAATTTTCCTCCAAATAAGTCTTAATGTTGTTGGACATTTTTTCCTGTAACAAAGGGTTTTTAAGCAGGCTGGCATTGAACCTCCAAAGTGTGTTTTTTCGTCTTTCCTCCAAATCCACAGAGATGTAGATAGAAGCATAATCACTTAGGTCTATTGTGCCAATTCAGTGATTTTAAATCTGTCTTTATTGAGAATAAAAAAGTAGTCTATTCTGGAATAGATTGGATGTGGATTTGAAAAATTGGTATACTGGCATACCCTAGTGTTCATTTCCTGGAACTTCTTGTTAATTTTTCCTCCAGTGCCTCTTGAGTTCGACACATCTAATGTAGGCTGAAAGCGAAGATTCCAATCGCCGCCACAAATTAGGGTTCCCTCAGAGTGGTTCACAATCACGTCCATGACATCTGCATAGAAAGTTATATTACTCCCTGGGGAGCATACCCATTTAAAAGAAAACCTTTCTATTAATATTCCCTTTAAGCAGTACACATCTGCCATCTTTAACCTTACATTCAAAACGCTGTTCAAAAACGATTCAATATTGCAACTCCCCTCTTATGTTTGCCTCTGTATGATGACTTATAGGATTTTTTTTTTTTTTATGTTCAATGTCATTCAGGTGTGTCTCTTGTAATAATGTAATATCTATTCTGTCTCTTTTCATTTTTGTCAAAATTTCAGTATGCCCTTCACATTGAAGGATGCTACTTGTAATACTCCTGATGCCATTGGATTGTTTGTATTGATCCCACCATTGACGATTTTGGAATATTTTTAATCTCACTGGTTGAAATCAACAAACACACAAAAGAGCCATAGAACAGAACAACTGAAAAGGTGAAAAAGTCACAGAGTTTATGTACAAAAGCAGACAGCCACCATGGGGCATGAAGTCTAATGTTAAAAACCAAAAAATCAGGTCATTAGTCTCATTAAATTAACAGAAATGTATCATCATGTGACCACAACCCGAAATCTCATACCCCACGCTGGTGGCTCCATCCTCTGTACTGTACTGTTTTGTATCTTCCTCAGGAGCTCCTCTGCTTCTCCTGGTGTTCTGCATGTGTGTTTTACCTTCAAAAGTCACCAGAAGAGTCGCGGGGAAAGAGAATTCACGTCTCAGTTTTCTCTTCCTGAGCTCCTCACAAATGTGGTGGGACTTTTGCCGTTGTTGGCGATTCTCGTATGGAATATCTGGAGCGAAAAAGACATGCTTGCCTTTGTACTGGAGATCTCCTTTTAACCCTTGCACCCTTCAAGACCCTTCACACAGTCGTTGAGAAATCTCATAATCAGGCCTTGTGGTTTATCAGCTGCTGGTCTTGGTTTGACCAGGCGACCAGGCTCTCAACTTCTGAGTTAATAAGGAGCTCGGGAATTATCTTCACCAAAAGCTTTCAGTGTCTTTTCCTTCCTCTCCTTCTTCAACGCCCACTAGCCTCAAATTAGGTCGACAGGATCTGGATCCAGAATCTTATTTATCATGTTATAGTTCTCCAACACCTGCACATTTGTATATTATTAGAATAGTTTTGTAAAAGGATTGTAATGTATTTGTTAATGTATGCAGTGTCTATGCAGACTAGCGAGAGATTTTGACCTGTGGAGCCCAGAGTATGACGCTCAATGGAAATATATATATATTGAGAGAGTAATGTTGTGCAAGCTTTACTGGCAGATGACAATCAAAACATAGGAACTAAACAAAGATGTTAAAATCTTAAACTGGTTGACCAAGGTTTTGCACCAAATAGTACTGACCTGAGATTCAAGGTCTGGATTACAAAAGGTATACACTTTTTTACATAGGAAAATAACAGGAAAAGCTGTTATGTTTGTTTAAGGACTCTTTTGGTTGGAAAAAAACAGGACTTTTATCGGTATTTACAAATAAAAAGTTATTATAACCAAGAAATTAAACAAAGCAACAACCCCTCCCTGAACCGACACCTTAACGTGGTGGAGGGGTTTGAGCGCCCGAATGATCTCAGGAGCTATGTTGTCCGGGGCTTCAAGCCCCTGGTAGGGTCTCCCAAGGCAAACAGGTCCTGGGTGACGGGTTCAGACAAAGATCGGTTCAGCACAGCGCCCATGATGGAAAAAAAAACAGACCAGGTTACGTCGCCCGGATTGGCGTTTACCGGGGCCCCACACTGGAGCCAGGCCTGGCAGGGGGTGCTCGACGCCTTTTCCCCACGGGGCCCGGCGGGGTGCAACCCAAACGAGTGACGTGGGGGTCGTCTCCGTGGACCCACCACCTGCAGGAGGATTCCGTAAGGGCTGGTGCGGAGATCTGCAAGGCGGCAGCGACGGCAGGGGCCTCGACGACCGGCCTCCGCGACAGCAGAGGCTAACTCTGGGGAACAGTGGAAAGTCACCTCGCTGGCGGTGGAAAGAGGCCTGAGCTTGTGGCGGGAGGTTGAACGGTTCCGACAGATATACGTCGGTCTCACCTCACGCACAGTTTGGGCACTGGAACCCATCCTCTTGAGAGGGGCTGGAACGCTCCACTTCTCTGGTGTTGCCTGGGGGAGAGGCGGCGGCTGGCGTGGGCTTGCTTATTGCCCCACAGCTAGCCGTCATGTGTTGGAGTTTACCCAGTGAACGAGAGGGTCGCGCCTTCGGGTTGGGGAACAGGTTCTCACTGTGGTGTCGGCCTACGGGCCGAACAACGGTGGCTGATACGCGGCCTGCTTGGAGTCCCTGGAGGGGTACTGGACAGTGCACCGACCGGGGACTCCGTTGTTCCTACGGGGGACTTCAACGCCCCACGTGGGCAAAGACGAGTGACACCTGGAGAGGGTGATTGGGAAGAACGGCCCCCCGATCTGAACCCGAGCGGTGTTTAGGTTATTGGACTTCTGTGCTAGTCACTAGGACTGTCCATAACGAACACCATGTTCAAGCACAAGGGTGTCCACCAGTGCACGTGGCACCAGGACACCCTAAGGGCCGGAGGTCAATGATCGACTTTGTTGTCGTGTCATCTGACCTCCGGCCGCTTGTCTTGGACACTCGGTAAAGAGAGGGGGCGGAGCTTGTCAACCGATCACCACCTGGTGGTGAGTTGGATGCGCTGGCGGCGGAGGAAGCCGGACAGACTTCGTAGGCCCAAGCGTATAGTGCAGGGTCTGTTGGGAACGTCTTGCGGAGCCCGCTGCTCAGCAGGGTCTTCAATTCACACCTCCGGGAGAGCTTTTCCACAGTCGTGGGAGGCTGGGGACATTGAGTCCCCGAGTGGACCATGTTCTCGACCTCCATTGTCAATGCGGCTGCTCGGAGTCTGTGGTCAAAGGTCTCAGGTGCCTGTCGCGGCGGCAACCCCCGAACCCGGTGGTGGACACCGGAAGTAAGGGGATGCGTCAGGCGGAAGAAGGAAGGCCTATCAGGTGCCTCTTTGGCTTGTGGGACTCCTGAGGCCGTTGATGGTGTATCGGCGGGCCAGGCGTGCCGCAGCTCGTGCTGTCGCAGAGGCAAAACCCGGGTCTGGGAGGAGTCGGGAGGCCCTGGAAGGAGGAAACTATCGGTCGGCCCAAAGAAAATTCTGGCAAACCGTCCGGCGCCTCAGGAGGGGGAAGCAGTGTTCCACCAACACCGTTTACGGTGCGGTGGGACGCTGCTGACCTCGACTGGGATGTCGTCGGGCGTGGAAGGAGTACTTTGAGGACCGCTAAATCCCACTGTCAACGTCTTCCGAAGAGGAAGTTAGAGACGGAGGACTCGGGGCTGACTAAAATCTATCCCCCAGGTTGTTTGGCAAACCCCTCGGTGGCAGAGCTCCGGGGGTGGATGAGATACGCCCCGAGTACCTAAAGTCTCTGGATGTTGCAGGACTGTCTTGGTTGACACGCCTCTGCAACATCGCGTGCCGGTCGGGGTCGGTGCCTCTGGACTGGCAGACCGGGTGGTGGTCCTCTGTTCAAGAAGGGGGACCGGAGGGTGTGCTCCAACTATAGAGGGATCACACTCCTCAGCCCTGGTAAGGTCTATTCCAGGTACTGGAGAGGAGAATCCGACCGATAGTCCGTAACCTCGGATTTCAGGAGGAGCAGAGTGGTTTTTCGTCCTGGTTGTGGGAACACTGGACCAGCTCTATACTCGCTCCATCGGGTGCTCGAGGTTCATGGGAGTTTGCCCAACCAGTCCACATGTGTTTGGTGGATCTGGAGAAGGCTTTTCGACCGTGTCCCACGGGGTGCCCTTTGGGGGGTGCTGCGGGAGTACGGGGTCCGGGGCCGCTTTGCTCAGGGCTGTCCGGTCCCCCCCCCCCTTTTGGTTTTTATGACCGGAGCAGGAGCTGTGTTCGCATTGCCGCAGTAAGTCAGATCTGTTCCCAGTGCGTGTTGGATCCGCCAGGCTGCCCTTTGTCACCGGTTCTGTTCATTGTTTTATGGACAGAATTTCTAGGCGCAGTCAGGGGGGCGGAGGGGGTCCGGTTTGGAGAGCACAGGATCTCATCTCTGCTGTTTGCAGATTGATGTTGTCCTGATGGCTCCATCAAACCTGGACCTGCAACATGCACTGGACGGTTTGCAGCCGAGTGTGAAGCGGCTGGGAATTGAAGAATCAGCACCTCCAAATCTGAGGCCATGGGTTCTCGACTGGAAAAAGGGTGGCTTGCCCTCTCCAGGTGGGTGGGGAGTCCTTGCCCCAGAGTGGGGAAGTTTAAGTATCTCGGGTTTTGTTCACAAGTGAGGGAAGGATATGGAGCGTGAGATTGACAGGCGGATCGGTGCAGGCGTCTGCAGTGATGCGGTCCGCTGCATCGGACCGTTGGTGGTAAAGAAGGAGCTGAGTCAAAGACAAAGCTCTCGATTTAACCGGGTCAATCTACGTTCCTACCCTCACCTATGGTCATGAAGCTTTTGGGTAAGTGACCGAAAGGACAAGATCGCGGATACAAGCGGTCGTCAAATGAGTTGCCCTCCAAGCAGGGTGTGCTGGGCGCTCCCTTTAGAGATAGGGTGAGGAGCTCAGTCACAAGGGAGGAGCTCGGAGTAGAGCCCGCTGCTCCTCCACGGTGAGAGGAGCCAGCTGAGGTGGCGTTCGGGGCATCTGTTCTGGATGCCTCCTGGACGCCTCCCTAAGGGAAGGTGTTTCGGGCATGTCCCACCGGGAGAGGCCCCGGGGAAGAACCCAGGACACGCTGGAGGGACTATGTCTCTCGGCTGGCCTGGGAACGCCTCGGGATCCCCCGGAGAGTTGGAGGAAGTGTCTGGGGAAAAGGAAGTCTGGGAGTCCGCTGCTGAGACTGCTGCCACGCGGCGACCCGGCCCCGCGATAAAGCGGAAGAAAGATGGATGGATGGATGGAACAACCATTATAACCATCTGAAATTTTTTAATCAAGGCTTTATAAATCTAAACTTGTCAAAGGGGAATAATATCTCGATTATATCAATATCAATGCATTACTAATCTGGATAATGAAAGTATGTAATCCCAGTGGAGGACAAAATATCACATGTTGTGGAGGGACGTTTTGTTGGGAACATTTTTATAACCGCAAAAACATAGAATTATACAGAGAGCAATAGACAAAATATATAGCACATACAGTAAATAGCACAGGATATTATACAGAAATGAAATAAAAACACACATTCGAAATAACAAGTAGTGGTACCACCTGGTTTTTGCCATCCGTGAGCTAGCTTTCACTACAGACAAAACAACCATGAGCTATTCATGTTACCGAACGATTTTGTAGTTTATTTTGGCTGGAACAAACTAATTTCTGTTGTCTGGAGCATTTATCTCAATATATAAAACAAACTAATTTATTAGTGTATTTATACGTGCGCTTTTCAACCTTCAACTCACTCAAAGACATGGTTCAACATTCAAAAGTGTATTTTGTTTATGGCAGAGGCACAAACAGGTGGGTTTGCGAGGTCGACTTTATAACTTTGAAGAAGTGATTTCCTGCCTTCCTGGTGAATGGTACTATTTAGGTCTTGAGTTGTCGTCAGTTTGCGCTTCCATTCATTCACTATCTTTCTTTCAAATAAAAGACATTTTGTAGGCTTGACAGTAATTAGAGGGTTCAGTGTGCCAAAATGAACTGCTTAAATGCCATAACTTATTCAATTATCTCATTAAATAATAAAATGGTACATTTATTGAATTAATTGTACAATAAATGAATTGACATGTGCAATGACAGAATTGTGAATGTCTTATTGGCAGAGCAGGAGGAGGAAAGAGAGAGATTCAATAAGTACATTCATTAATCTTCCTGTCTTGCACATGTTTATCATTTTATTGTACAATTTAATTAGATAAATGTACCAATTTTAATTATTTAATGAGGAATAATTGAATAAGTATTGGGCATTTAAGCGTTCATTTGGCACACTGAAACCCTTATACGCTGTCAACTACAAAATGTCTGTTATTTGAAAGAGAAAGATAGTGAATGAATGGAAGCGCAAACTGACGACAATCAAGCTAGAATAGTACCATTCACCAAAGGCAGGAAATCACTTCTTCAAAGTTATAAGTGACCTGCAAACCCACCGTTTTTGCTCTTGCCCATGAAACAATAACTTGAATGTTGAACCATGTCTTTGAGTGAGTTGCAGGTTGAAAAAGCGCAATTATAAATACACTAAATAAATTAGTTTGGTTTATAATTGAGATAAATGCTCAGACAGTGAACAGAAATTAGTTTGTTCCAGCCAAATAAACTACAAAATCGTTCGAACATGAATAGCTCATGGTTTTTTTGTTGTAGTGAAAGTAGCTCACGGAGGCAAAACCAGTGGTTACCACCTACTTGTTTTACAATGTGTTTTTTATTGTCATTTCTGGTATATATCCTGTGCTATTTATCTGTATGTTTCTTTATATTTTGTCTATTGCTCTCTGGTATAGGATTGCTATTGTTTTTGCGTTTAACAACTGTTCCAACAAATCCCTCCAAACATGTGATATTTTGGTCCTCCACTGGGAATGTACATTATTATTATCCAGATTAGTAATGGGCATTGATATTGATATAAGTCGAGATATTATTCCCCTTGAAAGTTTAGATTATAAAGCCTTGATTAAAAATCTTCAGATGGTTATAAAGGTTGTTCGCATCCATCCAATCCATCTTCTTCCGCTTTATCCGGGGCCGGGTCCGCGGGGGCAGCAGTCTCAGCAGGGACTCCCAGACCTTTCTTTCCCCAGACAACTTCCGCTCCACTCCTCCGGGGATCCGAGGGTTCCAGGCCAGCGAGAGACATAGTCCTCCCAGCGTGTCTGGGTCTTCCCCGGGGCATTCTCCCGTGTGGGACATGCCGCGAAAACACCTCCCTAGGGAGGTTCGTCCAGAGCTCCAGAACAGATCCCGAGCACCTTCAGCTGGCTCTCTCAACGTGGAGGAGCACGGCTCTACTCCGAGCCTCTCCTTGTGACTGAGCTCCTCACCTATCTCTAAGGGAGCGCCACACTGCCGGAGGCAATCATTTCGCGCTTGTACGCGATCTTGTCCTTTCGTCACTACCCAAAGCTCATGACCAATAGTGAGGGTAGGAACGTAGATTGACGCGGGAAATCGGAGCTTTTGTCTTTGGACTTCAGCTCCTTCTTTACCAAAACGGTCCGATGCAGCGACGCATCACTGCAGACGCTGCAACCGATCCGCCTGTCAATCTCACGCCCATCCTTCCCTCACTTGTGCAAGATCCGAGATACTTAAACTCCCCATTGGGGCAAGGACTCCCCACCGCACCTGGAGAGGGCAAGCCACCTTTTCCCAGTCGAGAACCATGGCGCTCAGATTTGGGAGGTGCTGATTCTTCCCAGCCGCTTCAGCACTCGCTGCAAACCGTCCCCAGTGCATGTTGCAGGTCCAGGTTTGATGGAGCAGTCAGGGACAAACAATCAATCTGCAAACAGCCAGAGATGAGATCCTGTGCTCTCAAACCGGACCCCGTCGCCCCTGACTGCGCCTAGAAATTCTGTCCATAAAAACAATGAACAGAACCGGTGACAAAGGGCAGCCCTGGCGGAATCCAACACGCACTTGGAACAGATTGACTTACTGCGGAATTGGCGAACAACAGCTCCTGCTTGGTCCGGTCATACGGGACGGACAGCCCTGAGCAAAGGGCCCCGACCCCGTACTCCGCAGCCACCCTCAATGGGACCCCGTGGGACCACGGTTCGAAAGCTTCTCGCGATCCGCCAAACACATGTGGACTGGTTGGCAACTTCCCATGACCCTCGACGCACCCGATGGAGAGAATAGAGCTGGTGCCAGTGTTCCACAACCAGGACGAAAACCAGCTTGCTCCTCCTGAATCCGAGGTTCCGAGCTATCGGTCGGATTCTCCCTCGCAGTACTACTGGAGATAGACTTATACGAGGGAGGCTTGAGGAGTGTGATCCCTCTATTAGTTGGAGCACACCCCCGGTCCCTTGCTTGAACAGAGGGACCACCACCCCCGGTTTGCCAGTCCAGGAGGCACCGACACCGACCGCCACGGCGATTTGCAGAGGCGTGTCACCAAGACATCCTGAACATCCAGAGACTTTTACGGTACCGGGGCGTATCTCATCCACCCCGGGAGCTCTGCACCCGGGGGTTTGCCAACAACCTTGGGTGATAGATGAGTCCCTCCGAGTCCTCGTCTCTACTTCCTCTTCGGAAGACGTGACAGTGGGATTTGGAGGTCTCAAAGTACTCCTTCACCCGACGACATCCCCCAGTGAGGTCAGCATGGGGGGGGGTCCCACCCGCACCGTAAACGGTGGTGGGTTGGAACACTGCTTTCCTCCTGAGGCGCCGGACGGTTGCCAGAATTGTCTTGGGGCGACCGATAGTCCTCCCTCCAAGGGCTCTCCGCCGGACTCCTCCAGACCGGTTTTTGCCTCTGCGACAGCACGAGCTGCGGCAGCGCCTGGCCCGCCGAATACCCATCAACGGCTCAGGATTCCCACAAGCCAAAGAGCCTGATTAGGCCTCTTCTGTCTTTCGCCTGAGGCATCCCTATACTTCCGGGTCCCCACCGGGTTCGGGTTGCCGCCGGCGACAGGCATCTGAGACTTGTGACCGACAGCTCCGAGCAGCCGCATTGACAATGGAGGTCGAGAAAACATGGTCACTCGGACCTCAATGTCCCAGCCCTCCAACGACTGTGGGACGAAGCTCTCGGCCGGAAGGTTGTGAATTGAAGACCTGCTGAACGGGCTCCGCAAGACGTTCCAACAAGACCCTCACTAGTTACGCTTTGGGCCTAACAAGTCGTCCGCTCCTCCGCGCCTAGCGAGCTCCAACTCACCACAGGTGGTGATCGGTTGACAGCTCCGCCCTCTTTACCAGTGTGCCAAGGACAGCGCGGAGGTAGATGACACGACAACAAGTCGATCATGACCTCGGCCGTAGGGTGTCCTGGTGCGACGTGCACATGGTGACACCCTTGTGCTTGAACATGGTGTTCGTTAGGACAGTCCCGTGACTAAGCACAGAGTCAATAACTACACCGCTCGGGTTAGATGGGGGCCGTTCTTCCCAATCACCCTCTCCAGGTGCACGTGTCTTTGCCCACGTGGCGTGAAGTCCCAGTAGAACCGACGGAGTCCCCGGTCGGTGCACTGTCCGTTACTCCTCCCAGAGACTCCCAAGAAGGCCGGGTACGTCAGCACGTTTGTTCGGGTCCAGTAGGCCGACACACAGTGAGGACCTGATCCCCAACCCTGAAGGCGCGCCCTCTCGTTCACTGGGGTAAACTCCAACACATGAAAGGCTGAGCTGTGGGGCAATAAGCAAGCCCACGCCAGCCGCCGCCGTCTCCCGGCAGGCACACCAAGAAGTGGGCGTCCAGCCCCTCTCAAGTAGGATGGGTTCAGTGACCAACTGGGTGCGTGACGGTGAGGCGACTATATCTAGTCGGAACCGTTTCAACCTCCCGACAAAGTCAGGCTCTTTCCCCCCCAGCGAGGTGACGTTCCATGTCCCCAGAGTTAGCTCTGCGTCGGGGATCCGGTCGTCGAGGCCCTGCCGTCGACTGCCGCCCAGATCCCTCCGCACCAGCCCTAACGGATCCCCCTGCAGTGGTGGGTCCACGGGAGGACGGCCCCACGTCACCTTGGTTGCACCCGGCGGCCGTGGGGAAGGCGTCGAGCACCACGCCGAGGGCCTGGCTCCATGTGGGGCCCCCGGTAACGCCAATTCCCGGGCGAGCAACTGGTCTTGTTTTTTTTTTCCATCAGGGGGCTTGTGAACGATGTTGTCTGACCCGTCACCGCAGACCTGTTTGCCTTGGGAGACCTACCAAGGGGCTTTGCAGCCCCGGAAACATAGCTCTGAGATCATTCGGGCGCCTCAAACCCTCCAGGTTAGGTGTCGGTTAAGGGAGGGGTTGTTGCTTTGTTTAATTTCTTGTTATAATAACTTTTTACATTTGTAAAAAGATAAAAGTTCCTGTTTTTTTTCCAACAAAAGAGTCCTTAACAAACATAACAGCTTTCCCTGTTAATTTTCCTTGTACAAAAGTGTATACCTTTTGTATCCAGACCTTGATCTCAGGTCAGTACTATTTGGGCAAAACCGTTGGTCAACCAGTTTAAGAATTTGGAACATCTTTGTTTAGTTCCTAATGTTTTGATTGTCATGCTGCAGTAAAGTTGCTAGACAACATTACCCTCATATGATATATATTTCCCCATTGAGCGTCATAGCTCTGGGCTCCACAGTCAAAATCTCTCGCGTCTCTGCATAGACACTGCAGTACATTAACAAATAATTACAATCCTTTTAGCAAAATATTCTAATAATATACAAATGTGCAGGGGTGTTGGAGAACTCATAACATGATAAATAAGAAATTTCTGGATCCAGATCCTGTCGACCTCATTGAGGCTAGTGGCGTTGAAGACAGGAGAACGGAAGGGAAAGACACTGAAAGCTTTGTTGGTGAAGATAGTTCCCGAGCTCCTTATTGACTCAGAAGTTTAGAGCCTGGTGCCGTCAACAAGACCAGCACTGATAAAACAACAAGGCCTATTATGAGATTTCTCAACGACTGTGTGAAGGGTCTTGAGGGTGCAAGGGGTTAAAAGGAGATCTCCAGTAACAAAGCAAGCATGTCTTTTTTCGCTCCAGATATTCCATACGGAAATCGCCAACACGGCAAAGTCCACACATTTGTGAGGAGCTCAGAAGAGAAACTGAAGCCCGTGAATTTCTTCCCCGCGACTCTTCTTGGTGACTTTTGAAGGTAACACACATGCAGACACCAGGAGAAGCAGAGGAGCTCTGAGGAAGATACAAAACAGTACATCAGAGGATGGAGCCACAACTGGGGTATGAGATTTGGGTGTGTGGTCACATGATGATACATTTCTGTTAATTTAATGAGAACTAATACCTGATTTTTGGTTTTTAAACGATAGACTTCATGCCGCATGGTGGCTGTCTGCCTTTTGTACATACTCTGTGACTTTTCCACTTTTTCAGTTGTTTTCTGTTCTAATGGCTCTTTTGTGGTGTTTGTTGATTTAACCATGAGATTAAAATATTCCAAAATCGTCAATGGTGGGATCAATTACAACAATCCAATGGCATCAGGAGTATGACAACGTAGCATCCTTCAGTGTGAAGGGCATACTGAATTTTGACAAAAATGAAAGAGACAGAATAGATATTAACTTTATTACCAGAACACACCTGAATGACATTGAAACATAAAAAAAAAAAATCCGCTATAAGTCATCATACAGAGGCAACATAAGAGGGGAGTTGCAATAATTGAATCGTTGTTTGAACGCCGTTTTGAATGTAAGGTTAAGAGATGGCAAGAATGTTACTGCTTAAAGGGAATATTTAATAGAAAGGTTTTTCTTTAAAATGGGTATGCCCCAGGGAGTAATTATACTTTCTATGCAGATGTCCAGGACGTGATTGTGAACCACTTCTGAGGAACTAATTTGTGGCGGCGATTGGAGATCTTGCGCTTGAGCCTACATTAGATGTGTCGAACTCAAAGAGGCACTGGAGGAAAAATTAACAGAGTTTCCAGAAATGACACTAGGGTATGCAGTAAACATTTTTTTCAAATCCAACATCCAATCTATTCCCAGAATAGACTACTTTTTGAATTCTCATAAAGACAGATTTAAATCACTGATTGGACACATAGACTAAGTGATTATGCTTCTATCTAACATCTCCTGTGGATTTGGAGGAAAGACAAAAAACACCTTTGGAGTTCATGCCACGCTGCTTAAAACCCTTGTTACAGGCAAAAAATGTCCAACACAGTTAAGACTTATTTGGAGGAAATTCTACAAAGGAATTTCTCCGCCATCCTTGGGATGCTTCTAAAGCAGTTCCTTGAGAG
This sequence comes from Chaenogobius annularis, assembly GCA_015082035.1. Classification (NCBI taxonomy): domain Eukaryota; kingdom Metazoa; phylum Chordata; class Actinopteri; order Gobiiformes; family Gobiidae; genus Chaenogobius; species Chaenogobius annularis. The sequence continues at coordinate 412,095 of BJKM01000498.1, read as the reverse complement.
GAACAAATTATAAATATAACATTTAAATTGTTGGCGGAAAACCATGGCCAAACCAAGGGTATCCTAAAATGCTAAATAAAAAGATAAGAGGAGAAATTAATGACATACCTTCACAGAGATACATCAGCTTAAGAAAATGCTCTTTACCAACAAAATATATTTGAGTGGATATAAATTTCTAAATGACTATCTGGAAATTTAAAAAACAACAAGCTGAAAGAACAATTTTTAAAATACGGAACAGCAAAGTGATGCAACTTAAACTAGGGCACTTAAAAAAACTCACGACCTCAAGTTGAAGAGGCCATCATATACTTAATAACCTAAAGAGGGGAGGACCGGAGCTGGAAGTTCGTGCCTCATACAGGACCCTTTCTATTCTGAATGATGAGAACTATCATATATATACAGCTCAATTATGTCCAAAATTATGAAACAAATACTCCGAATCTTAATCCAACCAATGATCAGACGAGGATTTATTACCAAAACGCAAAAAAGATCGTCTTATGTTTTTCACACTTACACATATATAGACCAAATACAAAAACAACAAAACGAACTGTAAATGATGTTTGATTCTGTTAGCTGGCCATATCCTAATTTAACATGTGCTAACCACGATTAAATCTATATAAAAAAAACTAATTGGAGCTCTTTACGATCGCCCAATCATCAAGAATTAAATCAACGTGTCATCTGACAGATTTACTGACTCTGAAAGGGGGGTGAGGCAGGCCTGGTTCCGCCCTCGTTGTTTGCTTTTGATAATTGAACCATGGCCCAATTTATAGACAATCAAAAACAATTCATACTCTGTTGCTCTGAGGCGACACTGCAGGGGGTCCTAGCAGGGAGGAGGTGAAGATTGAGGTGGGGCAAATCCAGGCGTCAAAATGACTTACATGACTCACGCTCAGCGTCACAGGCCTTACTCCTTAACGCATGATCCGACTTAATGGGGACAGGGCAATGATGGACGTCTTGAAGCAGGCTGGGACGTGGCATGACCCAGGGAGTGTTAAAAATGTCTGTAAAGACGGCGGTCGCTCTCCTGTACAGTGCAGGTGGATTTCCGAAATAGCTGTTACATCCTGCCTGAAACTGAGAGGTGGTGAGGGGGTTGGGAGACGAGTTTGGGTTGCAGAGGTGACCAACGTGAGGAGGGGTGGTTCACATCAAACTGGAATAGAGGTTTAAGTTGCTCAGCCAGTATCTCGATTGTCTGCAGCAGGGGGCTCGGGTGTTATGATGGAAAGCACAGGGGCGGGGGTTGTTTGTCAAGAACTGCTACTTCAGACGCGTATTTAACATAGTCTAGCTCGAGACACCTTCTTTGCTAAAGTCCATACTTCACATCTTGTGTCAGCGCTCTCTGTCACCAGCCCCTGTGACGCGGCCTCCTTCCTGCTCAATTCAATTTGAAAGCCCAAATATTACAACAATAAGTTGCCTCGAGGGGCTACAGTGAAAACGACAAAACAAACAATGTTTCATAGGGACTTGGAAATGTCCCATCCTGTTTCCTGACAATTTACAAGCTCCGCTGTCCTTAGCCTCCTTCTCGCCAGAAAAACTACACAACCTCTTTGGGAAAAAAGTAGAACCTGAGGAGTTCCTCAGTAAGGAGAGATCAAATCTCGGACGGACTAGCGGAACGCGCCTCAATTTGCAATAGACGTTGGAGCTAGACCCACTCAGGAAGGAGAACCAATTACTTCGAGGGCTGATGAAGAACCGTTGCATATGGAGTAGAACCGTTTCTCCACGGCAGCCGGTTCTTCCAGGCAGTTGAGAGACATCTGGATCACAGTCATCGATTGCCTGCTCCACTCCATCAGGGAATTGGGAGAAAGAAGGAAAAGTGATAACAAATTTGACAAGTGAAAATTAAAAATTAATATGTTGATAGAAAAGTAGTAAGAAGCCAGAAAAAGATGTCAAGCTGCCATACTTCCCCAGCATAGTTTGATCCTTAGGCAAGCATAGCTGGGAACTGTAGTTTTTTCATTTTCAACTGGCCGACCATAAGCGATTTCAAAGAGAATGTTTTAAGCCTGGTCTTAATGAAGAGACTGTGTCGGCCTCTTTAACATGGACAGTAGCTGATTCCCACATACAGCGGACTTGGTAGGCTAAACGCTCTACCTCCTACTGTGCTTTTAAGACTCTTGGACACACAGATCCAGCATTTGAGAAGCGAAAGCTCTGTTTGGAGGATAAGGTACTATAGCATCTTTGAGGTAGGATTGGACCAGGTAATTTATGGCTTGTAAATCAGAGAGGAGGATTTGAATTTGAATGCTAAACTCAACAGGGGCCATGAAGAAACATCGAGCACCGCGTAATGTGCTCTCTTTAGTTCCGTTAGTAATCTTGCTGCTGCATTTGTACAACAGTTGAAAGCTTTTTATGAGTTTAGGGCACGCTCAAGCAGGGATTACTTAGTATCTAGTTACAAACTTATGAACAAGTTTGTTCAGCACACTTTTAGGCAACACTTTTCTGATTTTAGATATATTACGCAGATGAAAAAAAAAATTAGGCTGTTCTACACAATGCAGACTCTTGGTCACAGTATAGAGCTCCCCGGTTTCTTCCATGTGGACTGATGCTAACTGACATTGTCAGTGAACTATCTGGTCAGAATAAGCTCTCGTAGATGTTTAGGCCTAGTACGATGACCTTCGGTTTTTCAGGTTAAGAGAGCAAGATAATAGTGTATCCAGTTTTTATATCTTCACGACAGCAAACAACTAAGTTGTGTCTGCTTGATTGGTCTGAGCGGCTTTCATTGATAAATAGCAGCTTGTGTACATCTGCATAGCAGTGGAAGTTAATGCCATGCTTTCTAATAAGTTACCTACGCAGCATATTAAAGATAACAGGATTGACGAGTACTGAACCCTGCGGCACACCGAGTACTTGTAGAACAGGGTGAGGAGCTCTGGTTACATTACAAACCTGGCACCTATCAGTATGGGTAGATTTAGACCAGCTGAGGGTGTCCCTCTGACACTACATCAGATTCTAACCTCTGCAGTTAGATGTGTCTATGTCGATGGTGTCCGAACGCTGCACTGAGGTCCAATAAGAACCAGGATTGGACAGTCCATCGTCAAGCAGACTAACAACTCATTTTACTTTAACTAATGCAGTTCAGTTGCTGTGGTGGCTCTGAACTCCTGACTGAGAAACTTCAATAAAGTATTGGTCCTGTAGGATTGCGACAAACTGTTTAACTACAACTCTTTCAAGGATTTTAGAGACAAAGAGATTTTTGAAATACGTCTAGTTTTTAAAGGTCTGCTGACTGAAACTGCCTCAGTTTAGGTGTGAACCAGGGTTTGTCTTTGTGAAGTGACTTTGGTTTGTGTTGTATGATGCTGTCCTCACAAGAATCGAATGTATACGTACGTGTCGTGTACTATCCAGACTTATTTGTGCAGCTCTGGAAAACCTCCCAGTCTGTAATCGTACAAACACGCCATAGTTTCCCGCTGCCTCACTGGCCACTTGTTAGATTCCTCATTGCAGATTTTGAGAGCTTCAGCCTCTGCCTGTACGTGGGATCAGAGTGAACCATGCGTGATCTGAAAAGCCGAGAGCAGCGCGGAGCCACGGCGCGGAAGGCGCTTACTGACTGTTGTGTAACAGTGATCCAACGTGTTCTGCTCTCTGGTTGAACTTTAATAAACTGTCTATACTTGGTAGTTCGTGCTCCCCTTGTTAAAAATCACCCATACACAAGAGTCCGGGAAGCTCCGCTCCAAAACTCAGAATCTGGTCCGCCGAGCGCGCTCTGGCCACGTGCACGTTTTTGCTCGATGAGATGTAAAACAACAGCCAGAATGGATGAGTGTTTGTATTAATATACTTGAAATGTATAACGTATATTTATTGTATTTTACTATATTATGATTATCTATTATATATGGCAAATACAGTCATTTTAACATCAACCTTTTATCAAGTTATTAATGAATAAACATAAATTTTTAGGCTGTTATGTAAGCACATAATAGCTTTAATAGATGTCATACAAACCTGCAACATAAAACTGGGAAATGTTTTAGTTATAAAAAATAACTTTCTATAAACTAAAGCAGCTGATTGTTTTGAAAATTAAATATAGCGGCCACAACTAAATAATAGAAGTAGCACTATAAGATTATCAGAACCTCTGTAGCTCTCTAACTACTATAGTAGTTATATTAGTGAGACAAACTCCATGGTACCAATCCGGGAGAGCTTAAATTGCTTTCTTTCACTTACAAACTAGTTGTGAAGGATTACGATGTGTCTCCTGCCTCTAATCACTGCTTATTTTTTCTTCTCTTTCTCCTCCCTTGCTCCTCTGTAAGACTCTCTCTCCTCACTCCTTTGGCTTGCGTTTCCGCTCGCACTGTGGCCCCTGCACTCCCGCGCCCTGACAGCAGTGCAAGAAAGCGGCCCAAATAACAACTATATTGCACTGACTGTAGCTCAGGTTCACTCGTCTTTGCCACTGTGACTGAGAAGTAAAACGACTGCTCATTCCACTGCAGTGAAGCGCCCATTCTTGTCTGTTCCACTGCAGACAGGTGAGGTGACTGAACTGTGCAGCTGAGTAGAAGAGCCAGAGAGAGAGGAGAGCACTCAGTGAGGATCATATATTTGTAGAGCAATATTTCTTGTGTTGTGCCATTCTTTCATAGCTTTCAAAGCATAAGCCAAAGAAAGACGTCACAGTCTGTGAATTACACAAAATAAATATATTTAGCCTATTTAAACTCTAATGATCTAATATGTACGATGGCGTATAAGGGCCAACACGAATGAAAAAAAAATTGCGGACACTATGAAATTAAATTCATTACATTTCGACATTAAAGTCATAATTGTATTAGATTCAAATCATAATTTTATGCGAATAAAATCGTAATATTATGGAAATAAGTAAACATTTTAACGATTCATGGACCGATCGTCGAATCTTCCAAAGTGATGCAGAAACGCGATTCACTTCAGCACCACGGCCAGGACGCAGATGGCGCGTGACAAAAAGCCACAATAGATGACGAACTTTTTAATGCGGGCCTTTTAAACACACAACCGCTTAGACAATGTGGCATGCTCCAAACATGTATCACCACCAACCACCACTATGCTGTCCTGTGTGGGCTGGTGTTTACAAGTTTGTCCAAGGGATGTCAAAAAGGTTTGATCGTTGCGTAAAACTGAGACTTCCCAGTGCGTACGACTCCTCGGGCCGCTACAGGGCTGTAGTAAAATCCACAATGAGCACGTAAGAACAGTGACTGTCTGCAATCATGTCATTGTTGTGGGTAAGTAGTCCGAAACCACGCTTTTTCACCTCTAGTTTTTATAGTTATTAGTCAGACTGACTTTGGGTGGTTGTTGACTCGGGTGGATTTCTTGTCTAACACCGCGTTTATAAGCATTGGAGGCCAATGGGGCGGGCGGAACAGGCTGAACAAACTAAACACACCCTCTTCTTAATGTATATTGTGTGTGTAAATATATATTCGGGATCCGGCCGGAATATTTGAACGATTTATTTTGTTAAAAATCTCCTAAAGGGGGGGGGGCATCGTATCTTCTCAGGGGGGAGCACCATCCCTGCAGCGGCCCTGGAGCTAGCAGGGCGGAGCTTGGGCACGCAGAGAGAGAGCAGAGATGCGCTGCTCGCTCCCAATCCGGCTCCTATAGCAGCAGCCTCTGACAGCAGGAATATCAGCGGTACGGCAGCGGCACTGCGTCGGGGCGAGCACACCCGTGACTGGATCTAAACACTCGTCCCACCGACGATGAACCAATCTTAAATCAAACGCACACGCTGCTGTTTTTCCTGTTCTCCACGCGATTCTGAAGGTTTTTAACGCAAAAATGGCGAACGAATCTCCGGCGAAGAGTCTGGGGGAGATTGACCTATCATCGTTGCGGGTAAGTGGTCCGTAACTACGTTTTTTCACCTCTTGTTTTTGATCGTTATTAGTCCGACTGACTTCGATGCGGCTGTTGACTCGGGGTGGATTTTCTTTGTCCACCGCGTTTATAAGCATTGGAGGCCAGTCAATGGGGCGGGCGGCCCTGACTGACAAACTAAACACACCCTCTTCTAAATGTATATGTATGCATATATTTTTAATGACGTTTTTGCTTCCAGGATCCGGCTGGAATATTTGAACTCGTGGAAGTGGTCGGGAATGGGACTTATGGGCAAGTTTACAAGGTTGGTAATCTGGCCTCGATTTAAACATCTTTTAATCGTTCAAATTGTTTAAAATGTAGTGTAATCACATCTAACAAAACTATTATTTTATTTAAAAATTAAATAAAAAATGGTCGGCCTTTCAGAACCAGGCCTACTCCAGGTTTAGCAGCATCCTGGCCTATCTGTCCACTCCTCCCTTTGGCCTATATAGCTTTATTTTGCTTAGCTTCAAATCACAGTTTACTAAACACATTTGTCTATAATTTTCTGCAGTGGCACAGCCTATGCTTTGCTGCTTCCACCAATAATTCAGTTATTCAGCTGCATCTTCGCCTCTCCATCCTCTTCATATTCCCATTTTCCTTTTGATATACAGACACCATGTTTGGCCCACCCTTCTTTCGCATCCACATCCCTCATCAGTGTGAACAAGACCCGCGCTGGATGATATGGCCGTGGTGCATGTGCCGTGGTGCGTGTGCCGTGGGCTGGGCGGTGTTTCAATGAGCATTAGTGTGCGTAAAGATGCCCATAGACCGTTAAGGAATAAGGGTGTGTTGTATGGTGTGGGCTGTAGTGGTGGAGGCCTAGTGCATCAGTCCTCCTGCTGCTCAGGCTAGAGAGGCTAAAGCTGGGAATGGCTTGGATGTTTATTCTGGTGAGAAGTGGTTAAACAAGGTTTTCAGTTTTGGATGCGAGTTACCTGTGGCTTTTAAATTGATAGATTTAATTATATCCAAATCTCTCAGTTCTATATTACTGCCATATCCAACTTGTGATACTTTGAATCTAGTAAAATGCTATGGTAATCCTTTTGCACGGTGGCAGAGCGGTTAGAGCTTTCACCTCCCAATAAGGAGATCATGAGTTCGATTCCAGAGCCAGACCATCATCACATGAGCTCTTTGCGTGGAGTCTGCATCTCCTGCATGTCCTCCCCGTGTTACCATGGGTTCTCTCCGGGTTCTCCGCTTCCTCCCACCATACAGAGACATGCATGTGTTTGGTAGAATTGGCACTCTAAATTGCCCCGAGTGAATGGTTGTCTATGTGTCTCTGTCTCTGTAGGAGAACAAGTGGTGTAAAAATAATAATAATGACAATCATTTTCTGCCCATAATTGCCGCAAACAGATTGACCATTGGGTCTCAATGTTAACCAAAGACAAATGTAATTATTACATTTAAAATAGCACCACAGTCTGACTTATTTTGTGTGTAAAAACAATTTACTTGACTTTTTCATTAGTCATTTCCTATTTAAAGTGCTTCTGACAGGTTGGACTTCTGATTGAACTAGAATGCAGTTAAGATAAACATATTACCGTAAACATTTGCTCAAAATTATAAAAATGTTATTCCAGAATAGGAATTTTTTTTAGGTTTGCAATTTTACTTACTTAGTCGATGACACTTGCCTTAGTAAACCCAGGCGTTTATCTCCGGTGAAGTGGTTACTCTTTATCTGTTGCACAATCTTTGAATATTGATTCTTTTACCATGGCTCCCCATATTGATAGAACTCATTCGGAAGGGGATTCATGGACAAGCTATTCAAACATTCTGTAGCCTTCTCCTTGCCCACTCCTCTATACTTAGTTTGTGATGATTGAAAACATTTTTGATTCTGGGTCAAACATGTGGGGTTGAAAAATGTCGTGCTGCCATTTTCCAACAGTGAAAACAAATAAATGCAAATCTGCTGATAATATACTGTGACAACCCACAAGATGATTGTGAGACAATATCACTATATTTTATAGGGCTGGGAATCACAGGGTGACCTCATTTGATGCACGATACACGGCTCACGAGTCACGATACGATAATATCACAATTTTGCGATACATGCAATAATAGATATATTTCTCATGATATTCTACGATATATCACTATTTTTTAAGAACCCAATACATAAAAAAACCTGCACCTGATATGGTTGGTTGTGAGGTAAATGTATCAAAAAGTGATTGGCTGATATTTACAGTAAATAATAGGGGTGGGATCAGAATCAGAATCAGAAAGGTGTTTATTGTCAGTAAACAGAATTCACAAACTAGGAGCTTTCTTTGGTATCAAGGTGCAACATACAACAATTAATTATAATAGTAGCAAAATATATCAAAAAGGGCATCATATTTTTAATTTACTTAATAGAATATAATAGACAGAATGTGCACAATTTACAGTAGGTCAGAATAGTGCGGTGTTAAGTCTTCATGAGTCCAACAGCAGAGGGAAATAAATTGTTGTTGTGGCGGGAGGTTCTGGTCTGAATGGACCGTAGCCTCCTGCCTGAGGGAAGGGGATCAAATATTCTGTATCCAAGTGTTGTGATCCGACCTGCACCAGGACACCAGCCGGTCCACCTCCCTCCTGTAAGTAAATTCATCCCCGTCCGAGATGAGTCCGAGGGTAGTGTCGTCCGCAAACTTGACCAGTTTTATGGAGCCATGGATGGAGGAGCAGACGAAGAGCAGAGGAGAAAGTACACAGCCCTGTGGAGAACCTTTACTGATAGTCCCAAGTGTCTGAGACATTCTTCCCCAGTTGCACACACAGCCTCCGATCCGTCAGGAAGGGGTTGAATGCAGCTGAAGTCCATAAGTTGCTTGTGAAGCTGAAGTTGCTGCAGGATGAAATGGAGTGCCATGTTGATGACGTCATCTACAGACCTGTGGGCTCTGTGGGTGAACTGCAGGGAGTTCAGCAGGGAGAAGGTGATGGAGTTGTGGTGGGGCAAGACCAGGTGATCAAATTACTCCATGATCCAGTGATCCAGTGCTTCTTGGGGACAGGAACGATGATAGACGACTTGAAGCAGGCTGGGACATGTCATTTTGATACGGAGGTGTTAAAAATGTCTGTGAAGACAGGAGTTAGCTCCTCTGGGCAGTCTCAGGGTGGATAGGGGGACATGGTCTTGGAAATCCAACCCCAGAAAAGCTGCTGGACCAAAGAGCCTGTTCAAAAATGGGATGAGACAGTTCCCATGAGTTGAGGCAAGCCAATTTGATAATTGAATTGTGGGCTTCTGTTTTGGCCTTAGAATGTTTTATTTATTTAATATTTTCTCTGTCACTGTAGCGCTGCTTTTTTGAACTATGGCCTTTTTTGTCCAAGTGAAATGTAAAAAAAAAAAAGGAAAATTTTCCACAATTTTATCTTACAAAAATGGTACAAAAATGTTTCCACTCCCTGGTAAACTGGCTATAGTCTTCCTGATTACATTTGTACTGAAGTGTATTATATTCATTATCATGCTCTGTCTATTTGGATTTCTATGTGATTGTTTTTTTAACTTAACAATTACTTGAATCAATTTTAAGTCCAAAGATAAGGTACGTGAATTTCCATGTAAAGTTTGGGATTTATAAAAAGACAACTTGGCATGGGATTGTGCGATTGTTGTCACAAACTCTGCACCCTGCATACAGAATTTTCAGAGACGAGGCAGAAGGTAATCTGCGCTTAGAGAGGGGAGCAGGAACCCATTTGAGGAAGTTTGTGTTCATTTAGATCCCTTTACTATTACTCATTTAATCACAACTGCTAGTGAGGGGAATAAAGGAGGGTGTTTTGTACTCATGTTAATGTTTTGTCATTTGGAAAACAACGCTCACTTGCACGAGAACGCACGAGGTGCTACTCATGATGTTTTATTGAAATGTAAGATGGAGATTAAGTTTATCTAAAGCAGGGCTTTTAAAGATTTCCAAAGATTTATCTTCATTACATGAATAGTTTATTCTTACTAAGCTTAAACTATAAAAAATGATGACCTCATTGAGTTTGAGTAGCAACAACCAACAGGTCTTTGATATCAGAAATCATATCACAAGTCCATAGTCCTGTACCTGCTGCCAATGCCTGGGGGTGTGCGCTTGTGACCCCAGTCTTCACAAATCTGTTTATTGTTGGTTACAATGAGGGGCCAATAAGCATACATCTATATTATGTAATCCATTTGTGGCCATTATATTTTATTTTTAAATTAATATGCTGTATTTAAAGGGTAGGGAAGCTCATTGTTATAAAACATTTTCCTCTCACAGGAATATTTGCAAGTTTAAACATTTAAAAAAACAATTTCTATCTTTTTGTTGATAATAGTGAATAATTGTAAAATTGTGCTATTTCTCATGATAATCGTGACTCTAAAATTAATATCGTGACATCCCTATAGTGGCAGTGGCGCTGTCATTGTCAGACTGAGCGCGAGGAGTATTATGGTTTAGGGTTTTTTACACACACAGCGCAGAGCAGGTGATATGAAATGCACTGAACAAACCCTCAAGAGACTCCATGGAAACATATTTAACAGGGATGAAAGCAAAGGCTGAGAGAGACGAAGATAATGAGACAAACAAAAGTCACCTGAACAAAACTATTCTTTGTTGTTTTCTTTAATGTTAATAAGGATACAGTGTTATAAATAGGTGTACTTATAACAATTTTATAGACAAATGTTACTACAGTGGGTGTATAAAAAACATAATTTTTCACCACATTTTGTCATATGCGGGTTTTATACGCCCACCGTATTTATAGTTGAGGCGTAGAGTAGGGGGGCGCAAAGTGTTTTCTTCTTCCTGGGGGGCGCTTAACAGAAAATAATTGAGAAGCACAGCCTTCGGGTGAACCAGTTTTGTCTTGTTTTTCTAAAAACAGTGTCCAGATGTCTACAACTGAATCTTTTTCTACAATTAAATCACAGAATTTATTTTATTATTTTGAGAAAGCTAAAGGTGCACTTTTTAACTGCAGGATTATAGATATAGATATGGCATTATTACATTCCAGGCCAATTTTTTCTAGCTTGCATTTATTCAATTAAAAAAAAAAACCATGGAAAAATATGCTTTCTTACTCATTTATAATGCTTGCTTTGCACACTCCGCAGTACGTAGGCCCCCCTCCGCGCCATCTGTGGTATTTATAAAACATCACTAGGCGCAGGACTTTGCTTATCTCTTCCCAAACTGAGACCCTCCTGTATGCTCTGCACAAAGTCTGTAGACATGGAGAAAAGACGATACTTGTGGAAAGGAGCAGAAATGAAGAGAGTTTGAAGAAGTGTTTGATTCTCACATCTGTAATCAAATAAATAATCCAACAAAAAAAGTAAACAATAACGAAACTTAAGATTTCCTATTTATTTATTCCTATTTGTGGAAGTTCCGCTAACAGCAACCAAACACATCCAGTGAGACTTACAAAATAAAGGCCTTTGTGTCTTCCAGCCACAGAAGCAGCTTTATTGTGACAAGGCCTGACAGCGACAGTTCATTTAACGCTGCAGAAATTCAATTCAAAATTTTGTAATGCCCAAAATCACAATAGCTTTGCTTCGAGGGGCAACAGTGAAAAACAGAATAAACAATGTTCATAGGCACTTGGTAATGTCCCAGCATCTCGTGGCCTCAGACAGATTTCCCAAGCTTCCCAAGCTCCCCTGTCCTTAGACCCTCCTTCTCCTTCTTGAAAAACTACGAAAGCTCTTTGGGAAAAAGTGGAAACCTGGAGAAGTTCCACAGTGAAGGAGAGATCCGACTCCCTTTTTTTAAAAAGTATTTATTAAACATGGATGTGTGATATGATTAAAACTTGATGTAATAAATCAATTTATTATTATAAAAAAAATTTTAGTATTTAAAATGCAAAACATGACAGAGAGCAGAGAGGTCATCCAAACTATGTTAAATGCAAAATTTGGAACAATTCACTTCATTGTCGAGTTGTCTGTGACCCTCTGCTCCATGTACGGTTCAAAAAGCGGCCCTCGGTGAAAAAAGTTTGGACACCCCTGCTCTACACAAAACAAAATCGAGTCTGAATGTGATCCGTTCCATTTTCCGTATGTCCACTACAATGACATTTTTTTGTGATGGCCTTTTTTCCTGCCGTCAAAAGTATGCTCCATCTATAACCATTTATTGTGTCCAAGGCAGGAGTTTTAAGGCCCAAATACATAGTTCTGAAATCAAATGGGATGGCAATGTCAAATACAGTCTGTAGCTCTTTGTTGATTTCAGTCCAATATCTTTGAGGACAGGTCCCAAAACACGTGATAGTGGTTTGTATCCTGGTTCCAGTCTCTCCAACATTTAGCATTTCCCTGTGAATAATGAGCACTTTGACATGGTGTTATGAAAAAACATGACACCATTTTCCAGCAAAATGTGACTTTGTTATCCTCCACTGGGATGTACACATATTTTCCAACTCTTCATCCGTCAAAACAAGAGTACCTTGTCTTTCCCTTTAGATTTTAATATATTTAGTGGATTAGCTGTCCAGATTTGCAATGCATTGGTACAATTTAGATATTATTCCCCTTGAAAGTTATGATTTATAAGCCTTGATACAAATTCCAGTCAAGGGGTTGTAGTGGTTTTGTTTAATTTCTTGGTTATAATAACTCTAAATACTCTAAACTCTAAATAACTGTAAATACTTATAAAAGTCCAGTTCCTCCAAGTCAAAGGATTCTTTCAACATTTCAAAGCTTTTCATGTAATTATCGTTTACAATCTGGTGAAACATTTTTATACCTTTTCTAATCCAGACCTTGAATCTCAGGTCAGTACTATTTGGTACAAAACATTGGACATAAGATAACCAGTTTCACAAGTTAACATCTTTGTTTAGTTTGTATGTTATGATTAGCTCCTTCCATGTTGTAAACACAGATTTTACCCAGGGATTCTTAACTTCCTCCAAATGGCTCAACCATTGAACAGGAACCCCGGGCACAACATTATGCTAAATATTTTTCCATTGAGCTTCATATTCTGGATCACACCAATACAGCAACGTTCTGATTTGAGCTTGAAAGAAAGTAATTTCTCAGGCAAGGTAAACCCCAAAGAGTTTTAAATGAGATTCAAGGTTTCCTGCCTTGCTAGACAAATCTTGAGATTGATTTATTCCACTCCTCGAAAAGCCGGTTGGGGATGGAATTTGGGCGAGTCTCGAACAGATAGAGAAATCTGGACAAAACATTCATTTTTATAGTTTCAATCCTTTGGCTTAGAATTAAGTATGGGACCAGAGTCAATTTTTCAAGATTTTTCTTTATAGTGGAGAAAAGAGGCAAGGCAAGGCAAGTTTATTTGTAGAGCACAATTCATACACAAGGCAATTCAAAGTGCTTCACACAACAGGAAAAAATGCATTAAAATCACAAAGACATGGCACAAAATAATAGTTCAAGACATAAAAGAGAAGAAGTGCAAAGAAAAGCATTTCAGTCAATATGCACAGCCAAACAAAACAGTTTTTTAGTTTAGATTTGAACATTGCCAGAGTAGCGCCTGTCTCACATCCTCAGGAAGACTGTTCCAGATTTTAGCTGCATAAAACTGAAACGCAGATTCCCATGTTTAGTCCTGACTCTGGCACCAGCAGGAGGCCGGTCCCTGAGGTCCTCAGAGTCCGAGATGGTTCATATGGCACTAACATGTCCGAGATGTACTTTGGTGCTAGGCCATGGAGAGACTTGTATACAAGCAGAGCTGCTTTGAAGTCTATTCTCTGAGCCACAGGGGCCAGTGCAGAGACCTGAGCACAGGACTAATGTGATCGTACTTCCTGGTTCTGGTCAGGACCCGAGCAGCAGCGTTCTGGATGTACTGCAGCTGTTTTACAGCTCGTTTGGAGAGGCCAGTGAGCAGGCCGTTACAGTAGTCTAATCTACTAGAGACAAACGCATGGATAAGTCTCTCCAGGTCTGGTTTAGACACTATACTTTTGATTTTGGCAATGTTTTTTAGATGGTAAAAAGCTGCTGATGTTATTGATTTGACGTGGCTGTTAAAATTCAAATCTGAGTCCATTATTACCCCCAGATTTCTAACTTGATTTGTAGGTTTTAGAGCGAGACTCTGGAGGTGACTGTTAACACTTTCTCTTTGTTTCTGTGGGCCAAAGACGATGATTTCAGTCTTGTCTGAGTTCAGCTGGAGAAAGTTGTTTTTGCATCCACACACTGATCTGTTGGATGCAGTGACAGAGTGAATCCACTGGTCCATATTCACCTGCCGTCAGTGAAACATAGATCTGAGTGTCGTCTGCATAATTGTGATAGGACACATTCTCGTGCGTATCAACTGACCTAAGGGCAGCATGTAGAAGTTGAACAGAAGGGGTCCCAGGATTGACCCTTGGGGCACCCACAGGTCAGGGGCATCTGGTCTGAGACACAGTTACCAATTTCGACAAAGAACTTCCTGTCTTCCAGATAGGACTTTAACCAGTTTAGCGCAGTGCCAGTGATGCCCACCCAGTCCTCTAGCTCTGTAAGAGGGTCCCATGATCGACAGTGTCAAAAGCAGCACTCAGATCTAACAGAATTAAGACTGAGGCTTTGCCCGCGTCAGTGTTCAGGTGGATGTCATTTGTCACCTTGACAAGAGCAGTCTCAGTGCTGTGATGAGGTCTAAAACCTGACTGGAAAACATCAAATGAGTTGTTTATTAAGAGGAAATCAGTGAGCTGTTGGTAAACAACCTTTTCAAGGACTTTGCCTCAAAATGGCAGATTAGAGATGGGCGGTAATTACTCAGTACTGCGGCATCAAGACTGCTCTTTCTTCAGGAGAGGCTTTATGACCGCAGTTTTCAAAGAAATTGGGAATGTTCCAGATTGAAGCGACATGTTAACTATTTGAGTGAGTGGTGCTAACAGACTGTTCAGCACAGACTTTAGAAATCTGGTGGGTAACACATCGAGGCAGCATGTAGATGAACTCAGACTGGTGACAAAACTGGACAGTTTTGTCAGTTACAGGTGCAAAGTGAGTCAGCTCTAAGTGTGTAGGTGGTTTGAGGGTTATTTTTTGCATTGTAGAATTTATAGCATTTTTAATGCCCTGAACTTTGTCATTAAAGAATAATGCAAACTCATTACACTTGGATGTGGAAATGAGTTCTAACGGCAGCTGAGCTGGAGGGTTTGTTAATCTGTTTACTGTGGCAAACAGGACACGCAAGTTGTTACTGCAGCTTTCAATTATTTCAGAAAAATATCCTTCCCTAGTTCTACATAAAATGAGGTTGTACATGTACAACTTCTCTCTGTATAATCTCTTTCTGAACTGGAGCTTCGACTTGCGCCATTTTCGTTCGGCCCGGCGACACTCCCTTTTCTGTGCCCTGACCGAATCGTCATTTCTCCATGGCGCCTTCTGCTTATTTTTAACAATTTTAGCCTTTCATAGGGACAATGGTGTCGAGAACATTCAAAACACTAGAGGTAACAGAGTTCAACAAATCATTTACATTAGAACATGAGACATTTTCAAAGTTTAATCATTTCCATAAACAGTTTTCCCGTGCTGTCATTTATGTGTCTCCTCCGGACAACTGCAGGACCAGCTGGTGGTTTGGGAAAAACAGACAGGTCAAAGAAGACACAGAAATGATCAGACAGAGCAACATCGACCACATTGACGTTTGAAATATTAACCCTTTTTGTAATTAGAAGATCTAGAGTGTGCCCTCTGCTGTGGGTGGGGCCACTCACGCGCTGAGTAAGCCGAAAGTTTCAAGGACAGCATGAAGCTCTTTAGCGTTTCTGTCACAGATATTATCAACATGAACATTGAAATCACCTGTTATGACCAAACCATCAAAGTCTGTGCATACGACTGAAAGCATCTCAGTAAAATCATCAATAAAACTTTTGCAGTGCTGAGGAGGCTTGTATAAAACAATGAAGAGAATGGATGGAGACTGTTTTAGCTCAATTTTAAAGGCTAGTACTCAAATGTTGAAAACACCCCAAAAGACAACCTGTGGGTAACTATTTCATCTCTAACAAAAGCACACACACCTCCTCCCTTTTTGTTTTCTCGTGTTTCAGATTCAAACATAAAGTTGGGTGGAGCAGATTCTATTAGAACTAAATTTCCTGTGTTTTTGTCAAGCCATGTTTCAGTTAAAAACATAAAATCAAGATTATAAGAAGAAATAAAATTATTAAGAATGATTTGTTACATAAGGATCTGACATTTAGCACAGCAAGTTTCAGACTAGTTTCAGTGAGACTGGGCGTTATTTTTACAGGGAATATGAATCAAATTTCTCAGATTGGGCTGTCGGCATCTCATTTTGTTTCCCCATCTGTGTGATGTTACAACAGAAATAGCACTAGGGGGAGGCTGTTTTTACACAGGGCCTCGGTTGGTTTGATTTTTATAATGACTATAAGTCCGGCAACGCTGAGACCAGTGCATCCTAGCTATGGAGATACCAGGTGAAAGGCGAGGGGGATAGGTGGGGGCTTTTGTTGGTGCAGCGGGAGCCGGTGAGCGTTTGGGACCAGGTGAAAGGCGGGGGGGTTTAGGTGGGGTGATTTTTGTCTGTGTAGCAACAGTCAGGGGAGAGTTCATCATCGTTGATATCAAACTCTTGATCTTGCTATATTAGGCGTGAGTGAAGCCATCTTAATGCCTGATTTGATCAGATATTCAAGATGGCTGGGAAGGCCCTGGGTGAGAGTGGAGATGGAAAGGAGAGTGAGGAATCTGTAGTGGGAGTAGATGTTGCAGGGGGGATCCAGGGCTGCTCTGAGGGCAGGGGCGATGGGGGGATACTGCCGGGCCCGCCACAGATGGGTCGAAGGCCTTTGATGAAGGAAAGAACTGAAATGACTCCTGAGGAGTGTAGTTTTTCTCTAGATTGTTGATAGTTCTTTGTGGAGGACCACACCTAAATATTTAAGAGATTCTGCAGTCGTGGGTCGCCAGTAAGAGAATTTGAATGCACTATTGAATTATAGTTTTTAAAATATTTTAACAATTTCTAGTAAAATTGTAATAAATAGACTTGTAAACCATACATTATTTTACATTTGAAACATAATTTAAATGGCCTATTAGTAAATGCTGTATTCTTACTTATGGGGTCCTAAAAATTCTCTGTGAATTAATCAGTCTATGTCTGTGACGGAGAAAATCCTCTGAATCTGTGAATGCATTTATGAAACAACGATCGGACCTGAGAGAAAACTCCTCCTTCAGACGAACCACATGCCCGAGGTTTGGTTTAATGAAGCTCTGAGACAGGACGCAGATCCAATATGTTCATTTGTCTTCACACACCGTGTGCTGGAGTTTGGATCCACTCATGTACCACATGTAGTCCAGAGTCCAAACCTGACCCAGAACCATAATTCACTTGATAATTTTTTTTAACATACAGCTTGTTCTTCAGGGTCCCCCTGTTTAAATAAATTAAATAATGTCTGTGCCAGACCCAGGCGCGCGCTCACAAAAGTAACCAACGTTTTTACATTCCACACAGTCTTATTGGCAGAATAAGACTGCACTTGTCTCTGCAACAAAAGTGTTTGTCCCTCTGCTGCTGATCCATCCATATCTCTCCCGCTGCTTTCGCCTGAAGGAAGGGCATCAGTGTCACTTCCCCCCCTCCTTTGACCATTCAGACTCAATATTTGCAAAACTGGCCCCTGCCTAAATAGTATTACATACATGCGAATAAAACACAATTCTCATTCATAAGTCACTTCACCCTTTTATGGCGTTTTGGAGGTGGAGAGAGGGCGTGGTGTGTGTGGAGAGGATGTGACGTGACTTGGGTTCACGTATGCAGATTCCAGCTGTAGGTGAGATCTATAAAGCACAAATTGCGTGGTGCAGAGTGCACGGAGAGAGTGTTTTATAAATCAGGAGTTTGCGTCAGGTAAGCCTCTTGTAGTCACTTAGCGTATGCACTTGTTCACCAAAATTCCTACGCAATCCTTTATAGATGAGAACCCAGATCTATGACTTGGCCTGATGGCTTTTCTTGCTTGTTGAAATATATTTAAGTTCATTGCCCAACTGGGGAACATTCCAGGAAAGCAATAACATCTAAATTACAAGCAGGAGTCAGACCCAGAAAAGTTACCTATTGTACCTTTAATCTGCCAATATATGTTTGTACATATCATGCCAGTTACATCTCTATATGAATTTTGCATTATTAATTTTCCACATGAATAAGACTGATATTCCATCTATGACAGCATTAGGAATATTTGTTGCTAACATGAAAATAAGTCGGCTGTGTGACTCATTTATTTTTAACCAGTCATGTCCTCATCCATCCTGTCTCCTGACATCACATATAGAGAAGGAGGAGAAAAAGTACAGAAATATACATAAATATATATTTTAGACCAGACCAGAGAGAACATAGGGGATATGAATGAAAACACCACAATAAGCATTATGATAAAAGATATCCTAAAAAAAATAAAAATAAATTAAACGTCACGTGTTGCGATAAAGGCTCTCGCCCCCCTTGTGTACGAGCCACCACGAAGAGCGCACCTCTAATCCTGCCTCCTACATCACCCCTCCCCCACAAACAGTGGTACTCCGCACGGTTCTAGATAGTTATGTCCCCATTGGCTTTTATGTTCAGTGTGATGTGGAGAATTAAGTGTGCCAAATTTCAACTGATTATTACAAAGTACATAAACAGTGAGGAATTCAAGAAGAGAAAGCTGAGACATGGGTTTTCTTTCCCAGCGACTGGTGACTTTTGAAGGTAAAAAACACGTGCTCAAAACACCAGCAGAGGCCCAGAGAAAAAAGCCCAGCGTGGTGTATATGAGTTAAGGTGGTGGTAACATGGTAATATATTTTGGTTGATTTGAAGAGACTGATGATTGTGGCGTGATTTATTTGTTTTTTTTACCATGCTCCATGTTGTTTTGTCTGTTTTGTACATAAACTCTGTGTCTAGTCGCATCTGCTCAACGGATTGCCAAATGTGGGAGCGTGGAATTGTTGGAAAATGGAAAAATACATGCAGAAGGCGGCAGAGGAGCGTGGTGTTCTGGACTTTCGGGGGGCCCTTCATTAGGAATGGGCTTCCCTCTTCTTTACGCTCTATTATATGATCTAGTTTTGTGTTTGGTGCATGTTTTCATAGAACATCAAAAACTAACAACATTTTTTAAATAAAACATCTTACTATTCATCATACAGAGGCAAACACAAAAGGGGTGTTGCAATATTGATTTCAAACCGAATAGCATTTGAACAAAGTTTTGAATGTAATTACAAAGAAGGCACTGGTTAAGGAACTATTGTAGTTTTTCCTTGCTGAGAAGGAGGGTCTAAGGACAGGGGACTTTGGGACATTTGTCTAAGGACAGGGGGTGCTTGGGCATTTTTTTTAAAGGGATAGTTGCATTTTCCTCCAAGGATGGTTTAATGTACCGTCATTATTTCCAAAGGTACATGCACTCTAAACATACTATTAACACTATATAGGCCATATGATTGGCCTATATAGTGTTAAAATATATACAAAAAATATATTATATATCATATTTTATTATGTATAGACGTGCAATATAAAGCAGGGAAAATCTGTTCATTAACTTGACGAGACCCATTCATACAGATGACTATTTTGAAAATAAAATAATAACTAGACTAAATATTAGATGGTTGAGCTTATAATCACCTCACTTGGAAGTTCTTTTTAACTATAATATTAGTTATTGTATTAAGACAAGCTCCATGGTAACGCTGGGAGGAGGGGCTCGAGACGTGTTGTCGGCTCGCTCACGCCGCGGTGTGCTTGTCGTGGAAAACTTCAGTAATAGTTATCAGGAAATGAAATAAACGATCGGACAGAGTTGTCTCGTCTCAAAGTGACTGGTTTAATGCAGTGCGAATTCTGAATCAATCAATACAAATACAACAATACAAAGTTGTCTATCCCTTCCAGGACTTCGGCCCACACAAAGTGATCCCGTGTCTTTTTATAGAATAAAGGGTGAACAAATCACGTGACAGTACATACTCGAATATAATTGGTTAGATGGGCCAGATGCTAAGTACAGAAAAAGGGTGGGTTTTCGTTGATTGCATTCAGACTTTGGCTGCCTTGTTTCTGTTAAAGACAATGCCCTATCGGCAGGCGAGGCATATGCCCATCCTGGACCCCTGGGGTTTGATCACACCTGAGAGGAGCCAGTCTTTGAGCAGCACTACCAGGGATCCTGATGGATTTAGCATTTGTGTGGAGGAGAGCGCGGGGGGTCGTTTTGCATGGTGACATCAGGTCTGGTGTTTTTCTGCCACAACAGTGCTCCTTCTGAAACTCACTCAGAAAGCGGACAAAATAACAACTGTAGACACTGTGTATCTGTGTAGTGATAAACATGTTGTCTTTTGACCCGTGAGTCGGGTCTGGCCAAGACAGTATAATTTCAACGCGGCAGATTGCCGTAATCGCACGTGTGTGCTCCGTGTGTCTTTGTATTCTGCAGCACAACATTCACTTCCTTAAACTGCGATTCAGCATGAGTAGGCTAAAGTTATGATTTTTGAGGCTTTCCCATGAGGTTAATGAGATTACACTACTGTCAGCACTGGACTGCAGAGCAGCCGGAATGCAAATCGAAAGCAGAGCGGATCGCACATGCTCGAAAGAGGGAGGACAGAGAGAGGAGCAGGAGGAGGAGACAGGTAGTGCTATAGCGCCCTTTACAAAGCTGTTTGTTGTTGATTTGAGCCAAAGGAAATCGGAAAGTCTCTAGGCGGGTATTTTTATAAACGCATTATAATCAGAATCAGAATCAGAATGAGTTTATTGCCATTGTCAATGAACAAAATTCACAAACATAGGAACTTGTCTCGGCCTACGTTTGATAAAAAGCACTGTGTACATACATAGTCGTTTTGAATACATGTCCATCCACACAAACCCGTATAATTGCACTCTTTAGCGCGATCATAAACATGCCAGACCAATATTTGACAGTGTTTACCTAAAAATTAGACCCAATCTATCCTATGAGAGCACGCCTTTTCTCGTCATCACTTCCACAAAACATGAATCGTGGCGCCAGATTTCGCGAGTTATTTTCATGGATCTATTTGGTTATTTTGTGCAATATAGCCGACTGTAAAGCACTCGTTCTGTGCGCCGCGCTTGTACAATCAAAAGTAACACACTTCTCAAAGGATCCACGTTGTCCACTGGTGTAAACAAGGATACATGTGTGACATGTTTTCAGTAATTGTCGCAGATAGTGACGTTTGGGACCTTAAAACGCTGAAATCTTCACTTTGGTCGGAGTTTTCCAAAAGCACAGTTTTCAAGAGCATATTCCTCCGGTTATGTGTGGACGACAGGTCAAATCGTAGAAAAATATATCCGTTTCATCAGATACCCGGCTATGTGTGGACATGGCATGAGAGTGAAAGGTACAAGCAGGAAATCCAGATGATTCGTATTCCACTTTGGCATTAAACCACTGTATGTGCCGCAATGTATTTATTTTTGCCTTAGCAGAGAAGTAAAGAAACTAGGATACAGCATAATAATGATCCACCCTTGGTAATCGTGCTAATTCAGTGCCAGGACAAACATGCCCCCCCCCCCAGCACAGAGGGTCTTTATCTAGACCCACTTCTCATGCAGCTCAGCTAATCCAAAATCGCACACTATTACCTTGATTATAGCCAGCATGTGCGCTTATGGGGCTGATCAGACATGCACTTCTAATGACGAGGGGCATCTGTTACTGTCAGATTAGGCTACGTTCATGCTGCAGGTCTTGCTCATCAATTCAGATCTTATTTTTTCTTCTGTTAATTTTCTAAATAAAATGTGACTCAAATTAGGTTTTTTGTGTGAACCAAGCAGCCTTGAAGTGCAAGAGAGGACAAGACAAAACCAGGATTTGGGCCGACTTCACTATATCCTTGAAATATTAGTGAGCCCCATTTTTCAATAATATATCTTACTCATCATTTTGATATTAAATGGCCTAAACTGGATATTTATGATGAAGTATGAGGACAATTTAAAATAATAAAATATGCAGCAACTACAAGAAAAAGTTGTAATATTAAAGTTGTAATTTTATAAAACTAAAGTCAAAGCCATAAAAGCCTAATTTGATTTAATATTTTTTTTTACCAATTGTATTATATTATAATAAAAGGCATACTAATTGTTATCTAGACTAAATGGGGCTTTGGCCCTTTAACAACGACAAGTTGTAACTGTTTTAGCGCATTAGCTTTCAACAAAACAACAAAACAAACCAAACCATAAAATAAAGCGATAAGATTAACTAACAGGAAACTTGGAAACTTGGAAAAAATGCAATGAACCTGTTCTCAGTTTATTGTGAAGTTGACATTGTAAAGATTTAGGAACCAACCTCAGTGTAACGCACAAGCAGAATTCACTTTTGCCATCACGGCCTATATTGTACAATAGATCAGTAGAAGTAAGAATAGGGAAGTATCCGTGTCATCATTGTGTAACTATGTTCCTCGTCAATTGAAGGACTTCCACCATCTCCATAATTGTAACATGCACTTCTTCTTAAGGCAAGGCAAGGAAAGGCAAGTTTATGTGTAGAGCACAATTCATACACAAGATAATTGAAAGTGCTTCACACAACAGGAAAAAATTCATTAAAATCACAAACACATGAAAGGTGCAACATACAGGGTGCAACATAAAACACTGATCAATAATAAAAACAACATATATTCAATCAAAAGGGCATGCATTAAGAAACAATTTAAAATTACTACAGTATAAAATAAAAATAAGAATATGCATTACTATGTACACAAAATTACAGTTCAATTTAAATTTGTAGTGCAGAAAGTGACAGTGCATTGAGTGATGAATAGTTGCAGTGAAAGTGACAGGTGTTTAGGAAGTGTTCATGAGTCCAACGGCAGAGGGACAGAAACTATTCTTGTGGCGGGAGGTTCTGGTCCGGATGGACCGTAGCCTCCTGCCTGAGGGGAGTGGTTCAAATGGTTCAAATAGACCATGTCCAGGGTGAGAAGGGTCAGCTGTGATCCGACCTGCTCGTCCCAGAGCCCTGGAGACGTACAGGTCCTGCAGAGATGGAAGTCTGCAGCCGATCACCTTCTCAGCAGAGCGCACAATGCGCTGTAGTCTCCGTTTGTCCCTGGCTGTGGCTCCAGCGTACCACACGGTGATGGAGGAGGTGAGGATGGACTCAATGATGGCCGTGTAAAACTGCACCATCATCTGCACTGGCAGCTTGGCTTTCCTCAGCTGCCGCAAGAAGTACATCCTCTGCTAGGGATCATGTTAGGGATGGCGGCCCCTTCCCCTGTATGTACGTGGCGAGACCCTGACGTAGGCCACCAAACAAGATAAAATAAGATCTCAACCAGTGGATGTAACTAAACCAGAGGTAAACCAGGACCATTTCAATCTTAACCATTTTATGAAAGTTTTCCTTTCCATTCCACACAACCCAAATGTGTGGACACTTCTGCTCCTCAACTTCTTTGCTCCACACATGACCCACATTCCTCTCTCTATATTTTTAGCCTGCGCTCCGCTAGCACACACAACTATCTTACACAGCATACACAGTTAGCAGACAGGGCTTACTCTAGAGGGGTGAAGTATATTATTGTCTATTCAATTCAATTCAATTCAATTTATTTTTGTAACGCCCAAAATCACAACAGTAGTTGTCTCGAGGGGCTACAGTGGAAAACAAAATAAACAGTGTACATAGGGACTTGGAAATGTCCCAGCGTCCTGTGTCCTTAGACAGATGTCCCAAGCTCCCCTGTCCTTAGACCCTCCTTCTCGGCCAGGAAAAACTACCAAACCTCTTTGGGAAAAAGTAGAAACCTGTAGGAGTTCCACAGTGAAGGAGAGATCCGACTCCCTCGGCGGACGCGCCTCAATTTGCAGATACACGGTGGAGCAAGGCCCACTCAGGAGGAGAACCAATTCTTCGAGGCCGATGAAGAACCGTTCATTGTACCGTCTACAATTCAAACTATTTAAAATGATTGCAAAAAGAGACAGAAATGTATTGTGTAATCTCACAAACAAATGTAATTTTTCTGAACCTCAACCAAGACGTATATAGGCACATTTTAGCACATTTCTCATGCTTTGTTGAATATTGTCTGAATATCATTATCGAGAAAAAATTATCTCACACCCTTTGCCAGCCTGGCTCCACTAATGGCCAATGCTAATGCTACAGCGCTGGAATGTATCTTAGGGATGACATTAGACATAAGTTAACATGTCTAGAGTGTGGTCATGTTAGGGATGGCGACCCCTGTATGTACGTAGCAAGACCACTGCACCACAAGAGCGGTGTTTTCTATTTTTCTCACCAATATTGGGCAGTTTAAAGCTTGAATTACATCAGGGCTGCAACAACTAATCAATTGAATACATTAAAATTGATTATTAAAACAATTATCAACTAATTTGTTCATCGATGAGTTGAAAACTTTATCGTCAGCTGTACTTTTGATGATGGTGTGCTCTACCAGTACAGTAGAAGTTTCACCAGCACAGTTTCAACAACATGGGGGAGGTGATAGGGCTGGGCGGTATACCGTTTATACCGGTATTTTTTCATTTTTTATTATATGAATTTTTCATATACCCCAATACTGGTGAGTGTGTGCGTACGTCGGGAACACAAAGAGGCGGAACGTTGTGCCGTGGGACGTTGTTTGAGAGGGGGACTGCATGAGAGTGGTTCTCTGGCGTTGCATAAACTGTAGAAGTGTGTGTGTTGAGCGGTGAACAACATGGACGAAGAGAAAGTCACAGACATTGAGGAACTCATACCGAAAAAAGGAGCCGTGTCAGTTGTGTGGGAGTACTTTGGCTTTCAAAAATCGGACGCTGATCAAACAACTACTATCTGTAAATGTTGCCGGGCTAAAGGTGTAGCCGCAGGAGTCAACACAAGCAATTTACTTCACCACCTCCACCACAAACATGTCCTGGAATATGAAGAATGCATGAAACTAAGATCTGCATCCTCTTCCACGTCTGCAGATAAAACGGTGGAACGATATTACTAACGTTATTACTCTCCACTTAGCCAAAGACATGGTGCCGCTTAGTACTGTTGAGAAATATGGCTTTAATTATGAGTGCCACTGTCTGTCCCCTCTTTAATATGAACAGCAGCATTTTCTGGACCATTCAAACCTGGCTTAATACTAGTCGAGTCATTCTAAGCCAATTTACTGCATTAATTATTCTCTAAATTATTAGGAAATTGGGTTAACACCTATTCATGCATGGAAAAAAACAAAAAAACGTCAAATACCGTAACACCGATATAATTTTGAAAAATACCGTGATATCAATTTCTGCTCATACCGCCCAGCTCCAGGAAGCGACAGCCGAAAGTTCGGAGGTAAGTAAGACAAAAATAATGAAGGAGGGGGAAAAACCCAAATAAAATCTTCCAAAGTGTCGAAGCGCTTCGCGCTAAATGCAAAAGAGCAATGATTTGAAATGTTTGCAAGACTAATTTAGTAAGGCATGGGAGCACAACATTGCTGCACTTTAAGAGGAAACATGTTGGACTCGAAGCAGGAGATGCTCCGGTTTGCCACACTAAATCAGTCTTGTAAACATTACAATCATTGATCATTCCCTCTGTAACATGAAATGAACATTAAAAGCCATATTTTAAACTTTTAAAACATAGTTGTGTGCCTAATAACATAATACCTTGTTTTAAATTATCATCATGTTCCTAAATGCTGGTACAGAGTTAATTAAACAGGCATTTATTTACTATTTATTTACTATTTATTTTTTATTTGTGTCCATTACAAATGGTGATTATATTCTACCTCATTCTGTCATTTTATTTCACAGAAATGTTAACATTTGCACAGTATAAAATATGCCCAGTATGTTCATTAAGTGCATGTGAGGTGTTTTTTTTTTTTACATAGATGCATTAAATAAATTGCAAGATAATATTTTATTTATTTGTCATCCTTGTCCGATTAATCAATGCAATAATCGACACATTCATCAAATTACATGATCAAATACTGCAATGTATTCCCTTGATTTCAGAAAAGTAACTATTTTCTGAATACCACCAAATGAAAGAGTAACTATACTGCAAGAGTTATTCACAATGTGTATTCTGAAGCTGCATTTTCCCACTGGAAACATGCCACAATGATCAGCTTTGCTCCTCACACTCTGGTCTCCTCGTCTTCTCAGAAGCAGCTGGCCTCATTAGCTTTTGTTTTGATCCGCCTCAGCATCCCCCCTGAGATTGTCATGTGACCCAAACGCAGGTAGGCCATTGGCCAGGAATTTGGAGTCTCTGTCATCTGATCCCAGTCCTGGCCTCTAATTGGTGGAGAGCAGGCCGAGCTCTTCCTCTTGTAGCTGGGCAGACTGAGAACAAAACAGGAGCGCATGTATGTGAACATATGGCTTAGTACACTGTTTGTAACTTGAAATCACAAGCTTGAATTCAGAGGTTTTGACAAGTTAACACATGACATTAACATTGACATTTAACAGTAACATATGTAGATTACAATATTTATTAGTAGTTTTATTGTCAAATTTGGCTTATGTAGTACTTTGAAATTTCCATGAAATGTAATGTGCATTATGAATAAATTTATTATTATTATTATAAATTGTATCACTATTTCCTAGACCCGTGGTTCTCATTCAGTGGAACTTGTCTTGGTGGGGCGCCTCCGTAGATCTAGTGTTTGCCTCATTTACATTTTTTATGTCTAAATGAACTGAAATGTCCAGATCCCTGGGGAAGGTTGGGACATTGAGTCTGAGTGGAGCATGTTCTCGACCTCCATTGTCAGTGCGGCTGCTTGGAGCTGTGGTCGCAAGGTCTCCTGAGGCAGTTGACAGGTATCGGCAGGCCAAGCGCTTGTGCTGTCGCAAAGGCAAAAACCAGTCAGGGGTCGGAGGGTGCCCGGTTTGAGGACCACAGGATCTCATCTCTGCTGTTTGCAGGTGATGTTGTCCTGATGGCGCTATCCTTTTTCTAAACTCGGGTCCTCTACCAGAGGCCAAGGAGCTTAAGGGTTCTGCGCAGTATCTTTGCTGTTCCTAGTACTGCACTTTTCTGGAGATGTCTGATGTTTCCCAGGGATCTGCTGTAGCCACTACTCCAGTTTGGGGGTCACTGCCCTGAGTGCGCCGATGACCACAGGCACCACTTTTGCCTTCTCCAGCTTTTCTCTGATCCCTTGATAGCCCTTGATAACCCTTTTCATCTTCCTGTTGCCATCTCTTGGTATTGCCACATCAACCACAACGTGTCCTGTCCTCTGCTGTTTATCCATGTCACGGGCTTACTACAGAAACACGATGGCCCCTCTTTTAAACTCTCATGCCCCTCCCACATTACATTACATAATCCAACCAAATAAATTTACAAAAAGTAACATTTTCCCAAGGTAATACATAAGAAATATTCCCAGGATTATCAAAACTTTACTTTCCATTCCATTTGCCATTCCTTCAATGAATGGACGGCTCATATAAAGCGTAAATAACAAAAACGGCACAAAGAAATATTTATGATCACATGATCATAAATACACAGTTGTGCAATATAATGTGCCCCACACATAGCTGCGTATGCGAAAGTGGACAGGAGTGATGAGTAGGTTGTCGGCAAGGCCAAGTGTTCACCCTATGTCTCACGAAATAGGAGGAATTATCTATATGGATCGACAATGGACAAGTGGAAAGTAATGTGACTGTCTGTTTAGTAACATGCATGCATTTCCTGGCTGGTTTAATATTCGCATGGTTAGAACAACACATTATGCGCAATGTGGGCATAGTTATGGGAGAACTTGGTGTGGTTCCCTCAGTGACGGGATAGCTTCGTCACAATCCACCACCACAATGTCCAGTTGGTTTGCCATTACAATTTTTTCTGTTTGTATCTGAAAGTCCCACAGGATCTTGGCTCGGTCATTCTCTATCACCTTTGGAGGCGCTTCATTATGCCAGCTACTTGGTTATGGCGCACCTGCAGTTATGTGCTGGATTGTTTCGGAGACCTCTTTGCACAGCCTATACCTTGGATCTTATCTGGTGTGGTAGATCTGGGCCTCTATTGTTCTGGTGCTCAGGGCCTGTTCCTGCAGCCATGATGAATGCTTCTGTGCTATCCTTCAGTCCGGTCCGCACTAGCCATTGGTTGGATTTCTTGATATCAGCCACTTGTCCTCCCACCTCATCCTCAGATCCCCATTGTCTGAGACATTCACTGAGCATGCCCTCTGTTGGGGCCTTGTCCTTGATGTACCTGTTGATCTTGGATGTTTCATCCTGGATAGTGGCTTTCACACTCACTTGTCCATGGCCTCATTCTTTACGGCTAGTGTACAGTCTCAGGGTGCTGGATCTGGGGTGGAACCCTCCTTGCATGTTGATATAAAGCTGCACCGTCCTTCGCAAATTCAAGATATAATACTGGTGCTATATTCTAACTAGGGATCTCACAATATAAATTTTTAGAGTCACAATTATCATGAGGATAAATATCCCAATATCACGATTTTACGATTTTTCACTATTATCAGCAAAAGGAAAGGAACCATTTATATTGTATTTTTTTATGTTTAAACGTCCCTACCCTTTATGTAGGGACGTTTAAACGGGGGGTAGGGACTTTTTATGTTTAAAAGTCCCTACCCCCCCCCCCTTCTCTTTATCCTCCCTTGAGCTTGTGTGTTCCGTGGCTCCACTTTCGGCTCGAGCTGAGCGGCTGCTGTGTGCTCCAGCGCTGTCAGCGGTGCCTCGCTCTGCCTGGGTAAAGTCATGAAGCAGCGGCATAAAAAAACCTTACTCACGCTGACTGTAGCTCGCGCTGTTCACTTGGACTCGTATGAACGCCTGTGTGTAATGGACCAGTCGTTCAGCGTGCCACAGTCATGACAGACAATCATTATAAACTGATCAGGCACACACACAGACACATAGACACACGTGTGCGCACGTTGCCGTGATTTGCGCACTCTGTGTGTAACGGATTGGTCGTTCAGCGCATTTATCCAATCTTGTTGACACCTTGGGCTGTGTGTGTGTGCACGCCGCTGTGACTCGTGTTGCGCCTAGAGACATTTCTGCGGTTAACTGCAGATTATACAAATCCCCACGAATAACGTATCGTGGCCTTAAATAGTCATGATGATTGAAAAACCGGTTAATCTCTTTTTGTTAAGTGTAAATGTACCTATATCATGCAAAATCGACAGTGGTATTGGTACCTCGTATATGTTCACAAAGTGATTTTTCTTAATGGATTAGTTTTTAGCTAGAGAACAGTCTCCACACTTCCCTTCAGATGTGGAAGAAAATGGGGCCTACTCACTAACATGACGCGTAAGCAACCAGGATGATGTGGCACTAACCAACATGACGCAATACTTCCCTGTTTCAGTCCCTCCTCCAGGAAGCGCTCTGTATCTGTAAACACCCTCTCCCCTCACCCCGCACTCGAGATGAACCGCGGCTATTTAGCCCCACTTAGCATCAAATGCTACTTCTTTCGTGTTCCAATGCTGCTGCTGCTGTACATATACATTTGGTTTTATGCTTTCCATGTGAGCAGTAACAATTATAATTCATTACACAATATAGCAATTACCTTATGAATTTCTCAGCAGCATATATTCTGTTTCCGTGGGCATAGTCAGACAATTCCAGCAGGTACACTTAAACAAGAAGAGCAAAACCCAAGCTAATGCTAAACTGTAATAATAAAGATATTAGCGTTTAGTTAGTTAGTTTATTATTTACCAAAGGGCAACGTCCTGCTGAATGGTCGACTGATGGTCTGTCTCTGGATCCAGGACATAGGTCTCAGCATGATGCACCGCCATGATGTATAAAATGTTTATTCTTTTTATTTACTTCAGGGACTGTCATACTAATAAACATTTCTGTAAATATGCCAGAATTAGCCAAAAGGATATTTTTCATCTGTAGTCCCATGACAGCTGTTACAGTCAGCAGGGAATAAAAAAAACAAGCAAGGATTTCACATAGAAGTTAGAAATATATCCACTATTCACATTATAATACACAGACACATCAATCATCCCCCTACAGACCAACAGACACATAAACGAGCAGATACACACCCTATTGAAAACAAACACAGACAAACACACAAGAGTACATGGCAGGTGGCCTGCAGGGGGCAGCAGATAGAGCAGGTGTAGTTGGTGTTGACCGATCTGGTTTACAATGAGCCATTGTTTTAACTGTATTTTGAAGGTGTGATACGAGTTTGCATTTCTGATAGTTGTGGGCGTGACGTGAGAATAGTAGAGGTGCTAAAATGGATCCTTGTCGAAGACCGGTGGACAGAGTCCACTGTACCTTTCCAATTTACCGCTGTGTACCGGCGCACACGCCTCAGCCTCTGTTTACACCCCCACCACCTCCACTCTAGGCGCTGCTAGAGTGGGTGGGCGGGGAACGCACGCTAACGCTGAGACTACTGCGGGGGAGACAGATTGCTCTTCGGGAAAGTGGGGGCGAAGCTCATACTAAGCCGTTTGCATTCCGGGTGGGGGAGCAGGGTCCAAGATATGGGTGATATTTTATAACTGTTATGTTATGGGTGTTGCAGAATGCTTATTATTAGAGGTAAGATCAGGCCTGAAAAATCCAGCCCGACCCGACCCAGGCCCGCGGGCATTAAAGCCCGACCTGGCCCGAGCCCGACCAATTAACTTGATTTGCATGCCCGAGCCCGAAGCAAACCCGAAATTTAAATTTATCCCATAGTATTTTTGGCAGAAAAAAACGCAAGATTTCTTAAGGTTAAAATAATCTACATATTTTTATGATCATGATAAATGCATTTGCACAACGAAATAACGCTGGAACACAGAATAAGAGGCCAGATAAAGAGAGTGAAAGAGAGATCTTGATGCGCACTCGCTTCATTACGCGGAGAAATACTGCAGCCCACTGCACCCACCGCGGTGCGTGTTTGTCTTTTCAGTTCCACTGTCTTAAGTTTATCCTTTATTTCTTGCGTCCCCATATCGGGGATACCTGAACAAAATAGATGCGGACTTGCGGAGGATTACATTCACGTCACGTGCGCAAAGCGTGCCCCGGCTCTGCGCTTCCTGTTTAGTAGTAGTTTTATAGCAATTACCTTACAGCCCCTTCTCTGTTTTAACCAAATAATTTATTTATAACAAGTATTCCTTAGTTTAGTATCCACACATTGTTTTAGTATACATTTTTATAAACATATATTAAAAAAGTCAGCGAGAGAGAGAAGCCCGGCCCGGCCCGACCCGAACGTAATGATTGTCATTTTAGAACCCGAGGTCGGGTCGGGTTCGGGCTTAAGATCTTACCTCTACTTATTATTATCAACAATACCTTTAGGGTAGACTATGAAATGGGAAAAATAGCATAATATAGGATCTTTAAAGTTTCCAAGAGGAGAAGTTGGGGTTCTGACTTGCTTTCATGTACTTGGAAAGTAGAGATTTTGATGCAAACAAAACTTTAAAAAAAAAGATCTTTAGCTCGCTAACATTTGGGTTTACATTACACTGATACTTAATTAAACAGTTGTGATGAGTCTTTCTTGTTTAGTATAAGAACTCAAATGTAGATTAGACAAACTGACAAATCAGTGACTTCGGGTGTCTTAAGTTGGGCAGCAGCTATTGACTTAAGTTCCTCGGTTCTTCATGTGCACACTGATATACATTTTCCCTTAGTTCCTTGGGACCAACTAGTTTTGTGTCATAGCTCTCTTTAGAGTAATGTTTATGTTGACATAATGCCACTGGAGTTAAACCTGTCAGGAGCAGGGAGAATTTTGTGAGTCAAAGCCTGGATGCTGGTTAAGAGTACCAAGATGGAGGAGAAGCCTACTGTTGTGAAAGAAGTTGATGGGGGAACAGAACGTACCTTGTGGCAGCCCTCAACAAGACACAGACACTTTCTTTGAATTGAACCTGAAACTTTCTTGCTGCGAGGTGAGAAACCTTTTGTCATCACGCTTCAGGGGACAGCTCTGTGTAGAGTTTATTTAAGTTTGGACTGCAGATGGTTAACGCGGTGAGTGCGGAGGCTGTGATGGCTCAGTGCTCTTTGTGCTGTAGTGGTCAATATTGACTGTGTGACAATTCAGGTCTGTTGTTATACTGTTGGAATGGGGCTAAAAACAATAGCTCCAAACAAAAGAGAAGGCACTCTGGTATAGAAGAGGCACACAGTGGTGCAGAGGAAGGAGGGACAGTGTGGTGCAGATGAGTACTCGGTGGGATGTTTTAATGTGGTGGAGTCAGACACGTTTCCTCTCAACACACTGACCTATAATTCGGCTGCTGCTGCTGCCGGGCTAAAAATAGTACGGATTTGAGCTCAGGAGAGGAGGGGGAATGAAAGAGGGGAAAGAAAAAAAAGAAAGAAAGAGATGTGGCAAACGGAGAGAGAGAGAGAGAGAGAAGCGAGAGAGCCTAGGAAGAGTGAAAGAAAGGAAAGAGAGAGGGGAGAGTGAGAAGCAAAGAAAATGAGGAGAAAGAATGGAGATTGTGAAGGGAGAGAGATAAAAGAAGGTGATTGTGAGAGAGCAAAAGATAAGAGAGGAGAGAGAGATCAGCTATGAAGAAAGAGAGACAGAGAGCAGAAAGCTAGAGAGTGAAAAAAAGTGAGTGTGAAGTAAGCAGGGGGTGAGAGAAGAACAGCAGAGAAAGAGCTCAACCGAACAGAAGAGAGCAGGAATTGAGAGAGGAAATTACTAATAAGATAATATAAGAACGACAGAAGAGAGGATGAGAGGAAGGAGAGGGGGAGAAGAGAGAGTAAGGAGATAGAAGGAGCTGAGGAGGGGATTTAGGACATACTCCAGGAATCCTGTCTATCTTGGCCCCAAACATCATCACAGGGCTCTAGACTAACCTTTCTCATTAGTGGCACTGGAGCAGCCTATTTTATTTAATTGCACTGACTCGCACACTAGAAGACGTGCCAGTAAAAACAATCATAAAAATGCCAATGACTGTGCAATAATGCAAGTCCCCATTTAATTGTATTATCATGCATTTGAAGCATGTGTAGCAATATCCATCATTGGCCCACATGAGCCACAGAGCCTCGTACACCCCAAGGCGTTCTAATCCCTCTACCTCGCTTGTTCACTAACGCTCCAATGTCAGTCTTCCGCTGCCCATTTTTCACCAACTCCCTGTCATCTAACCTGCTCACGCCATATTGATCTTTGTCTGAATTGAGTTTGACACATGAATCAGTTTGACTCATGGCCCCTTGCTGAAAACCTTCGGGACATTAAAAAAATACGTCACGCTGATTGGTCGAAGCGTCAAAACACAGACAGTGACCTTTCTCATCCAGAAATGTACAAAGTGCCATTGTGTTCACGTTTTTGGAAAACAAAATAGTCCGTATTTGTCCTAAAATAGGCCGAAGTATGATCGTTGTTGTTTTGGTTCAGTGTTTTTGACTTCCGCCCAAACCACAGTGCTGCTCTGTGATTGGTTCCAGTCCCGCCTGCGGGCCCTAAATGCCATGTGATTGTCCTGTAAAACAACTGGTGCAAACAGATCAGCATGAGCCTAACAAGATGGATTTTCAAGAGTTTATGAACTCGCAAAAATCGCGAGAATTCATCTTCCTGGCATGATTATGGAAAAAAATAATAATAATTGCGGCACTTAGCTCTACGCAATATAATATGATTTAATCCCCGCTTTACATCAGAGCGGACTGAACCATCTTCTCACACAGGGTACAATTAAATTCAATTTATTTTTGTAATGCCCAAAATCACAACAGCCGTTTCCTCAAGGGATGACAGTGAAAAACAGATTAAACAATGATCATAGGGACTTGGAAATGTCCCAGCATCCCGTGTCCTTAGACCCTCCTTCTCGGCCAGGAAAAACTACCAAACTTCTTTGAGTTCCACAGTAAAGGAGAGATCCGACTCCCTTGGACGGACAGGCAGACGTGAGAAAGAAAGTAGAGTTGGACCCACTCAGGAGGAGAACCAGTTCTTCGAGGCAGATGAAGAACCGCTCATATGGAGTGGAGACCATTTGTCCAGGCAGACTATTACTCCAGGCAGTTGAGGAGCATCTGGATCCACAGGTCATCGATGTGCCAGTTCCACTTCCTGTGGGGAAAAGAAGGAAAAGCAATGAACAGATTGCAAGTTAAATTAAATGTTAGATTTTTTGGCCCCAAGGCCTTATTAGACAGGAAAGGACAGTCTGGAATGGGGGATGAGAGACAGGACTCTCGGAGTCGGGATTTAAACTCACGACACTGCGGTCGGCTGCACTTGGAGCCTGACATACGTGTGCTGTGTCATAAACACTCAACACTGGGCAGCACGAAATTAAATATTAAATATTGTTTGACAGAAAAAGTAGTCAGAAGCAGAGGATAGTGCTCAAGCTGCCATACTTCCCCCAGCATAGTTGCTCCTAGGGCAGCATACCTGGGAACTGTAGGTTTTTATTTCTGTTCCTAACTGGCCTGACCATAAGCAATTTCAAAGAGGAACGTTTTAAGCCTGGTCTTATATGATGAGACTGTGACGGCCTGTTTGACACGGACAGGAAGCCGATTCCATAACACAGGATAATCATCAATCGTCAAAACTCCCTTCAAAGTCCAAGTTTGTCAGTAAAACCCGGAGCTGTAAAATATCACTAATGTGTAATTATAGAAAATGTCTCCAGGAAAGCTTAATACGCTTTCTGTTTGGGCTCTTTGCTCTTATCACAACAATCATTTTATTTGCACAAATTTAATGTCTAATTAGCAGTTTCAAGAAAGCGCAGATCTCCAATTTCTCCATGCCTTAATACATATTCCCTAATATATAGCATTTACATTTAATGAATGGCAACACATAAAAGAACATGAAACTTACAATTTAGAGCCAGTGGAGAAAAAAAACATCATCATATAGCCACAAAATAATTTAATCCTGCTCTCCTCTGCGTGTGCAGTGCGCAAAGAATTCCCACAACGTTTCATGTAATTCCACAGGTCCAGGATATCATCCTATTTTATCCATAAAATAGAAGATTGTCATGCATTTGTGTCTGTGTTTTTATACCTTTGGATGAGTCCTATGTGTCGCTTGGATGAAACACAAACTACAAGTCTGCTGCTAGGTTTGAACCGATGATCAGTTTACCAGCCAGGCACTTTTGCAATCTGCGCCACAACATCAGCACACCCCTTTGGTGCACGGGATTCAAAGGCATGTCAAAACTTAGATTCTACGTTCATAGACCTACCGCAAAACATGATCATCAGGTTGAAATAAGATACTATCTTTTGCAACAGGAACATGAATTTTCAGGCGTCCAAGCTTTATTTAAACACTGAAATGCAAAGAGGGCATTGCACAAAATGTTTGTAAAGCAGGGTGTGGGTGTATAAATATAATTTCTATTGCTATTATTTTTCTTTATACTTTAAATATGCAGAGCAGTGCACTACATCGATAGTAACGGATTTTCTAATAATTTCAAAGCCAATATTTTGGGGAAAGTTATGAAGGCCATCAGTTATGAAGGTCATCAGTATCGGCCATCGGTAGCTCTGGTTTCTTCAGTGTCGGTACTGGCATCAAAAAACATATTAGTCAATTTCAGAGCATGTCTGTAGAGGTATAAACTGCAGAGTTAGAAGCCTTTACACAGAATAAGACCTCATGGAAAGTAAAGACACAGGGACATTTAGTTCTCAAAGAGGACATTATGATACTTCAAGAACTGTAGACTTTATGATTTTTATTGCTTCTCATGAAAGTGATTTCAGCTCTTTTGAAGTTTATCTTATGTGTTGTTGCCACTCCTTTACCCAGGAGTGTACCTTGAAATCTGATATTGAAATGTAGCCAATATTTGGCTCAGATATTTCTTCAGTGCATCAGTCTTGTGTTGAGTAAAAGGCAAAACAAATAAATCAATCACACTCAAGCAACAGATTATTTTATATCTCAGATAAATTCATTTAATTATAATTTTACAAAAATAAACTTATGAAAATTAAAAGACCCAATATTATGTATTATTTCTATTGTTATTGGCCTTTAAACATGCTCTTGAGTGCCTTTTTGGCATCTCGCTTTAGAACAAAAAACTTCCAAAACTTATCCCACGGAAGGATTTGAGCTATGGGTTCCATTTAGTGGCAGCAGAGGGAATTACATGAATTATATGAGAGAAAAATATATAATCGGAGGCGAGCCAAAAGGATAATGGAGCCGAGCAGTTTAAAGGATTTTTTGGCCCAAAGGCTTTATTACACAGCATAGCTGATGGTGAAAGGGGGATGAGAGAGAAGGGCGGACATGCAGTAAATTGTCGGAAACAAGATTCAAACTCAAATGACTCTGCGGCCGGCTGCAAATGGAGTCTGGTATGTGTGCTACTACCTTAACAACTTGACCATCTGGCAGCATGGAGCCGAGCAGTTTTAATGATAGCATTGCCCAGAATGCCCAGAACAAATCTAGCAAGGATTTATGGACTTAAAAACAACGCAGGTTTAGAACACGTCACACACTGGGTATTCTTCTTTACGCTTGGAGGGAAGATTAATTAAACTAGTGTGAAAAATTAAATGCAACTCCGGGTATGTTTTTTTTCTTTTCAATTTTGGAAATGTCAACAAACAAAACAAAGAACACGACCAGAAAGTGAAGTGGCTGTTTAGTCTCCTCTGTGTACCGCTCTTTAAACTTTCTTCACTGCATTGGATAGAATACACTACATTGCTCTGTTTATGTATAGGCATCTTGTCCTTAGGGTGAACCAGTTTTTGTCTTATAAACAGGGACTTTGTGTTGTCTAAAAATTCTTAGCAGTTTTTCCGACAGTCCCAAGACATAAGGGGAGAAGACACCCTTTCTTCTTGGTTCTGTTTACCTTTTGTCCCTTTTGTCCTGCTTTTTGGTTCTCTTCACTTTGTTCAGAGCCCAAGTCGGGTATCCACAGGCTGAGACACTCTTTCTTCTTGGTTCTGTTTCCCTTTTGTCCCTTTTGTCCTGCTTTTTGGTTCTCTTCACTTTGTTCAGAGCCCAAGTCGGGTATCCACAGGCTGAGACACTCCTTTCTTCTTGGTTCTGTTTCCCTTTTGTCCCTTTTGTCCTGCTTATTGGTTCTCTTCACTTTGTTCAGAGCCCAAGTCGGGTATCCACAGACTGAGAGAGCATTCCGGACGTGTTTTCCCTCTTTCCTCTTGCCCTCTGAGCTGGTGGGCACCTCTTGTGCTCTGTGTTGTAGTGTTCTGATCACTCCCAGCTTGTGCTGTAGTGGGTGGTTAGAGCCAAAGAGCAGGTACTGGTCAGTGTGTGTGGGTTTCCTATATGCTTCTATCTGGAGCTTCCCGTCTTCTCCTCTGATTAGTGGAACAATCAAGAAAGGCCAAGCGGTTCTCCTTAGCATCTTCTCTTGTAAACCTGAATATGTGGGTCCACCGCATTGATGTGCTGAGAAGGCTTCCAGCTCTCGTTTCTTAATTGTCACTAAAATGTCATCCACGTAACGGTACCAAAGACTTGGGGCAATGCCTGAAAAGGAGGTCAGTGCCTTCGGACGAGCCCATGGCACAGCCGTGAATCTGGTCTGTAAAAATGTCCCCGGAATTGAAAGTATGTCGTGTTAAGACAGATGTCTAGTAGTTTGCAGATGTGTTCAGGTGTCAGTTTGGTCCCAAATATCATGGAGAAAATGCATCACAGTTTTTGCCATGAAGAATCCCAATCTATCAATATTAAATCATCTATTTGAAATTTGCGCAACACTTGACAAAAATAAGGGCCAGCCAACAGAATCAAAAGCTTTTTCAGCGTCAAAATTGTATTGTTACAGCTGTGAACTCGTAATATAGACTGATAAACCCAACAGATTCAACCACAGCCCGACTAAGCTAGGGCGACCATCATCCGGAAACTCATGGAGAAGCCTTTTCAAACTCTTTAAAAGGAAATGGAGTTAAATATCAAACTCTACTGGAAGATGAACATAGACTATAGTTTATTGCAATGCAATCTTGATTGATAAAATATCCACAACCTGGATTCAATTCAATTCAATAAATTTTTGTAACGCCCAAAATCACATACAGTAGTTGCCTCGAGGGGCTACAGTGGAAAACAAAATAAACAGTGTTCATAGGGACTTGGAAATGTCCCAGCGTCCTGTGTCCTTAGACAGATGGATCACACTGGATCTGTGTCAGGAAAAACAATCCATGCAGCTTCTGTTCTGAGTGCGAAGAGGACGTTGCATCAGAGCTCGGGCGTGAGGATCAGGTCTAGGCCAGCCGCAAAATTCAGATATACTGATTACAGAATTGCCAAAGGGGTCGCAGACACTGAAGGGGTCGCAGACACTGAAGTCCAGATTTCAAGTTTGCTCTGAAAAAGTCAAAATAATGCCAGGAATGTGCAGAAAAAAATATTAATTTATCATTAAGCTACCCTTTAAAAAGAGAGAGAAGACAGACCGCCAGAGACAGACAGAAAAACGCTCTAGATTAACAATAATAATTCTAATCCTTACCTGAACCATTCAGACTCTAAAACGCATACGGAAAGACCTTTCGTACCAAAGACGGGGGCATTATTTAATCAAAATGTTAGAAAACTATATTTGATTTTAATAAACTACTACTACTAAGACTTTTTATTTAAAGGACGTGCTGCAAATTGTTTTAACTCATGATGCTGTGGCAGGAATGTGGATAGCAAGCACACATGCCTGGACCACCGAGCGGCATTAGCAGCTGCATTTCAGCCATTATTTGGTGCACCTGCTCCTGATCCCAGCCAGAAAGTCTGAAAGAGTCTGAAAGAGCCTCTGTTGCTAACAACACACACTAAGTGAACAGGATGCATTTGGCATTCACACAGTCTCCTCTCACTGGGCAAACCGAACAGTCAGTTGGCTGTTAGGAAACTAGAACATTCACAATTTTAGCTCTAATATTCAGGTGGTCTAAACATTAAATGCCTGTTGTCTAATCTACCCACTGTCCTGGTCCCAGAGGGGAGGAGCCTAGCATCTTTCGCCTTAACCCCTTGACACCTCAATTACCCCCCTCGCAAAAAAAATATAAGTAAAAAAAAATAAAAAATAATAATAATAATAATAATAATAATAATAATAATAATAATAAAAGCCGCATGCGGCAATAAAGACCCTCGCCCCCCTTGTGTACGAGCAACCGCGAAGAGCACACCTCTAATCCCGCTACCTACATCACCCCTCCTCCTCAAACTTTACCAACTTTATACTACCTCCTTCAACATTTTCACAACCACATGATTCGAGATAGTTATGTCCCCATTGTCTGTCATGTTCAGTGTGATGTGGAGAATAAGTGTGACAAATTTCAATTGTTTATGACAAAGTCAGAGAGAGGCAGAGAGAGGTATGCTGTCATAAATTTTTTTGTTGAGAATGGCAAGAAGAATGTCTGTGCCAAATTGTTGTAAATTATTTGACTTATTTCAAATGTTCAAGGGGGTGCTGTAGAGCTATATCATTGCGGTCAGCTTATCATTTTGCACAAAACTAATATTTGTACTGGGAAATAGGACATTTCATGCCAGAGATACGCAAGTTTTAACACTTAAATTTGTTTTAATTTTGTCAACGAGCTTGAAACACCCACATTTGGAATTGTTTCAAAAATCAAAGTAATTACCTCTAATCTAGTTCATTTTGACAAATGTTCAAGCCTTTTGACTGAAAATCCAAGGTGGAAAAAAATAAAGTATGAGGTGTAAAATTTAAAATATATTGAGTTCCACCAAATTGTGGCGGAACCCAACAATGGCGGAACCCAACAATGGCGGAACCCAACAATGGCGGAACCCAACAATGGCGGATTATATTATGAACCCACCTATGCGGTTTAGGTCATGTAGTCATTTTGCGACATAAATTTTTTTTAGGCACAAAACATTTTGGGTAGAAAAAAAATCGCATTTCCTGTATAAAAACTCGAGTTAGGGTCACGTGACTTCGTCACATTGTGCCCGGTCAAAATTGCACCCGTAATAATTGTTTTCAGTTGTCTACGACAAATAAATAGTCTTTTATGAATTTTTTGAAGAAATTTAGATTTTTTTTTGGACATTTAAAAAAAACAACATCTTTTTTAACTCACAATGACCACATCCAAAGGCGTATCAGCTTCAAACTGATAACATTTCATTGGTATTGGGTTTTGTGTTTTTAAAGAAAAGTGTAGGAGGAGATGCCAAAAGTACGATGAGGTGCACTTTTGTCAGCGCTGTGTTTGATCCAATATGGCTGACTTCCTGTATGATTTAGGGCAGGATCATAATAATTTTTTTTACAATTTAATTTTCCTCACATGAACTATTTTCGAAAGAGCGTTATATTTTTACTACGACTTTTTTGGCCTTTGGGCTCCCATTGGCCCATGCTAATCGATTTTTGAGGTGGCGCTACTGAGCCGTCTTTCAATATTTTCAAATTGGAGCTCACTTCTGATTTTCGATACCACTCACCATTCGTCCTTGTTTACTACTCGATTTTTGTGATTTTCTGACCCCCAGATACAATTCCTTCCTGGGATTATTCTCGTCCTTCGGCTCAGGACTAACAAAAAAAAACAACAACAACAACAACAACAAACAGACAAAGAGACAAAATATATACTTGAATGGTTATTTTACTTCAATTAGAACCCAAAACAAGGAAATACATTATTTTAAACAATAATTAAATTAAAACATTGGTACTACTTAATAAAAACTACAGCTTAATTTTCCTTTACAAAGCATGAATAAAGACTCATAATAAACAAATAATTTATTAAGCTTGATTCAGGCTCAATACTCTACTAGTCCAAGTACTATAGTGCACTGTAGTGTACTTATGAAAGAGGGTGTCATCCAAAGCTGATATTGATAAAAGAATTGGATCAAGATTTCAAACATGCCACACAGCATGAGAGTGTACGTATATTTATTTCGTATATTTAAAGAGTTATGTGGGGGCCAAGCCTTTTTAGGTAATTAACAATATCAAAGCTGACATTGGCAGAAAGTCATCTCTGGAGAAGTCAGGCTGCTCAACAATGGATGAGGGGCGCTTGATCTGAATTTTCCTTGGCTCTAAGCATGACGAGAATGAGAGCCACAGAAGAGGCCAATATGAAGATATATTATCAAATTGCACAGACAAAGACATTCACAAGACATTTAACTGACAAGGCAGGCAATATTGACAATATATACATTTTACACAGTTCATCATGTGGCCAAAGTCTTCGATCAGTTGATTGTTTAAGTAAACAGCATAGTCTTTCAGCTGAGTTATAGCTTTTGTCTTGAGAGAGGAAATGGCTCTTGAGAATTTATTTTAGGAAAACTTTCAAAGCATAAAGTATGATCTGCTTGTGGCAGATACATCATAAAACCCCTGAAGGTATGTGGACCGCCAAAAAGGGGATGGTGAGCGATCTAGCAACAAAAAGCCGACATGCTTGTCACCTTGGCGAAGCTCATTCATTCATCTGCAGGTTGCTTATAATTATTTAGAATAGTGTGAAGGAGGTGGAGGAACTGGACTTTGGCAGCAGGAATCCTTCTCAGCAGGAGGCACTTCAAAGCAAACAGGAGGCGGGACCAAGCCCTATGTCACCACTCTTTCCAGAGTCAGTGGTTCTGTCAGGTGACCATTGATTTTAATTCTGGATGTTGGACCAGCATAAAGAGCCCCAATATTTGTTATGATTAAGTCGTCTATTTGAAATTTGTTCAGTACATTAAATAGATAAGACCAGCTACAATAATAAAAAGCTTTCTCAGCCTTCAACTAAATATTACAGCTTAATTTTTCAGTTTATATGTATATGATTCATTATGTGTAAAAATTGTCTTATCTTGTGTTTGTCGTTGGTTTCTAAATCCTGTCTGATCCTTGTGAATTTAATTTGGGAGTCATTGTTCCATTCTTTTGGCTATAATAGAAGTGTGTAAATGAATCACAGTTGAGCCGGTCCTTCCCCTCTTTAGGTATTAGAGATATGATTTGTTTCTTTCCAACTAGGAATTAGGATTAAGGTTTTTCAATTACTGCAATTATTTTTGGCCACGTTAGGTTATTCATGAGGTTTTTGAAACTGCGGTATTACGCAGAAATGTATCCAGGCACTTGTATGTTTGTGTGTGTCGGACGGAGCACTAGCATGTCAACAAGACTGGATAAACACGCTAAACGACCAGTCCATTACACATTGAGGTTCACACTAGTGCGAGTGAGTACAGTTGTTTTATGCCACTGCTTCATGAGTTTACATGGGGCTAAGTGAGGGGCTGATCGAGGGGCTGATCGAGGGGCTCAGCGTGAGCCGAAAATGAAGCCACAGAACACACAAGCTCGAAGGAGGAGAGGGAGAGAGGCGAGGAAAAAAGGAGAGGAGGAGACCTGTAAACACTGTTTTATTTTTCACAAATCTGTTTGTTGTTGACATGAGTCAAAGGAAAGCGACTCAAAGTTTCAAACCCCGCCCCTTGAGCGTTTCCATGTAGCATCTCACTAATATATCCAAGATGGTGCCGCAGGATGGCACCCTGGTGTTTCGGTTCGCTTTGTTTTGCCTGTTTTTGTGCATAAATCGTGTGCCAGCATGCTCTCACACCCGTGAAGAGCTCTTAACCATCAGAACTATAACTCCTACGAGTTCCAATTTTTTTGTCCTTTTTTTTGGTCAAAAACGCCGCAGGCTGGGAAAACGTGCCGATGCACTTGTGCGCCTCTGGAAACGCTGCGCACGTATGCCCTTACCTGGGATTTTCCTCTCTTACGTTCGACTCACTTTCCAACAAACTGGATGAACTGCCGCTGCTAATGAGTCGGAACAGATACTTTTCTTCGTCTCCTTTTTTGTGCTTCACGGAGACGATGGTCAGTGAGTCAGTCCCGGACTGCGCCATGCAGTTGGAGGGCTTCCAGCTGCTCCGCACCTCTCCGGGGGAAAAACATGGGGCGGAGGAGTCTGTTTTTACATCAACAACGCCTGGTCATCGGATGTGACTGTGGTTTCCAAACACTGCTCTCCTGCTCTGGAATATCTTTTCATTAACTGAAAACCATTCTACTCTCCACGTGAGTTCTCCTCATTCATTCCGGCCGCTGTTTAAATTCCAGCAACTCTGAGTGTGGAGCGGACCTTCCCGGACTCTTGTGTATTATCCTGGCTGATTATAACAA
Source organism: Chaenogobius annularis (assembly GCA_015082035.1). Lineage (NCBI taxonomy): Eukaryota > Metazoa > Chordata > Actinopteri > Gobiiformes > Gobiidae > Chaenogobius > Chaenogobius annularis. Next base: position 368,774 of record BJKM01000498.1, on the reverse strand, counting down.
GAGGAATCCCAACCATGAACTACCAAAGTACAGACAGTTTATTCAAGTCCTGACCAGAGAGCAGAACATGCTTGACCACTGTTACACAACAGTCAGCAACGCATTTCCTGCAGTGGCCCGAGTCACTGTGGGCTTTTCAGATCACGCCATGGTTCACTTGATCCCCACGTACTCTCCAAACATGTAGTGAGGACCTCCAAGAAGTGGACTAATGAGGCAGTGGAGGAGCTACGTGCGTGTTTGGACATTATCGACTGGGAGGTTTTCAGAGCTGCCACAGATAGTTTGGATGAGTACATGGAAAATGTTACGTCATGCATTCGATTCTGTGAGGGCAGCATTATACCATCACACACCAAAGTCACTTTCACAAATGACAAACCCTGGTTCACACCAAAATTGAGGCAGTTAAGGAAGGAGAAAGAGGCAGCGCACAGGGCTGGTGACAGAGAGCGCTACAAAGATGCAAAGTATGGATTTAGCGAGGTGTTGAGAGCTAGTTCATAGTACAATGCACGTCTGAGGAAGCAGTTCTCGGACAACAACCATGTCCCCACTATGTGGGGAGTGGGCTCCGTCTTCTCACCAACTACAAGCTCAGAGCCCCCCACACTGCAGACGACCGGTAACTGGCTGAGCAACTCAAGTCCTCCTTCTCCAGGTTTGAGGCCACCCTGTCTCCACCACTGTGGCCACCTCTGCCAACCCAACCCCGTTTTCCCCCCACCTACCCCACCACTGTCTCAGTTCAGAGACAGGACGTAAACAGACTATTTCGGAAATCCAACCCCCTAAAAGATGCTTTCCCAGACGGGGTCTCTCTCGCCACTTTAAGACACTGTGAAGGAGAGCTGACCCTAGTCTTCACAGACATTTTTAACACCTCCCTGGAGACATGCCACATCCCAGCCTGCTTCAAGTCGTCCATCATTGTCTCCAAGATGCCCAGGATCACTGGACTTAATGACTACAGGCATGACATCTGATGTCATGAAGTCATTTGAATGCATGGTCTTGCCCCACCTCAAGTCCTTCACCTCCTCCCTGCTTGGACCCCCTGCAGGTCGCCTACAGAGCCAACAGGCCTGTAAACGACGGCGTCAGTCTGGCACCCCACTTCATCTTGCAGCATCTGGACTCCCTTGGAACCTATGCCAGGATCCTGTTTGTGGACTTCAGCTCTGCGTTCAACACCATCCTCCCTGCTCTGCTCCAGGACAAGCTCTCCCAACTCAACGTGCCTGACTCCACCCGCAGGTGGATCACTGACTTCCTGACGGATCGGAGGCATCGAATCTGTAAAAATGATCAAGTTTGCGGACGACACCACCCTCATCAGGCTCATCTCGGACAGGGACGAGTCCGTCTACACGATGGAGGTGGATCGGCTGGTGTCCTGGTGCAGCGGTAACTACCTGGAGTTCAATGCCCAGAAGACAGTGGAGATGATCGTGGACTTCAGGAAAGTCACAGCCCCCCAGCCCTCCCTCACCATAACAGACTCCCTCATCACCACCTTGGACTCCTTCCACTTCCTCGGCACCACGACCCACCATCAGCTCCCACATCAAGAAGGCCCAGCAGAGGCTTCCCGCGGCAGCTGAAGAAAGCCAAGCTGCCAGCACAGATGATTGTGCAGTTTTACACGGCCATCGTTGAGTCCATCCTCACCTCCTCCATCCCCGTGTGGTACGCTGGAGCCACAGCCAGGGACAAGCGGTGACTACAGCGCATTGTGCGTTCTGCTGAGAAGGTGATCGGCTGCAGATTTCCATCTCTGCAGGATCTGTACATCTTCAGGACTCTGGGACGAGCAGATCGGATCACAGCTGACCCTTCTCACCCTGGACATGGACTATTTGAGCCACTCCCCTCAGGCTACGGTCCATCCGGACCAGAACCTCCCGCCACAGGAACAGTTTCTTTACCTCTGCCGTTGGACTCTAAACACCTGCCACTTTAACTACAATTGAATCAATCACTCACTGCCCTGTTCACTTTTTGCACTATATCTGTAAATTTAACCGTAATTTTTTGTGTACATAGTAAGCCTATTTTTATTTCATCCTATGGTAAATTTAAATTGTTTTCTTTAATGCATGCCCTTTTTGATTTCATATATGTTGTTTTTATTATTGTTCATCGTTGTTTGTTGCACCGAATCACCAAGCAAGTTCCTAAATTTGTGAATTTTGTTCATTGACAATGGCAATAAACATTTTTTCTGATTCAGATTCTGGTATTACAATGAGGTTATTTAATCCAGGGGTGTCCAAACTATGGACTGGGGGCCAAATACGGCACTCAGACCAATTTTTGTTGGCCCTCAGGCTTGATCCAAATAATAAAAAGTTGTACTTTTTACTGTAAAATTGGAATTATTAAAACATTTTTATGTTATTCTCACCTAATATTAATGTTCCAAGCCTTATTAAAGGTGTTGAGGCTCATCAAAACTATGTCAAATGCAAAATTTTGAATAATTCACTTCATTGTCGGGTTGTCTGTGGCCCTCTGCTCCGTATTCAGTTTCAAAATGCGGCCCTCAGTGAAAAAAGTTTGAACACCCCTGATTTTATCCATTTGTGGCCATTATATATCATCCAGTCATTGGATATATAGTTTGTTTTTATAACAATTAACCTGCCTACCTTTTAGTACAGTAGATAATTAATTAATTATATATATATATATATATATATATATATAATTGTTATAAAAACAAAATTTCTTCTCACAGGAATATAAGTTTAAACGTAAAAAAATACAATATACATTTTCCTTTGTTTTTGCAGATAATCGTGATAAATCATAAAATTACGATATTTCTTTGCATGATAATTGTGACTCTCAAATTTGATACCGTGACATCCCTATTTCCAACTAGGAGGAGTCTTTTATTTTTGTGCCCGATTAAAAGTTGTTAACACAGAGGGATAAGTGTTTCTTTTAGAGCTTGATACCACTATGAGGTTAACCCATCACTCCCTGGACGGTTATTGTGGTTTAGTCTCTTGATTGCACCTTTTATTTCTAATACTAGAATAGTTATTTCTGCTCCTAAATTCATAACATGCAAATTGATGTCCAAAAAGGAATTTATTTTAAGAGATTTTAGAAAAAGATTTTTTATAGAAGGATTCAAATGATGATTGAATTTGGACTTGTGGTTTAAATAAATTATATTCTGCGTGTAACTTGTATTTTAAAAAGTTTTCTTTTTCCGGTATTTTGTATTCATTATCTTAATGGTTTTGTTTGGTAAAGAGCATTTTATTAACTATTTACTTTGAGGTCAGATCTTTTATTTCCCCTTCTTGGCATGATTTACCTCTGTCAATTTTAGTTTTTACTGCAGATCATTTAGCTTTTTGTTCCTTTGCTTCTTTTTTGAAGAGGCAAAGGCTCTAATTTTTTCCTCTTTAAACTGCTTTACCAGCATTCCAATGGATGGGCGGGGCCTTTTTTTTTACTTTTCATTCAACAATACTTTGTTCAAAAGCTATTTGGTTTGAAATCAATATTGCAACTCGTGTGTTTGCTTCTGTATGATACAATTTTTAATAAGAACATTTGGTTTGTTTCTAAAGTTTTATATCGCTTAAATGTATTTCTTTTAAATATATAATGTTTATTTTTTCTTTTCTCATTTTTATAAATATTTTTTATCGGCTTCCATTCAGCCGAACCGGGTATCTTTGCTCTCACTTCCACTCTCAATGACACGTCACGTTGCATTTCACGCAAAATAAGGGCCACCTGTTGTAAAGTTATGTCCTCTCTCCCGTCTGTCACGTGAGGGCCCGTGGGGAGCCCCTGTCGGGCTGCGCTAGCATTGGCTTCTTTAGCCTGTGGGGACGTCTGTTCTTTTTAGCTCCCGAGGTGTACCTCCCTTGCCTTTTCCCTGTTTACGCATCTCTCTCAGCGTCTTGCACCTTGGTTTATGGGGGAAAAGGAGATTTTAAAGGCAAATATCGGCAACAGGGCGTAGCAGTGCAACTAGTCCGTCTGCACCATACCCGGTAGTTCTTCATTTTCTTTTTCAAAAGCAGGCCAGTTGTGTAATTATGGAAACGCCTGAATTCCACCAACAGTTTATTTTCATTAAAACATTTTTTTTTTTTGGACCGTTATACTATAGACCGTATATACTCATATATTAATTGGTCATTAGAGTCTTAGTCGACCAAATGTCGACTGCTGTCAAAGGAGGACAGTTTAATCTGCCTTTCCACTTATGGAGACTTTTCAGACAATCAATGCATGTTTCAAGTCAACCAAAAACGTATTTAGACAACTACAGTTAATGTGTCAATTTTCTTCAGTTACGAGCCCTACACAGTGACATTCCTCTACAGGAGCCCGGGGCCACATTGAGTGCCGATATCTGCTTCAACAAAGGAAACCTGATCTACTCCCACTTGGCTTCTGCAGGGGGGAGATATTAGTGCAATTAACAGTATGCTCTGGTTATTGTTACCCACTATCTGAAATGATTAGTACTTATGTCCCTGGTGTATGAATAAAACTAGAAATTTAACTTGTAAAAAGGGGCGAGATGGTTAAAAAAAACATCCAGAGCACTTTTACCCTGCATCAGGCTCCTGCAGGATCCAGGCTACTTTCGTTCAAAACTATAAAGTTTCTGCGCTGTTTATGATTTCAAACGGGTCCTAAAAAGCAAACCTGAGCAACACTACAACTGCACAGAGCAGGAAGGAGCTGGGACAGCACCTTAGGGACTGAATGTGATTCTGATTCTTAACAACATGTTGCGCGAAAAATGCTGCAGGAATAGTTTCGAGTCCTTAAAGATGTTCTGCAAAGCCCAAGCTTTTAGTCACAATCGTTTAGTGACAATCGCCTCATATTCGCATTGTTAGATGCGTAAACATCTATGAAAGAATATGTGTGTAAATGCATTAGCGCGAGGACATCGCGGCGACACGTGACACGTTACCTAATATTTCACATGGATTACATGTTAAAAGCAGCATATGAGTTCTAACTAAAGTTTAAGATTTTAGTGTTGTCTGGTCCCTGCAAGCTCTGTCCACAGTCCTGCAGTCTGTTTGTCTGTATAACAATAGTTTAAATGTGCGGACCCGGCGGCTACGCAATTATGAACCGCAGTGAGATGGCGCGCACTGGGTAGCAGCAGAGGGCAGGGGCTCCACTGGAAACCACTAATACAGGAAATTGACTAAAATTATCAGCTGTATGTGTTAAATACTAAGACAGCTATTTAATAACTGCTAAGTTGTTGTAATAGATAAAGTAATAAAGTAAAGGCCTTTTATTGTAGGCCATATTAGGCCATATCTGATTTGTGAAAATTCTCAAGAGGAAAAGGTGCACTACTTCAGACTTTTACGAAAACATTTACAAATTAATTGAAGCAACCTGTGCCCCAGTATAGTTGACGGTCTAGTGATGTCCTTGTTCTGATGTCCAGGTCATAGCACATGATACGCACAGCATCCAGTCCTATTTTCATTTTACTTGTTAATTTGGTGTTTTCATAGTTCTTTGTCAAGCCATCATAGATTTTAATAAAAATATTATACAAATCAGATTCCATGTGTATATTCCTGGTGAAAGCAGTTTTATTATGAGACTCTCCTGTGTGCTCACAGATGTTCCCTCTCTCTTCTCCTCAGGGTCGACATGTCAAGACCGGTCAGCTGGCGGCCATCAAAGTTATGGATGTCACCGAGGTCAGTATCCCTCATGTACATGCACCATGGAGACTATTACTCAAGTAATTAGCCACAGCAACAAAAATTGGACTACAAATATTTGAGTTTTTCCCCCACAGTGTATCAGTTGTCTTTTTGAACAGAAAAGGTTTTCGCATTAACAAATACCGCCAAATACTTCACTGAAGTATTTGGCGTATTATTTGGAAGATGTTGTGTTGTAGGACGTCTTGGCTGACACGTCTCTGCAACATCGCGTGGCGGTTGGGACAGTGCCTCTGGACTGGCAGACCGGGGTGGTGTTCCCTCTGTTTAAGAAGAGGGACCGGAGGATGTGTTCCAATTACAGAAGGGTCACACTCTCAGGTAAGGTCTATTCCAGGTTACTGGAGAGGAGAATCTGACCGATAGTCGTACCTTGGATTCAGGAGGAGCAGAGTGGTTTTCGTCCTGGTCGTGGAACACTGGACCAACTCTACATCGGGTGCTCAAGCAAGAGTATAGATGGGAGTTTGCCCAACCAGTCCACATGTGTTTTGTGGATCTGGAGAAGGCTTTCGACCATATTCCTCGGGGTGTCCTTTGGGGAGTGCTCTGGGAGTATGGGGTCTGGGGCCCTTTGCTCAGGGCTGTCCGTTCCCTGTATGACCGGAGCAGGAGCTGTGTTCGCATTGCCGGCAGTAAATCAGATTTGTTCCCAGTGCGTGTTGGACTCCGCCAGGGCTGCCCTTTGTCACTGGTTCTGTTCATTGTTTTTATGGACAGAATTTCTAGGCGCAGTCAGGGGTCAGAGGGTGTCCGGTTTGAGGACCACAGGCTCTCATCTCTGCTGTTTGCAGACGATGCTGTCCTGATGGCTTCATCAAACTCAGACCGGCAACATGCACTGGGACGGTTTACAGCCGAGTGTGAATCAGCCGGAATGAGAATCAGCACCTCCAAATCCGAGGCCATGGTTCTCAACCAGAAAAAGGTGGCTTGCCCTTTACAGGTGGGTGGGGAGTCCTTGCCTCAAGTGGAGGGGTTCAAGTGTCTCGGGTTCTTGTTCACGAGTGAGGGAAGGATGGAACGTGAGATTGACAGGCGGATCAGTGCAGCGTCTGCAGTGATGCGGTCGCTGCATCGGACTGTTGTGGTGAAGAAGGAGCTGAGTCGAAAGACAAAGTTCTCGATTTACCGGTCAATCTAGGTTCCTACCCTCACCTATGGTCATGAGCTTTGGGTAATGACCGAAAGGACAAGATCGTGGATACAAGCGGTCGATATGAGTTTCCTCTGCAGGGTGGCTGGACGCTCCCTTAGAGATAGGGTGGGGAGCTCAGTCACACGGGAGGAGCTCGGAGTAGAGCCGCTGCTCCTCCACGTCCAGAGGAGCGAGCTGAAGTGGCTCAGTCAACTGTTCTGGATGCCTCCTGGGCGCCTCCCTGGGGAGGTGTTTCGGGCATGTTCCACCTGGAAAAGGCCCCGGGGAAGACCCAAAACATGCTGGAGAGACTGTCTCTCGGCTGGCCTGGGAACGCCTCGGGATCCCCCTGGAGGAGTTGGAGGAACTGTCTGGAGAGTGGGGAAGTCTTACTCAAACCCGGCCCCGGATAAGCTGGATGTATGGATGGAAAATGTTATTGTCATATCCAAGATCAGAAATTTTTCCTGCATTGAAACAGCAGGTCTGTCACATAAACACAACACAATGACAAAAGACATGCATACACAAACACATGGTACTCTGATGAGCGATAAAAATGTGTAACACAGCCAAAGATAGGCTGTGTTACACACAGGCTAAGACAGGCTAGAATTCTGAATGTCGTAATGTCATAAAAGTGTCTTCCTCTCATCTATGGCAAATTTTCAAAAGTAATTAGCAGTTTGAAAAGTCTTCCTTCCATGCAGTGGTTAACTGTTCCCAGATCAGTTTAGCTTAGGTGTTATCTGGCCTTGTGATTCCAAGCTGTATGAACGTGCCTGCTAGCTTTTGAATGTGCTTATTAGAAGATTAGAAATGCCTGTTGGAGCCATGTAGTCTTTGTTAGACAGGAGAGGACAGGGTGAAATAGGGAACGAGAGAGAGGGGAGAACATTCAGAATTCAAACTTACGACACTGCGGCCGGCTTCACTTGGAGCTGGCATACGTGTGCTGTGCCTCAACCACTCAAGCTTTGAAAAAGGGGACATATTATAGACTTTTGAAGACTTTTCTGAGCTTTTAACCATGTGATAACCAGTGTTCCTTCATCATAAACTTAAACAGAGTTAAACAGAGAGCATGTTTGTGTTAGCTATATAGTGGTTGGCTGCACTTTTTAGTGTCTGCTATCGGCCTTAAATCTCCAGCTGAGGCCAATAGTTTGTTTTGGCCAAATGCTGCCTAAAGAATACACATACATCTTAATTTGAACACCTATGTGCGAAGAGGAAATTACACATTGCTCTCTAATAGGTTTGTGGTTTTAAACAGTGCTTTGGGGCAGTTTGGAGTAAACCACCAGCAGGAGGAACTGTAAGGGGCCGGTGCAGAGAGATCTGGGTGGCAGTCAAAGGTGACCGCGGACACAGAAAATTCTTTGGGCCAACCATGCCTAACCGTCACCAAGGCAGTCATCGGCGTAAAAATTATATGAAATGCCATGCCTTTGGAAAATAGATCCCAGTGGGAGAATGTTAAGCAAAAAAAGAATTGGGCCAAGAATAGAATCCTGGGGGACTTCACAGTGCAAAGGAGTAGCGGACGAGTCCCCCAGCCTGACAACACAGGATCCCCTGGACAGGTAAGATTTGTATTAAAAAGTGCTGACTCAGTGCTGTGCGGGGCCTTGTAGCCTGACTGGCCAAATGCCATGTGCATTTAAAGATGAACTGAAATGGACTAAGGACACTTGTTTCCAGTATTTTAGCCAAAAAAAAGGAGCCTCGAGATTGACCGAGAATTTGAAACATTAGAATAGTCAAACTACTGTTTATGATTTGACTGACACTTGAGCCAGTTGTCACCCACACCTCCTTAAAGGGCCTATATCCTGTAAAATTGACTTTTCAGAGCTTTTAACATTCTTACAGTGCTATTGGTACCTCATATATGTGCCCAAAATTTGATAGATTCCTGCAGTCTTTAGCGAGAGAATAGTCTCTATCCTTCCATTCGGATGAGCAGACGAACGGGGCTACTCACCAGGATGAGTCATTCTATTGAGTGCCGCAGCACGCTTCCCTGTTTCAGCCCATCCTCCAGGAAGCACTCTGTACCTTTAACAAGCCCCCCTCGCCCTCGCCCCCGCGCTCGTGAGGAACCCTGGCTATTTATGCACAGTTAGCTTCAAATGCTACTTCTTTTCTTCCAACACTGCTGCCGCTGACATGTGCCTCTGTGTACCGGTGCACGCCTCGGCCTCTGTTTCCACCCCTACCATCTCCACTCTAGGCGACGTCTCAATGTGGGCGGGGAATGCACGCTTACGCTGAGACTACGTCACGGGTTGGGCGAGGGAGGCGGATCGCTCTTTGCGAGGGTGGGGGAGAATCTCAAACCAAGCCGTTTGCATTTCTGGATAGGGGAGCGGGTTCCAAGACTTGCGTGATATTTTATAACTATTATGTTATGGGTGTTGCTCAACACCAGATTTTTCGAAGGGCTAAGGTCCGGGGGCCGGACTACAAAATCCCACCACAATTTTATGTTTTATCTCTATAAGATCCACAAACAACTCACAGTGGCACAATTCAACAACAGAAATCAGCATAGGACTTTACTTTCAGAGAAGTAGAAACATCATAACAATAACACTGAAAACAGGTCAAAAGCCCTAAAACCCAGTGTTTACCAGAAACCTGACTCGACTAGTGCAAAGCAGACCTGGGACAAGAGCAGGTTTAAACCAAGACTAAACCAACCATATCCAGCAGAAAAACATGGCTAAACTATAAAGCAGGACTAAAACAGCTCTAAAGCAGGACTAAAGCTGGACTAAAACAGGTCCAAAGCAGGACTAGGCCACATGCACAGTATCATGCATGTTTTTGGAGGTCTCTGACCTGCAGCAGTCTATTAAAAATAGTCCAGACTGAGCATTGAAATATATGCAACGTAATGAAATGGACAACGGGAAAAAGTTCCTCTGAAAGCACTAAACTGGTGACAACAGATCTGCACCTGGGAAATAATGTATTTTTATCGTTCCTTCACCTCCATAGTCACGTTAAGATGTAAAATGATGTGTGTTTTATTACAATCCCACACATATTCACAGAGAAATTAGCTTATGAATTTAAACGCGCCTAAAGCAAAAGTGCAAATGTCCCAGGACATGACCGAGGTCCAACTTTCATAACCCGACCCGTGAAGCAACACGCACATCACGCATAGCGGTCTCACGTATCTTGCACTCACGCAGATCTTTCAATCCAACGACGAAGCCCGGACAACAAGTTGTCCACCGGTGCCACGCGCGTAATGTTCCTCGTTAACAAGCAGACTTCCAAACATTCATTTTTATAGATTCAACCTTTGACTTAGACTTAAGTATGGAATAAGATTACATTTTTCAAGATTTTTTTTATAATAGTAAAAAGGGGGGTTTCATTTTTCTCCATAATTGTTGTTCACTAGCAGGGACCACGCCACGCCGAGGGGAGGGGCCTCGAAGGCCTTGTGGTTAGCCTGTTCTATATCATATGTGCTAATAGCAAACGTTACATGCGTACTCTTACAACCACAGTTACCTTAGGTAACTTGGATTTCAGCTGTAGCTGCAGCAGTAAGTGTAGAGGAGGGATGAAGGGATGCATGTGTGTGGGAGTTGAGTGCACTGCAAAAGGGGGATGAGAGAAATGATGAGATAGGAAAGATTGAGAACAGAGGGAGAAAGCATGGGGGTTATACAACCTGGCTCTCACCACTAGGGGGAGCTGAGTGATGGTGATGTCATCAGCTGCGTGCGCTCTGTACAGGGAACCAGGAAGTGCGGAGGCTGACGACAAGTGGATATTTATTATCATAGCGTCTGAAAGAAATGCCTTCCGACTTCAGCCCACTGCAGGCAAGCTGCGGCCCGGTAACTGGTGTCTGCCTGCGTGGAGACGCTCACGGGAGCGACGCACGGGAGCGACGCACGGGAGCGACGCACGGGAGCGACGCAATAGATCCACGGTGCCTTCGCCGGAACTGGTGCGAGCTGAGGCCGCACTGCGGCCGGTTGAATGAGGGGGAGAAGAGCGAGAAGGAGAGCGTGTGGGTCCCATTGCCTATGGAGTAGAGGTCGGTGTGTGTGTGTGTGCGAGTGTGTGTAGACACCCCGGAGGTAGGAGTCCGCGGAAGAGGCGCGTACTGAGATTATGGTGTTCGGTGGCTATGGAATCATGCCTACCGTGTGTGTGTGCGGCGGGGATTGGACCTTCGTTGGCAAATCCTCTGGGGAACTTGACTACTGGAGATACAACCGACAAAAAGTTCAGATTGGGAACAGGTCAGAATCTAATCAAAAACGGCTCATGATTCTTGTTCAAACTAATGCGCTCTCTGACTGATTTTCTCTCTGTCGAGAGACAACAAGAGATGCAGGGATATTTATAGTATAAATAGGGCTTCTGGGTAATTAGAGGTGTGGTTAAAGAGTGGAGGTTGATGATTACATCATCAACTACATTTAGTTCGTACCACACCTAAATATCTAAGAGATTGCGTTTGCCATTTAAGTCTTTTTTAAGGTCAGAGGGGGTTGCCAGTAAGAGAGAATTTAAGTCTTTTGTACTTTTGTTTAATTTGTATCCAGACATTGAATCAACGTCTTGAAGAAAATGTATCACATTGGGTATGGACATTTCTGGTTTGGTCAAATACAATAGAACATAATCTGCGTAGCAGGCAATTTTATGTTCCGTCCCATCAATTGTAACATCGTGAATTGTTTTTGATTGTCTTATAAATTGGGCTAATGGTTCCAAATACAAAGCAAATAAGAGGGGAGACCAGGCGCAGCCCTACCTGACCCCCCTTTCCAGAGTCAGTGGATCTGTCAGTTGACCATTGATTTTAATTCTTGATGTCGGACGATTGTAAAGAGCCCAATATTTTTTATAATATGTAGCGGGGCTCACTTTACAACATAGGCGAAGTCAAATTCCAAGTGCTCAGGTGGATTTATTTTGCCAATCTCCAAGTGAAAACATTTTGCAAAATATTAACAGTGATAAAGAGCAGTGTCCAAATATACATGTATTTACAGCGTTCCAACATAAAGTTCAACTTTAACTTCACCTATCCCAGGGAACTATGTGAATGATGCGTGTGGTGCAAATGAATGAAACAGCGGGGAAAGCATGGAATGAACCAGTGTGTGTTAGTCTGTGTGCGCGGGAATGGACGGGGCCCCACACTTGTTCAAACAGAGACTACAACCCGGGACGGACTGGTTCCGTCACATAATTAGATCATCGATTTGAAATTTGTTCAGCACTTTAAATAAATATGGCCAACTAACAGAATCAAAAGCTTTTTTTCTAGACTTAGCATTACAACTTTGTTTTGTTGATTTTGTATTTGGCTCATTATGTGTAAGGATCATCTTATGTTGTCTTGTGTTGTCGTTTGGTAATAAATAATAAAAACATTTATTTTACTGACTGGTGAACTGACTGCAGTTTCTGACATTATTAAGTTTACAGCTTCTTCTGTCTTGTAAGAGATGCAATGTGATCCGGTCGCGCTAATAAACAAACACACGTGCAGCAGCGGAAGAGTCCCTGACGTGCTCGCGCACGAGGTTTGGTGGTAGGCGGCCTCTCGGAAAGAACAGGAGGGTGGGGGTGAGTGTGCGCATTTTTTTAAACGCTTGCTGATTTCTCAAATCGGTGAAAAATTCTCCATTCAACCTTTAATTATTCACTATTAGGTTATAAGCACTTTACACAACTCTGTATCATTTTGACCCTAAGAGCGGCTTTTATAATACTTAGTATCTATATTTTGCCTTTAAGTTGTAAATAAACTATATATAAATCTCCTTTTTCAATCAACCCTTCATCACCAGAGTGTACTGGAATAGTGGTTTTCTGAGCGTAAAAAGCAGAAATTTCCAAATGGGGAAATCAATAAAAAAAAGAAAAATAGAAAAAGCATCTTTTTGATCTGAATATTGTAATTCTGCAGTACCGTGCCCATGGAGCCATCTCCAGATGTGGAGCTTGGCCTGGGTGGACTTATTTAGCTGTAGAACATACAAAACATACGCACCTCGTAGGCATTTTCAGAACTGAAATGATAAGTCTGGTGTATTGAATTTAAATCATGAAGGAGCATTTGCTGGATTACCACCTGGTGATGTGAACATGTCAATGAATCCAAACACAACTGCCGGTATGTTTTTGATGGCATAGTAAGTGCCAATATTCCAGTACACTCTGTGACCAACAAGAATATTAATGAGCACAGCCGTGAAGGGCAGAGACGGCACAGGAAACAAGGACACAGGGACAGAGGAGAGACAAACGACACTGTATAAATAATTATTACTACTAAAATAAGAAGAAGGTTAACATTCTTGCCTCACTGTGAAAAGGTGCCATGTTCTGTTCCTGATTGGGAGGGGGTGTTTCTGTGTGAAATTATCATGTTCCCCTGTGTTTGGGGTGCTTACTTTCCGACTCTCCAGATTCCAATGCACTTAAAAGCTGAACTAGATAACCTTTCACCAGGGAGGTGTTATTGCCTTGCCAAGAATGTATCAAAGTATTGCAATAACCATATTGTTACGTGCCATGGAGGTCTAGGGCGGTGACATGTAAATGAAAGATGGTATTGTATTAAAAAATTCTTTATTCTTCCAGAAAATATTCAAAATGTGCTACAAAAGTGAATCGTTTAAATTAATACAAACAACATCCATCCATCCATCCATCCATCTTCTTCCGCTTTATCCGTGGCCGGGTCGCGGGGGCAGCAGTCTAAGCAGGGACTCCCAGACTTCCTTTTCCCCAGACACTTCCTCCAACTCCTCCGGCTTCTCCTCCGGGGGGATCCCGAGGCGTTCCCAGCCGAGAGACAGTCCCTCCAGCGTGTCCTGGGTCTTCCCCGGGGCCTCCTCCCGGTGGGACATGCCCGAAACACCTCCCTAGGGAGGCGTCCAGGAGGCATCCGGAACAGATGCCCGAGCCACCTCAGCTGGCTCTCTCAACGTGGAGGAGCAGCGGCTCTACTCCGAGCTCCTCCCGTGTGACTGAGCTCCTCACCCTATCTCTAAAGGGAGCGCCCCAGCCACCCTGCGGAGGAAACTTTCATTTTGACCGCTTGTATCCGCGATCTTGTCCTTTCGGTCACTACCCAAAGCTCATGACCATAGGTGAGGGTAGGAACGTAGATTGACCGGTAAATCGAGAGCTTTGTCTTTCGACTCAGCTCCTTCTTTACCACAAATTAAACGATCTTTATGAAAATCAATTTCCAAGGTTGATGCAGCGAACCGCATCACTTTTGCAGACGCTGCACCGATCCGCCTGTCAATCTCACGCTCCATCCTTCCCTCACTCGTGAACAAGATCCCGAGATACTTAAACTCCTCCACTTGGGCAAGGACTCCCCACCCACCCTGGAGAGGGCAAGCCACCCTTTTTCCGGTCGAGAACCATGGCCTCAGATTTGGAGGTGCTGATTCTCATCCCAGCTGCTTCACACTCGGCTGCAAACCGTCCCAGTGCATGTTGCAGGTCCAGGTTTGATGGAGCCATCAGGACAACATCATCTGCAAACAGCAGAGATGAGATCCTGTGCTCTCCAAACCGGACCCCCTCCGCCCCCTGACTAAGCCTAGAAATTCTGTCCATAAAAACAATGAACAGAACCGGTGACAAAGGGCAGCCCTGGCGGAGTCCAACACGCACTGGGAACAGATCTGACTTACTGCCGGCAATGCGAACACAGCTCCTGCTCCGGTCATTACAGGGACCGGACAGCCCTGAGCAAAGGGCCCCGGACCCCGTTACTCCGCAGCACCCCCCAAAGGGCACCCCGTGGGACACGGTCGAAAGCCTTCTCCAGATCCACAAAGCACATGTGGACTGGTTGGGGCAAACTCCCATGAACCCTCGAGCACCCGATGGAGAGTATAGAGCTGGTCCAGTGTTCCACGACCAGGACGAAAACCACTCTGCTCCTCCTGAATCCGAGGTTCGACTATCGGTCGGATTCTCCTGTCCAGTACCCTGGAATAGACCTTACCAGGGAGGCTGAGGAGTGTGATCCCTCTATAGTTGGAGCACACCCTCCGGTCCCCCTTCTTGAACAGAGGGACCACCACCCCGGTCTGCCAGTCCAGAGGCACCGACCCCGACCGCCACGCGATGTTGCAGAGGCGTGTCAACCAAGACAGTCCTGCAACATCCAGAGACTTTAGGTACTCGGGGCGTATCTCATCCACCCCCGGAGCTCTGCCACCGAGGAGTTTGCCAACAACCTCAGTGACTTCGGCTTGGGTGATAGATGAGTCAGCCTCCGAGTCCTCAGTCTCTACTTCCTCTTCGGAAGACGTGACAGTGGGATTTAGGAGGTCCTCAAAGTAGTTGTTTCTCCTTCCACCGTCCGACGACATCCCCAGTCGAGGTCAGCAGGTCCCCACCCGCACCGTAAACGGTGTTGGTGGAACACTGCTTCCCCTCCTGAGGCGCCGGACGGTTTGCCAGAATTTCTTTGGGGGCCGACCGATAGTCCTCCTCCAGGGCCTCCCCGAACTCCTCCCAGACCCCCGTGTTTTTTGCCTCTGCGACAGCACGAGCTGCGGCACGCCTGGCCCGCCGATACCCGTCAACGGCCTCAGGAGTGCCCACAAGCCCAAAAAGAGGCCTGATAGGCCTCCTTCTTCCGCCTGACGGCATCCCTTACTTCCGGTGTCCACCACCGGGTTCGGGGGTTGCCGCCGCGACAGGCACCTGAGACCTTGCGACCAGCTCCAAGAGCCGCTACCAGTGAGGTCGAGAACTATGGTACCATCAGATACTCAGTCCCCGCCTCCCCACGGATTTGGAGAAACGTTCTTCCCGGACGAATTGAAAGACCTCTGATCAGCGGGCTCCGAGATCGTTCGCCAACAGACCCTACTTATACGCTTGGGCCTGCCAGTCGTGCCCGGCTGTCCTCTCGAGGCACCGACAGCGGATCCACTCATCCAGTGGTGTCGGGATGGACAGCTCCGCCCCTCTCTTTACCCGAGTGTCCAAGGACACACCGCGGAGGATAGATGACACGCGACAACGAAAAGTCGATCATTGACCTCCGGCCTAGGGTGTCCTGGTGCCACGTGCACTGGTGGACACCCTTGTGCTTGAACATGGTGTTCGTTATGGACAGTCCGTGAACTAGCACAGAAGTCCAATAACTGAACTTAACCGCTCGGGTTTCAGATCGGGGGGGCCGTTCTTCCCTAATCACCCCTCTCCAGGTGTCACTGTCGTTTGCCCACGTCAGGCGGAATCCCCGTAGATCAGACACGAGAAGTCCCCCGTCTGTGCACTGTCCAGCATACCCCTCCCAGGGGACTCCAAGAAGGCCAGGTACTCAGCACCGTTTGTTCGGCCCGTAGGCCGACACCACAGTGAGAGACCTGTCCCCAATCCGAGAAGGCGTAGCGGACGCAACCCTCTCGTTCACTGGGGTAAACTCCAACACATGGCGGCTGAGCTGTGGGGCAATAAGCAAGCCCACGCCAGCTCGCCGCCTCTCCCCGCAGGCAACACCAGAGAAGTGGAGCGTCCAGCCCCTCTCAAGAGGATGGGTTCCAGTGCCCAAACTGTGCGTGGAGGTGAGGCCGACTATATCTAGTCGAACCGTTCAACCTCCCGCACAAGCTCAGGCTCTTTCCCCCCGTGTGACCCCAGTCCTCCCGAGTTAGTTCTTTGACGTCCGGTCCATGTCCCCATCTGCCAGTCTCGATGCCCTCAAGAACCTCCGCACCAGCCCCTTACGGATACTCCTGCAGGCGGTGGGTCCACGGGAGGACGGGCCCCACGTCACTCGTTTGGGTTGCACCCGGCCGGGCCCCGTGGGGAAAGGCCCACCAGGCCCACCAGGCCCACCAGGCGCTCGCCGTCGAGCACCCACGCCAGGCCTGGCTCCAGGGTGGGGCCCCGGTAACGCCAATCCGGGCGACGTAACTGGCCTTGTGTTTTTTTTCCATCATATGGGGCTTTGTGAACCGATCTTTGTCTGACCCGTCACCCAGGACCTGTTTGCCTTGGGAGACCCTACCAGGGGCTTGAAGCCCCGGACAACATAGCTCCTGAGATCATTCGGGCGCTCAAACCCCTCCACCACGTTAAGTGTCGGTTCAGGGGATACAAACAACAACTATGACAAATGAAAAATCAAGGGTGCTGCAGTGAGGACCCACTGGCTCCAGTCTTTTATCCCCAGCTGATTGACAGCTGGACAGGTGCGGTGGAATAGCTGGGAGGGACCTAAGGGTGGAGGCAAGTCAAAAAAGGCGCACTATCCGTAACACTTCCCCCCCATAAAATCCAGAGTAACCCCCCCAGATGCATAGCTCAATTTAGACAACAATTACCCTTTGCCAATATCAAACCCCCATGTTACCAAACCCAAGTAGTAACACAATTTACCCGTTAACTGCTTTCTGAAAGGATATAAGTTTCCATCACCACACAAGACTCTGTGGTGATGGTCATCCTAGTTTCACAGAAAGAAAGGCAAGGAAGACAAGAGGGTTGTGGTCTGTGGATACAGAGTTTGGGACATTAGTAGAGCCAACATAAACATTGAAGTGATGGAGAGCGGGGAGCATAGCCAGAGTCTCTTTCTCCATGGTTGAGTAGTTGAGCTGGTGCTTCTTGAATTTGCTCGAGAAATAGGAGACAGGATAGGACACACCATTCTCATCATCCTGTAAAAGCCCAGCACCGGGTCCAGTAGCACTTGCATCCACCTCAAGACTGGAGGATTTAGAACAATCCTGGGCAGAAAGAACTGGGGCACTGCTAAAAGAAAGACTTGGGCACTGCATAAAAGAGACTTGGCTGCCTGGAAAGCTAACTCGCATTCAGCTGTCCATCTGTATGGGACAGAAGGGCTACAGAGGGTAGTAAGTGGGGCGACTAAGAATGAGAAGTTCTTACAAAAACACCAGTAGTATCCAGCTAGGCCCAAGAGCCGGCGTAGCTCTCTACGGGAGTGGAATAGTCCGAAATAGTCTTGTAAACAAACTATTTCGGAAATCCAACCCCCGAACAGCTGGACCAGACGGTGTGTTTCTCCCGCCACCTTAAGACCCTGCGCAGGAGTGCTGTCCCCCGTATTCACAGACATTTTAACACCTCCCTTGAGTCATACCACGTCCCAGCCTGCTTCAAGTCGGCTATCTTTGTTCCTGTCCCCAAGAAGCCCAGGATCACTGGACTTAATGACTATAGGCCTGTGGCGCTGACGTCTGTAGTCATGAAGTAATTTGGGTGCTTTAATTTGCCCCACCTCAAGTCCTTCACCTCCTCCCTGCTGGACCCCTGCAGTTCGCCTACAGAGCCAACAAGTCTGTAGACGACGCCATCAACCTGGCACTCCACTTCATCTTGCAGCATATGGTCTCCCCGGGAACCTACGCCAGGATCCTGTTTGTGGACTTCAGCTCTGCATTCAACGCCATCCTCCCTGCTCTGCTCCAGGACAAGCTCTCCCAGCTCAACATGTCTGACTCCCTGACGGATTGGAGGCAGTGCGTGCGGCTGGGGAAGAATGTCTCAAGACACTCGGACTGTCAGCACAGGAGCTCCACAGGGCTGTGTACTTTCTCCTCTGCTCTTTTCCCTGTACACAAACTGCTGCACCTCCAGCCATGACTCCGTAAAACTGATCAAGTTTGCGGACGACACCACCCTCATCGGGCTCATCTCGGACGGGGAATAAGTCTGTCTACAGGAGGGAGGTGGTCCGGCTGGTTTCCAGCAACAACCTGAAGTTCAACGCCCAGAAGACAGTGGAGTTGATCTTGGACTTCAGGAAAGTCACAGCCCCTCAGCCCCCCTCATCATGACTGGCTCCCCCATCACCACCGTAGACTCCATCCGCTTCCTCAGCACCACCATCACCCATGACCTCAAATGGGAGCCCTCCATCAGCTCCCTCATCAAGAAGGCCCAGCAGAGGATGTACTTCCTGGCGGCAGCTGAGGAAAGCCAAGCTGCCAGTGCAGATGATGGTGCAGTTTTACACGGCCATCACTGAGTCCATCCTCACCTCCTCCATCACCGTGTGGTATGCTGGAGCCACAGCCAGGGACATACAGAGACTTCAGCGCATTGTGCGTTCTGCTGAGAAGGTGATTGGCTGCCGACTTCCATCTCTGCAGGAACTGTTACATCTCCAGGGCTCTGGGACGAGCAGGTCGGATCACAGGTGACCCTTCTCACCCTAGACATGGACCATTTGAGCCACTCCCCTCAGCCAGGAGGCCATCCGGACCAGAACCTCCCGCCACAAGAATAGTTTCTTTCCCTCTGCCGTTGGACGTCACTTTCTGCACTCACAACTGTAAATTCTTGTGTACATAGTAAGCCTATTTTTATTTCATACTATAATAATTTTAAATTGTTTCCTAATGCATTCCCTTTTGATTTCATATATGTTGTTTTTATCATTGATCAGTGTTTTATGTTGCAACCTAATGCCAAAACAAGTTCCTCTGTTTGTGAATTCTGTTCATTGACAATGTCAATAAACCTTTTCTGATTCGTATAAGTGAGTACAGCCTCAACTTTTTATATGACAGGCCGTACTTGTCCATGGCTGACTACTTTGCCAAGGTTAGTCACGGTTGCCTCACCAAAATCACACTTTGCCAAGTTAAGAGGAAAATTGGCTAGGGCCAATCGTTTCAAAACTTCTCTCAAAGCTGAGACATGCTCAGACCAAGTATCGGTGTACACAACAATACCGTCCAAGTACACATTGCAGTTAGGGACATCAATAAGCACTTGGTGCATAAGGCGCTGGAACGTGGCAGGCGCGTTTCTCATGCCAAAGGCCATTACAATATACTGCATGAAATGGTCAGATGTTACAAAGACAGTGATCTCAGATGCTCTGGGTGTTAAGGGTACCTTCCAATAGTCTTTTAATAAGCCCAACTTTGTAATGTGCACTAGGGCCAATATTGTATTGTATTGTGGCAGAGGAAATTAATCTGGTACTGTGATTACATTAACCTTCCTAAAGTCAGTACAAAAATGAGGCGTACCATCAGACTTTGGGGCAAGGAGACTTAGAGAGCTCCAGGGACTCTAACTAGCTATAGCTAGTCCATTATCCAACAGGTATTTTACTTCCCTCTTCATAGCCTCACGTTTGGTCAATGGACAGCGATAGCATGTGGTTTGATTGGAGCTGCAGAACCTACATCAATGTCATGCTCAAGTACATTAGTCTGAACTGTTATTAAACCTGGAAGGAGCGGGTAGTCACGCGTAAAAGCAACTTTGTGCATAAGTGCAAACTCGTCTGCTAAAATCACTGCTTGCTGGAGCAACTTTTTGTTCATTCAAATAAACAATATTACACTCAGGAAGATCGTTTTTCCAGTAAGAGTAGAGAATCAGAATCAGAATCAGAATCAGAAAGAGTTTATTGCCATTGTCAATGAACAAAATTCAAAAACGTAGGAACTTGTCTCGGCATTAAGGTGCAAAATCCCCCAAACTATGATTAAATGATTTCCTAAGCCCCCTAAAACGCTGCTACTTCTGGCACCAGCTTGTAAGCGTGCAGAATAACCGAGGTATCGAAGGCAGTGGCAGTCGATACCAAAGCAAAGTTTATTGGCTGGCGCTAAGATACACTCACTCAGCGTGTGTATATACTGTATCACATGGTGCGCACATGGAGGTCCCCAAAAGCGCGAGTGACCCATGAGTTACTATCAGCACGAGGAGGCTACAGTTGTTATTTTGTCCGCTTTCTCAGTGAGTTTCGGCAGGAGCACACCGCGACGCGAGTCGACAAACACAAGACAACAGTGGAGTTGTAGGAGGGGGCTAGACTACAGCGTAATCCTACCTATTCACGCTATTTCTGTACTTCACACAAAGTTTGTTGTCCCGAAGGAAAGCTTACTTTCTCAACGTCTCAAGCCCCTCCTCCCAGCGTAAGCCCCTCCTTCCAGCGATACCATGGAG
Source organism: Chaenogobius annularis (assembly GCA_015082035.1). Classification (NCBI taxonomy): domain Eukaryota; kingdom Metazoa; phylum Chordata; class Actinopteri; order Gobiiformes; family Gobiidae; genus Chaenogobius; species Chaenogobius annularis. Next base: position 347,915 of record BJKM01000498.1, on the reverse strand, counting down.
CTTGTCTTATAATAATAACTAATGTTATAGTTAAAAAGAGCTTCAAGTGAGGTGATTATAAATTCAACCATCTGTTATTTAGTCTAGTTATTATTTTATTTTCAAAATAGTCATCTGTGTGAATGGGTCTTGTCAAGTAAATTTTACAGACTCTGTACAAAATGGGACGCGTACTTTGGGCCCAGTGGGCCATGATTTCTCTCTTTTTTTCTTCATTTATGGCAGTTGTTGGATGTCGGTTTATTTAGGTTTATGTCTCTCTCTCTGGTCGTGTTTTGTTCTACTGTGTGTTTTTTTGTTTGTTTTAAATTTGAATAATAATAATAATATAAGCCCATCATGTCAAAATGACCACTGGCCAGGGACTTCCGGGATGATGGCTCCCTAGCTCAGTCGGGTCTGTAGGGCTGCCGTCAAATCTGTTGGATTTGTCCATCTATATTACGAGTTCACCTGGTGAGATTTGACCTTGTGAGCAGACATATAATGAGCTTTGACACTTATTTCTTGAAAATGTCTAAGAACCTGAACAAGAAGGACACCACCATGAGAGCCATGCTAGCATTGATACAGCTAAACTAATTAGCCCCACCGCCGCGGCCCGCAATTGCTCTGAACCAGGCACCTGAGGATAGGCCCAGTGATCATGGCGGCTCTGCGGGAGATAACTGGTAACATTACAAAGGCAAGGCAGTAGATACAAAGATAGGTACAGCACTTCCTGACCTTCAAATATTGATGTCATTTTTAGAGTCAGAGATTGCAAAGTCTATGGTATTTATTACAGAACTTTTTATTTAATAGCAGCATTTTCATGTGAAAATGTGTCATTTTTGCAGAGCTGAGAGTAATGGTATGAACGATTTAGTGGAGTAAGTTGCATGACATGTTGATTCTATGTTGACTAAAACATCATTCTACTAAAAACAAATGAAAAAACGGTTATTCAGACATAACTCTGGTTAAATTCTTTGTGTCCAGGACGAGGAGGAGGAAATCAAGCTGGAGATCAACATGCTGAAGAAGTACTCGCACCACAGGAACATCGCCACGTACTATGGAGCCTTCATCAAGAAGAGCCCTCCTGGACATGACGACCAGCTCTGGGTGAGTGCTATTTCTCTAACAAATGTGGACATAACTAAATCTACAGATATTTTAAGGAACATTTAGAATTTAATTGGATTAGATTATTTTTCTTTGTCCAAGAAATAAAAATGACAATTAAAGGAAAAATATGATGCATTATTTCTATTGTTATTAGCCTTTAAACATGCTCTTGAGCACCTTTAGTTTGGTATCTCATGTTTACAACTAAAAAAAGAACATATTTATAACAAACAAAATTACATTGGAATCTCTGGAATTTCCAACACGACAAACTGTGTACCTTGCAGCAAGTAGATGGTGCCACCACTTAACAGTTTAAGATAAACATTTCACCACACGCAGCCTGATGGTATTTCCTGGTCTCAGCATGCCGTTGTACTGATTATTGATAAGACTACGGAAAATCAAGTCTGGACATGATAGACTTGAAAACAGCAGAGAAGATTCTCAGAGCATCGTCAGATCTACGTTTGTTATCGAAAAAACATCAGTAATAGCAGAGCCGCTGTTCCTGACTGTAGCAGCGGTGTGGATTTTCTAACCAGAATTCCTCAAACTAGCGTGAATTAAGCGAAATGCTATTCCAGGTATGTTTTTGATGCAGGAACAATGTTAGAATAGGGTTAAAAGCTCAAAAAAGTCAAATTTGCCTAATATGTACTCTTTAAAATAGAAGAGAAAAAGACAAGCATATTATCTTGAATATTATCTATTAGTAAGTAAATAACTCCAACAACATTCAGTTTGTCTTCTTTTTATAAATTTACTAGGGATCTACCGTAATTTTAGGGCTATAGAGCACTATAATGAATAGATGGGAAGAATAATAGCCGCTCCAACGAAATTTACAAAGAAAAAATACGCACCTGTCAATAAGCCGCAGGTGTCCATGTTGTAACATGAGATATTATCACATATAGTACACGGTAGTGTACTACGTTATCTTTTGAACTGGGAGTCTTATACCCTTATACACACTGTGTGTGAGTCAGTCCGTAAAACAGGACTCCTTTTCTGTTTTAGTGAGTTTCCTGTGAGATTAGATCATTAATATCTCCTCTTATCTTTTTTCTTATTTTATCTCTTTTCTTTTTCTTGTAGGGCATGGAGTACATGGGAGGGCATGGATTCCCTAAGCCTTATTGTGCTTTGACATTTTTTCTTGAACAAAGGGTCATTGAGCTTGTCAATTGAGATTGACATTGAACCCCCAAAGTATGTTTTTTCGTTTTTGCTCCCAATCTACAGTAATGTAGATAGGAGCATGATCGCATAGTCTATTGTGCCTTTATCTGCCATTTATTTTTTCTCCAGTGACCCTTGACTTTGATACTTCTAATGTAGGCTGCTGCCACACTAATTGCCGCCACAGTTTAGGGTTCCCTCAGAGTGGTTTGAAATCAGGTCTATAATATTAGTGAGGTGATATTGCTGCCTGGTAATATGTTCCCATCAATAGTTCCTTTAACCAGTATAAATCTGCCATCTATGTCTTTACATTGAAAACTCTGTTCAGCTGTTCATTTTGAAATCAATATTGCTACTCCCCCTCCTGTGTATGAGGAATTATTTGGTGTGTTTTTGATGTTCTATATTGCTTAAATGGGTTTCTTGTATAGTATAGTATATTTTTTATATTTTTGTTTGCTTGATTTGGTTCATTATGCCATTAACATTGGGTTGATTGCATTTAGTGTACCCATATCAATTTACCAAAAAACACAAAACAAAAACTCTGGTCAAACACAACAGAGCCGAAGTTGCGGTCCTTCAGCTTCAGGTGTTTTGCTCGAGAAGTGTTACCTTCTTTTTTTCCCCATGTTTAGTCATCTCTCTTTTTTTGGGGGGGTTGACACCAGGTGACGGATAGCTCCATGACATTTTTCTGACATGGTACTGACAGCTACATGCTTGATGTTGTTCATGGAGCTCTTCAGAATGGAACTAAACATCAACATGCACTTCTGCTCTGCACTTCATGTTTTCAATTGAATAACATACTACATCTGACCCTAATGGATGTATTTGTGTATATGCAGCTGGTGATGGAGTTCTGTGGTGCTGGCTCCATCACAGACCTGGTGAAGAACACTAAAGGAAACACTCTGAAGGAGGACTGGATCGCCTACATCTCCAGGGAGATCCTCAGGGTGAGTATATTTGTTTGTTTCTGACGTTTCATGGTTCAGACCTAGTTTACATCCTCTTTACTCATAATTTAGTCCAGTTTAGACCCGATTTAGTTTTGGTTGTACTGGAAAATCAAAATATTTTGGTGATATTGCTGTGTTTCAGATGACATCACAACATTCTATAGGGCAATGATATTTAATACAGGGGGTAGCTAAAATTAATATACCGTATTTTCCGGACTTTAGCCGCTCCCCTATATAAGCCGCATCTGCTCTATTTAAAAAAAAACGATAATAAAACAATACATAGGCCACACCTTTTGTATAGGCCGCAGAACTCTTTCCTTGACTTTTGGCATCGCATGAGCTCTTCCCGCTGTCCCCTCCAGCGTCTCACCGTACATTCATTGATGTTAAGCTTGCGTGCAGCCGCGCAGTTCCTTCCTAGCAAGATCGATGGCCTTCAGCTTAAAACTTGCTTCATACGAACTTCTTCGTTTGGGTTCAATATTGATGGGGCAAGAATTTGAAAATAATTTATAGTTGGTAATTTGTCGTCCGTGTTCTATTTGCTAGCTGAATAAAAAGCAACGTCTGCTTCTTTGCTTAACTTTTCTTTAGGTTTGATTCTAATTCCGGCTAGTGCGCCCCTAGCGGTGAAAGAAAAAAACCACAGAATAGCCGCAGCCTCTAAATAAGCCGCATGGCTCAAAACATCTGAAAAAAGTAGCGGCTAATAGTCCGCAAAATACGGTAGTTAAAAATATACAGTGCATCCGGGCAGCAGTTTCAGTACTTCACTTTTTCTACATTTTGTTATGATACAGCCTTATTCCAAAATGTATTACCTAAAAATTCTACGAACAATACCCCATAATGACAACTTGATGGCTCTCCTTCTTCTACTCCACAGGGCCTGGCGCACCTGCACGCTCACCACGTCATCCACAGAGACATTAAGGGCCAGAACGTGCTACTGACTGAGAATGCAGAGGTCAAACTGGGTACGGGACCAACTTGCTCTACAGAGTACCCTGGTACTCTGGTGGTATTATGATAAATATGAAGGCGTCTCTCAGGGGCCCGCGGGGACCTGTTCCAAACACACCTAATTCAAAGCTTCGTTTTGAATTTTTTTGGAGAGCTGGGCATGTAGAGACTGCAACAGATGCGATAACCAGCTCCATGTCACGTTTTCGTTTTTGGAAATACACCCAGTAATCACGTATTTACAAGCCGCTAAAGACGCCAAACCGTAAACGACACACAAGCACGCACAGCAGCTGATTCTGCAGCGCAAACCACTGCAGAGGGTGCAGAGTTTAGATCATGACAGCAATATTTTACTTTGAATACAAGTAAAGGATGCAAATAATACTCTTTACCTTTGTTAGTGTCAGGAGTAGGCTGTTCCAAAGAGCAGAGGATGAGTTGTCAGTGCAGGACAGACAGAACGAAACCAGATCTAACTCAGGCAGGACTTAACAAGTTTGAAATTAGGACTCACCCAGGACTGAAATTAATTCTGAAACATAGAGAAACTGCTGAGTAGAAAAGGTTAAATAAGCTAGGCATGTTTTTTTTTATTCTTTCATCTCATACTTTGTAGTGGTAAGCAACTATTGTAGCCACAGGCTGGCATACTAGGCAATATGGGTAAAAGAAGTCAATATAAATAAAGGAGTAGGCTAACATACAACTTCCTGGTTGTTCCCATGCTTCTTATTGGTAAACCCTGTGTGTCCTTTACAGTGGACTTTGGAGTGAGTGCCCAGCTGGACCGGACAGTGGGTCGAAGGAACACTTTTATCGGAACCCCGTACTGGATGGCCCCAGAGGTCATAGCCTGTGATGAGAACCCGGACGCTACCTATGACTACAGGGTGAGGCGGCCATATGCATCTTTCATAGTCATAGAGGAGTTTTTTTCTTCCTTTTAGGAAGTCTTTTGCCGTTTTGCCATTAGTCCCTACTTGGCTCTACTCTATTCTGCTCAACTCTGGCCCTCCTCAGCCCTGGGAGCATTTCCATTATAACTGGTGCTCAGTGGTGCGGTGTAAAACTGGGCATGGAAAAAGCGCAAATGATTTGTGACTCAAAAGGATGCTTGATGGACAAACACCAAAAACATAACAACTGCGACACACTTAGATCGTAACTATAAAACATCTGCAAGACTGCTACAGGACAGAGCCTCCACAATGCGATAGGCAAGCCTGGCAACTGCCTTAGCACCCAAGCAGGGCACGGTTGTTTAATAGTGACTCTATGGGCTCTATGATCGTTACAGTTTGAAGAGATTCATGTTGTAAGCACAGATTTTACCCAAGGATCCTTCACCCCCTCCAAGTGACTCAACCGTTTACTAGAAACCGGCACAGCGTTACTCTCAATATTTTTACATTGAGCTTCATATTCTGGGTCACACCAGTACAACAACATTCTGATTTGAGCTGAAATAAAGTAATTTTTCAGACAAGGTAAACCCCATCCTCCTCTTTCTTTTGATAGTTGTAGAGTTTTTAACCAGATACGAGTGTTTTTGCAGTATATGATATGCTTTTATGATAGAGGAGGGAGTTCATGTAATTCAACAGACTGTATCTGATTCTGGTACTTTGAAGGGATGAACTAGGGATGCACCAGCTTTTTCCACTCTGATACCGATATCTATACATATTACACTACAACAGCCGAACAATGTAAAATAAACTCACTGACTAAATTCTATTGGTTTTGAGTTTTAGGTTTCACATGTCAATATTTACTAGGTGTTTAGTTCTCAAAATGGCCAATTGGAGTATCGGATTATTTTGTATTATTACTAGTTTATTTATTGAGACAGGGACAGTACACAATATACATTAACCGTAACAGGAGAGATGCATAAGTATCAGACGATATCAATATTAATACTGGTATCGGTGCATCCCTAGTATAAACCAGACTCGCATCAGCATATTTGTGTAAAGTGCGTTTGAGGCCTTATCTGTGTGCTGTCCTCAGAGTGACCTGTGGTCCTGTGGAATCACTGCTATTGAGATGGCCGAGGGAGCCCCACGTGAGTCACTCTCCATTACTACTGTCCTACAGTTTTTCTAAGACCCAAAAATAAATTATATAAAGGTTTATTATTTAAAAAAATGTCTCGATTTATAAAACAGTGTCCAAATGACTACCAATGAAACCTTTTCTACCACTGCATTACAATAGTTAAACCTGAATTCATTGCAATATCGATTACTCTGAGCTCAGGAGATTATAAATGCTGTTGCTCAAAACATTTTCAGTTCAGTACTTTTGGATGGAAGTCGAAACATCTTGATTTATAAAACCATGTCCAGTCTGGGGTCTTATTTATAGTGTACGTAAGTACAAAAATGTACATGACTTCAGATAAAGTTTGTGATATATAAAAAGATAACTTTAATTGGAAATATATGCTGTCCATTCCCAAAACTTTGCATGTGACCGTTTTCAAATATGAGCCAAAAGGTAACGTGAGCTCAAAAAGGAGAGATTGTCACTTAAGTCGGCCACTTTGAGACAGTTTGTCTTTTGTCTGTTCGTACACTTTGTCAGAAATTAATGTAAATTTTCATAAATGAGTCAGATGACTACCTTTGAAACCATTTTCTACTATTGCATTACATAATTTCAATCTGAATAAATATATTCTTGACCTGTTTTTTTTAATCTAAAAGTAAATATCCTTAATACTAATGTATTTTATCTTATTGTCTGACATTTTGTTTATTTGTTCCTCCAGCGCTATGTGACATGCACCCCATGAGAGCGCTCTTCCTCATCCCCAGGAACCCTCCTCCTCGCCTCAAATCCAAGAAATGGTGAGTGTTTGTCAGGACTGGGAAATATTCAGTTCCTCATAATTTAATACACAATACATTGCTCATGTACATTCATGGGTGAAATAGTATGTGTAATACAATAATAATACATATTTATATAGCCTACTGTTTATCACTGATTTATTATTTTTACTTCAACTATATCCTTTTCTCTAAACAAATACGAAAAGTATATTGCTGATTCATACTGATTATAAATTTAAACCGGCTGCACACTAGATTTGTCTCTTCGCAGGTCTAAAAAGTTCTTCAGCTTTATCGAGGGCTGTCTGGTGAAGAACTACACACAGCGCCCTCCCACGGATCAGCTTCTCAAGCACCCATTCATCCGAGATCAGCCTAATGAGAGGCAGGTCCGGATTCAGCTCAAGGACCACATTGACCGCACCAAGAAGAAGAGGGGCGAGAAGGGTACGTTATTGTCTTATAATACTGGTAATTAAAAGTACCAAGAAGAGTGGTGAGATTGAGAATGACTCGTGGATGACACTCGAAACATCTTGTTTTTCAAAAGCAGTGTCCAGATGATTGCAAGTGAAGCTTTTTCTACTAAAGTCTCTAAACAAAATGTCTTCTTTAAATTAATCCACTATGGGCATTTAGAAGTTTATTTAACACAAATGAAAATTGCAGCGCTGCTGGAGATGTGTACTTGATTGATGGCCCGTTTTACAAGCACCTGCTCTGCTTATCATTGCATGTAACCTTTATCAATTGCGCATATTGGAAGAAAATAAAAGGATAGAAAAGGGGTTGTACTCATGTCCGCACAGAATATTGTTGTTTGGACATGAGCCGCTGCCGCAGGTGACATAAATGTTGATGAGGACTGTCCCCTGTCAGCTCAAAATTGGTGGAGACATTTCCACAACAATCCTGCATGAAGTTACACCTATGGGTATTTAACATGCAGTAGCATGTTGTGACTTTTATAGATGGGCTAGCAGATTTGGGGTGTTCAATAACATTTGATTGTAACAATGAAATGAAAAAAAAAACTTCAAAAGTTAGTCCCGATCCCGGTCTCCCGCATGAAGGGCGAAGACCTATCAATTTATTTCACAAACTAGCATTCTATGTTGTTAAAATATGGCCTGTATTTCTCACTAATGTCTAATAATTAGAAAAGTGAACAGAGTCTTAGCTACAAACACAGACTTGTCTATAAAAGTCACTTGTGGAAACTTGGCGCTGCTGTAGCTCTGCTTTTCCTCTTCACATGCGTAGTTAGTGCAGAACCTGCAAACATCCAAGATTACCACACAGGTTTATTCAGTGTGGTTTGAGCACATGCTGTCTGCTCAGGTTCTAAACGCTCATGTTGGAGAGTGGAGCATCAACAGGTTTCTGAACACTGAACACTGGGAATGAAAAGGGCAGAGAGAAGAAGAGCCAAGCTCAGAACTGCTCAGCGGCCTGTAGAGGCCACTAAAATGACTTGTGGTTCTTCCGTTTCCCAAAGAGCTTGTTCTGCTCGGACCTACCATAACGAAAGCTCAACAGAGCGGAAAGCGGCGTGTTCCAAACTCACAAGTGTGACCGGGAAGAGTTTTGTTGTGTGAAAGACCACGGTGTCCCGAGCTGCAACTCTAGCTACCGCAACTAGCTCCGTGCCCCGCCACCGCGGACCCCCTGCCCCACACTTGCGGTTCCACTCACCCACACAACAACTCTGCTTCCCAGTCGCACTTGTACGTTTAAAACACACCACCCTCTCCTCTGTTGCGCCTTGAAATCTGTTGTTAAACAGAAAGTCCAACATCACGGAGGCCAAAGTGAACGCCACACGGAGCCAACGCCACAAAATGCAAAATGCAGAGTTACCGCTCAAAACACCAGGGATCACTGGACCCACCCAACATGAAGTTTTACAAACAAATTTCCTATTTTAATTTATGTGACATTATTTAATATACTTTTAAATGGTTTACGGAATGTACAAAAAATTAGCCTATTAATTGAAGAAAAGAATCGATAGATTACTCGATTTCTAAAATAAGCGACAGCTGCAGCCCTAATTTCAGAACATGGTTAAATATGGTTTTGAAACACCGTAATATTTTATTTTATATGTCAATCACCGCTTACCTTTATTGTCCTCACCGCACGCCACTGTTGACATGTACAGAATAGTTACCAATGTAACTCCAGAAATATCACTGTAGTAAGTTATTTATGCTTTACCGCAAGAAAGTACTGGGTCTTTCCGTGTTCAGTTTGCATGCTTTTGATATGTCTCTCATACTGTTCAACAACAAAAAAGTGAAATGTATCCGTCCACATTTCTTTAGATGAGACGGAGTACGAGTACAGCGGCAGTGAGGAGGAGGAAGAGGAGTCGTCTGAACAAGAGGGAGAGCCCAGGTAACGGTTTACACCCTAATTTAAATGATAAAACAAACAAAAGGTCGCCTGTTAGGTTGCCCGGATTCGCATTATTGGGGCACCATCCTGGAGCCAGGCCTGGGCTGGGTGACGGCAAGCATCTGTTGGCTGGTTGCGCATTCTGGTTGCTCGTTCGGGCTGTGCATGGCCGGGCCCCGTGGGGCCGTCCTCCCGTGTGTTGATTCAATAAACAGACTTGTTCAAAGCGGTAACTTTTACCTCCATCACGTACGCTCACATGTCAGTAAGTCAGTAACAGACATCCCGTCGACCCCGGAAATCCCCCCAAAACTCCCTTTACCAACAAAACTTGTACAGAGGAAAACATAACTTAACAAACTCCCCTTTTTTCTTTTTTAGAAAAGTGCTTAAAGAATACAGCTTGTAAACATTACTTTTCAAGAACATATAAACAATGAAATGCAAGATTTAGCCAAACACAATTGCAACAAAGTTAATTTATATATTTAGTGTGCAAAACACCTTTCGCTGAGTGCCTTCAAAAGTCCAAGTGCTGAATGCCCTTTTTTGGTCAAGCAGTTAACCAGGTGCTTCTTTGGTGGCAGACCACATGACCTGCTGTATGGTCCCAGAGTGTATCAGTTTTTTCATACTGCTGATCTCAAGGCGCAGTCTTTTCTCTGTGACAGATTTTGTGGATTTAACTGCATCAAGAAGAGAATGATTGTCTGTGACACACACAATTGGCACTGCTTTGGACGAACAGTCCCCGGTGGTGATTTCAGAGTAAAAGAGTAGATAGAAAAACTGCACTATCAATCCCATCTGCAGTGCCAGAGTCTCTCCTGCCAATGTGCTCCGCACGACCCTCCGGATCCTCTTGGACTGCAAGATATGGGTGAGAACTTTCCATTTTCACCCATGAGCATGATGAAATGTCCACCTTGTGTACCTCCACTCTGAAAGGTTTCCCATAGAGAATCACTGTATACCACAAGTTTGATGGAGCTGTCTTCTCCCAGGTACTGAAACTCAAACATGACATGTTCTGATTTGACTTTTCTAATGAGTTTGTTTCACAGTGCAGAGTCTGACTGTAGCATGTTTGGTGTTCGATGCCAGGATGATATGTCACAATAATGTACTGGCCTACTCTGTCTTGCTACCACAATATTTGTCCAATCTTTGATTTTAACATGCCCATTTCAACAGTTTGTCAATGTTGCTTCAAGTTGTGTTGCTCTGGTAGGATCAATAGGAATTGTCTGCAGATTTTGAATGTATGTTCTTTGTTGCACACTTGTATCTCACCCTCCACAGAATGAACTTCCATTCCAATGTAGCTGAAGTCATTGTACTCTTCCCGTCCAACTTGAAACGCTGCTTTTAACTGAGGAATCACAGTCATGGAGAATACATTAGTTTCCCCCCAGAATAAAGTCATCCACGTGAGAAGCAAGGATCCCTTCACTTAAACCACACTGATCGAGCCAGTAAAACACTGCTGGGTCACCTTTGACACTTGAGCTCCCAACTGTTGCATGGTGTCTCTGACTATGATACCAGTACAAAGAAGCATCTGTTAGACCATAAACCACATTTCTTTAACTTCCATACAGCTCCTTTGCTGTGTGCTTCCTGTGGTGGACGAATGTAAATGTCTCTATCCAGTGTTTTACCTTTGCAAAAAGGCTGCTTTGATGTCTATGGAGTTCAGCCGCCATTTTGTTTGACTTACAACACGGCCATGATCATTTTCAAGGATTCTGTAGCGCATGTAGGTGAGTCTTTTTGGTAAATCTTGCGTGTTCAGCTCTTCAAACCCTCTTGCTACTAATCTAGCTTTAGGCACAACCCCTGCACCTGTTTCTTTAAGCGTGCACACCCACCTTGTTGAGAAACATTTCTGACCTTCATCTTTAACTTCATCAAACACGTCATTCTTTTCTCAGTTGGTGAGTTCTGCATGTTTTGCTGGCACAAAGACATCATCATGCATAACAAATACTTCATCCCACTGTTCGTGACGACTCACTCTCTGTTGGAATCACTTGAACACTGTCCGTTATTCCAAGGTTGACTGACCGTGATGTGCCGGCTATTTCCTCTGGCTGGCTGAACTGCAAGTTGTACCAGTGTCTTAGTTGTCCAGTAGCTTTTCCTGCTCGACTAAGTATTTTTGCGGTTTGGCTTCGACCACTTTCATTGTCAATATATTTCACCACTTGACCAATTTTTAGCTTAAGGCCTTCACAGGAGGAACTAACCTGTGGTGTTTGAGACTGCTCATGACTGCCACTTGTAGCTAGCTCGGCTGCATCAGGAGGTTCAATGATCTCAGCATTAAGTGACTCAATCTCTGCTTGTGTTGCCTCTTCATTGTCACTTTCAATTTCACATAGATCTGCTGCTGGTGGTGCTGAAGATTTGTAAACTGTTTTTACTTCTGTTGTTGTTTTATTCACTTTAGTTTGAGGTTGTCACCTTTCGTAGTCTAGACTGATGCACCCGTACATAGGATCCCCCATGTCTAACAAATACAACAGCCCCATCTTGTCCTATCACCACACCTGGACCTTTCCACTCATTACAGTCAACCCTTTTGTAGTAGACTCTGTCTCCTGTGATATACCTGTCATCAACTGGCCGTAGTTTGTTTGCGAAGGGCTCTTCTGAGTCTCTCAGAGCATTCTGCTTCTGTGAATGCCTTTCTCATAGTATGTAGCGTTGTAATGTGTTGAGCTAGCCCAGGAGCTCACACTAGTTTCCAAGGGCTGGGGGTTTGTCAGTGAGCACGGAGGGTAAGTTTGGATTCTGACCGAACACTAGTTGGTAGGGGCTGTACCCATGTACATTGTGCATAGAGTTCTTTGCCATTAGCGCCCAATCTAGTGCTGTTCTCCAGTCACAGTTGTTGTCCTTTTTGACTTTTAGCAACATATCTGTGAGAGTTTGATTATGCCTTTCTAAAAGTCCGTTGCTCCATGGGCTGTAAGCTGCAGTTGTTTTGATCTCAATATTGAACTTTTCAGCCATGTCCTTTACTTCCTCGTTATTGAACTCCCCTCCATTGTCGCTTAACAGTCTGTGTGGAGGACCATGAACACTGATCCAACAGTGAATGAACTGCTTTACAATCTCTTTGGGGTTCTTCGTTGTGATGATACTCCAGCGCTGAAGCGAGTGAAGTGGTCAATAGCATGCAAATACCACACATTGTGGTCGAGCTCATGTAAGTCAATTGCCACAGTTTCGTTGTACGTTGAGGCCATCGGCAGACCAACTATTGGCTTGTGTTTTGGCTTACTGTACCTTGTACAGTTTCACAATTTTTTACAATGCTTTTCAGAATAGTGCTGCTTTCTTTGTCTTGAGTGCCTGAGCAGGTGAGTAACTTCTGCAACCTGTCAACTGAGGCGTGCCCAAACTGTCTATGTAGTTTCAAAGGATTTTTTCTTTTTCTTTTGAGCTCATGTTCTCTCTAACAATGAGAACCTCATCTTCACTTTGAGTCTTCTTATTGTCCTGACTGATCTTCTCTCAAGTTCACACAATAATGTCCAAGATGTCAGTTCAGTTTAACAGGTTCTTTGAAACATAGTTGCTTTATCATGTGCAATGTCTAACACGGCACTTGCTCTTTTAAGTGACGCTTTACTTAAAAGCATTGGTATATTTGCAGGAACAACCTCTGTTTCTATTTTGCATTTGGTCGCGCCTATCTTCACTGGCAGGGTCACTTTTCTTGTTGAATGAACAACTTTGCCATCACCAAATCTGAATGGCCTTGCACTCATTTCACCCAACTATTTTATGTAACTCACTTTGCGGCAGCCCCACTTGTGTGATCATCCAGCCATTTTTCTCCACATACTGTTCTCATGCAGGCTGTGTCGATCACTGCTGACCCCAAAGCCTCCACCATGAAGATTCTCTGTGTCAGACAGTGTTTCATTTGAAAACAGAGTGATGTTGCACTCGTCATATTCATCTTTTTTGTCTTCCTCTTTGTCACTTTCACATATTCCCTTTTGTTTGGACAGTCTTTTGCCCAGTGAAATGTGCTCTGACAAACTGCACATCTTGTCCTTCTGCCATATTTATCAATGGGGTTTGGTGCCTTGCGCCACCGAATGGCTCTGTTGACTGTTTGATTTACTGTCTCTTCTGCCTGCGTATCTCGTAAAATATGCGCACTCATTTTCATTACTCATCTGCTGCGCGCTGCTGCCCTCTCGTGGTGATGTGACTTCTCGAAAATTTTTTAAAGCTGATTCATATCTGTAAATGAGACACCTGGGACACGCCGTGAGTGCTAACTGTTTGTCTTTTATGTTGAGTCTGGCCGTATCAAGCAGTTTGAAGGCAAGAACGGCATCTGGAAGTTCCATTTTTGAACTTATGTAACCTGTTGTACCGGCGTTCAAACTCCACGATGTAGTCCACCATGGCGACACTGGCGCTCTGGTGACGCTGGTAACTCCTTGTACGCTTCGTACTGGCGGTCTTTTTTCTTCTTTTAAAAACACAGAGTCTAATTTCGCCAAAGAGCGGCCATACCGGGTGTCAGCGTTCAAATCGCCAGCGGGTATCTCCAGCGCACTTTCTCTCGCTCTTCCCGTTACGCGACAAAGGTAACGCTAGCGGCTTGCTTCTTTTTGTCCAGAATCGGTGACACTATTCTCAGATTTCAATCTCATTTTTCCAAGTTTCATATGACGTCTTTCTCGTCAGATGACGGCGGAATCTTGTAGTTACCAAGCAGCAGCCATCCTCTGCTACCTTGTTGATTCAATACACGGCACTTTTCAAAGCGACTTGTTCAAAGCGGTAACTTTTACCTCCATCACGTACGCTCACATGTCAATAAGTAGTACAGACATCCCGTCGACCCCGGAAATCCCCCAAAACTCCCTTTACCAACAAAACCTCGTACACAGGAAAACATAACTTAACACCGTGGACCCACCACATGCGAGAGGATCTGTAAAAGGCCGGTGCAGAGAGAGCTGAGCGGCAGTCAATGGCAGAGGCCTCGACGACCGGATCTCCGGACACAGAAATGGACTCTAGGGACATGGAATGTCACCTCGCTGGGGGGAAAAGAGCCTGAGCTTATGTGGGAGCTTGAGCGGTACTAACTAGATATAGTCGGCCTCACCTCCACGCATAGTTTGGGTTCTGGAGCTGCTCTCTTCGAGAGGGGCTGGATGCTTCACTTCTCTGGCGTTGCCCATTGGGAGAGGCGGGCTGGTGTGGGCTTGCTTATAGCCCCACAGCTCGAGAGGGTCATGTCCCTATGCCTTCAGGTTGAGGACCGGTCTCTCACGGCCAACAAGCCGAACAGCAGTGCAGAGTACATGGCCTTCTTGGAGTCCCTGGAAGGAGTACTGGACATTGCACTGACCGGAGACTCTGTTGTTCTACTGGGGGACTTCAACGCCCACGTGGGCAACGACAGTGACACCTGGACAGGGGTGATCGGGAAGAACGGCCTCCCCGATCTGAACCCGAGCGGTGTTCAGTTATTGGATTTCTGTGCTAGCCACAGATTGTCCATAACGAACACCATGTTCATGCACAAGGTTGTCCATCAGTGCACGTGGCACCAGGACACCCTAGGCCAGCGATCAATGATCAACTTTGTTGTCGTGTCATCTGACACGTTTTCCGAAGAGGAAGCAGAGGCTGAGGACTCAGAGGTTGAGGACTCAGAGGCTGACTCCGTCCATCACCCAACCTGAAGTCACTGAGGTTGTTGGCAAACTCCTCGGTGGCAGGGCTCCGGGGGTAGATGAGATCCGCCCCGAGTACCTTAAGTCTCCGGTAGTATGGGCCCTTTGCTCAGGCCCCGGAGCAGAAGCTGTGTTCGCATTGCTGGCAGTAAGTCAGACCTGTTCCCAGTGCATGTTGAGCTCCGCCAGGGCTGCCCTTTGTCACTGGTTCTGTTCATTGTTTTTATAGACAGAATTTCTAGGCACAGTCAGGGGTCAGAGGGTGTCCGGTTTGGGGACCACAGGATCTCATCTCTGCTGTTTGCAGACAATGTTGTCCTGATGGCGCCATCAAGCCTCGACCTGCAACATGCACTGGGAAAGTTTGCAGCCGAGTGTGAAGTAGCTGGGATGAGGATCAGCACCTCCAAATCCAAAGACATGGTTCTCAAACGGAAAAAGGTGGCTTGCCCTTTACAGGGTGGGGAGTCCTAGCCCCAAGTGGAGGGGTTCAAGTATCTCGCGGATCAGTGCAGCATCTGCAGTGATGCAGTCGCAGTATTGGACTGTTGTGGTGAAGAAGGAACTGAGTCGAAAGGCAAAGCTCTCAATTTACCACTCAATCTACGTTCCTACCCTCAACTATGGTCATGACTTTTGCATAATGACCGAAAGGACAAGATAGCGGCTACAAAATTAGTTTTCTTCCGCAGGGTGGCTGGGTGGTCCCTTAGAGATAGGGTGAGGAGCTCAGTCACACGAGAGGAGCTCTGACTAGAGCCTCCACATCTAGAGGAGCCAGCTGAGGGTGCTCGGGCATCTGTTCCGGATGCCTCCGGGAAGAGGCCCCGAGGAAGACCCAGGACATCCTGGAGGGACTATGTCTCGAGGCTGGCCTGGGAACACCTCGGGACCCCCCCGGAGAAGTTGGAGGAAGTGTCTGGGGTGAGGAATATTTGGGAGTCCCTGCTTAGACTGCTGCCTCTGTGACTTGGCCCATGACACATAAGCGGAAAAAGATGGATGGATGGATGGATGGAAAAATCATGTTTCTGTATGTATCTGCCGAGAGTGAACTTCCCAGTGAACTGAAGTGGGTGGGGAAAAGTTTTGAGGGCATTAAATATAAAATCACATAAATATTTGACAATATCACAATAACCCTTAACCCTGTGCTTGTACAGTTCCATAGTGAATGTACCTGGGGAGTCCACTCTTCGACGAGACTTCATCCGTCTGCAGCAGGAGAACAAGGAGCGGTCAGAGGCTCTGAGGAGGCAGCAGCTCCTCCAGGAGCAGCAGCTTCGCGAGCAGGAGGAGTACAAGCGACAGTTGCTGGCTGAGAGGCAGAAGAGGATCGAGCAGCAGAAGGAGCAGAGGAGGAGGCTGGAGGAGGTACATGATCCACAAGTTCCACACGTTCCAAACGCTTCACATGCTTCACGCGCTCCACGCAAACGGCACACGAACGGAACACATACATGCTGCTAATGGCACACTCACACACAGTGAATGACAAGACTGCTAAATTTATTGAGCCTGACTCGAGCTCGAGCACGACCCGAGCACGACCTGTGTACAACCCGAGCACGACCCGAGCCCGTGTAAAATTATCGAAATTAGGCCCAACCTGGCCCGAACCCCTCGGGACCCATCGATCTTCACCTCTACTGTAGATGCACTTGTTCAGTATCCAGGGGAGAAAGCAGCTTTATGGATTTCCAAAGAACAATGGAGAGGAGAGAGCAGAGCGGTGGAGGATAAGAGGAGAAAAAGGAGAGGAGTGAAGGAAAATGAGAGCAGAGGATGAGCAGAAGAGAAATAGAGGATTGGAGGAGAGGAGACACAGGCACGCACCCAGCAAGAGGCCTCTACAGTACACAGGTAGGCTAGATGCAAACACTGAACACAACCACATCTCACCACTGTGTCATATGTTAAATATGTAGCCTGATTGTGGTCTAAATAAAGGAGGTATGTGTGCGGTGCTGTGGACACGTCTTTGGTCCCACCATGTGCTCATAGAGCTTGTTTTAACTCTCCAAACATCATAGATACCCATTAACAAACTGTTGGCACTGTTAAATTTAGCACTGCTTTGTTTAAAGTCAGAAGCTTTTGCCACAAACCGTTTCTTGCTTTCGTGTGTGCAGTGATTTGTTCAGAAGCGCTTGGTATGCCGGGTTTCACCTCCGTGTCTCTGGCTCCCCTCCAGCCCCTCAAAGCTGTTTTTACTGCCACCTGCAGCTGTATTTTACTATGTTTGCGCTGCTTTACATACATATCTGAAATCCCTGCAACCGTACGATCTGCAGTCGTGCATTCATCGTTAGCAGGCGATCACAACTCGCAACAACCGTACACTGCACGACACAGACGCACAGTGGAGCAGATGTTCGGCACGATTTTGAAATTGTTGACGTTTTTGTCAAAATCGGCCCAAAAATCGCACAGTGTAAGCTCACCTTAAATTGCACGGAAGTGGTCATGGCTTAGGCTTCCATTCACTCAAACTGCCTTTAGCTCAGATGGAGAATCGTTATCAATCGTTTTTATATTGGACATTATTAATTGTGTCAGACCGAATTATCACAATTGGAGCTAAAAAACATATAAGATCAGACATGGCCTTGATGCTCTACAGACTGTCAATAGTCCATCTATTCCAAGGGTGTCCAATAGGTGGCCCGCGGGTCAAGTCCGGACCCCGAAACAATTTGGTCTGGCTCACGGCCCAGGTTCCCATAATTAAAAATGTATATATTTCCTCGGCGCAACCGCAGCGCTCTGCTCTGTTTTTCTCCAGCTCCACCGCTGGTTACGGCGGGCCAGAGTGCCCCGGTTTATCTGAAACACTGCTCTATCAAAGCAGTAAATAACAGCTTTATTGATGAGTTGGTGGTTTGGAATTGTCTGCTCGACAACGAGGAACATTACAGGCCGTGGCACCGGAGGACAGCATGTTTTCCAGGCTTCGTCTTTGTATTGAAAAGCCTGCGCAAGTGCATGGTAGGTCAGACAGCTGTGTAGGTTGTCCCACGGGTCGGGTTATGAAAGGTGGACTTCGGTCTCGTCCCTGGGCATGTGCACTTTGCGTTAGGCGCATCTAATTTCACACGCTAATTTCTCTGTAAATATGATAAGATAAAAATACATTATTTCTCAGGTGCAGATCCGTTTTCACCAGTTTGGTGCTTTCAGGAACTTTTTGTAGTCTATTTTAATACGTTGCATATATTTCAATGTTCAGTATGCTGCAGGTCAGAGATCTCTACAAACATGCATGATACTGTGCATGTGGCCTAGTGACAGCTGCATGTCCTTATGCAATAAATAGAAAAGTTAGCTCTGTTTTTGGCATCTAATGTTTTTAATATAATATATATTAATATATATAATATTTTGTAAATGTCCTGCTTTAGTCCTGCTTTAGTCCTGCTTTAATCCTGCTTTATAGCCTACCCATGTTTTTCTGGTAGATATGGTTTGTTTAGTCTTGATTTTAACCGGTCTTGTCCCAGGTCTGCTTTGCACTAGTCAAGTCAGTTTTCTGGTAAACACTGGGTTTGCATTGGCTGGGTTAATTGCTTTTGTCCTGTTGTAAGTAATGTAATAAATCTGTTCCCTGGAAAATATAATCGGAGACCCCTGATCTATTCAGTCTTTGTTCGCATTGCTCTGGATAGTTGTAAGTTCCCAAACATGACCTGCAACTGCTGTTGAGTGGTGATCGTTTAAATCAAATCAAATCACGCTGAAAAAGTTTATGACCAGGGTGGTGATGACAACCAACTTTTTTCCCCCCCACTATTCAGTTTATGTTCGCATTGCTCTGGACAGCTGCAAGTTCCCCAGCGACCAGGGACTGCTGTCGCACTTTACCCACAAATTACGCTGCAAAGTTGAAAGACCAATGACCAGGGAGATAAAAATACTATCACATTTTAGACTCCTTCTCATCCAGGCTCATGATAACGACCCTTTGTCCTGTTATTTTTTATGTATAAAAAAGATTAAGTCATATTATTATTATTACTATTACTATTACTATTACTAATATTATTATTAATAATAATGTTATATTTGAAGTTTTTTGTATTAAATGTATTTTTTTTCTTACATTTTTTACTATTAAACACATTTCAATCACCGCTACAGATTAGGATTCCCTCAGAGATGTTTGCAATCAGGTCTACAACATTAGCATAAAAAATTATGTCGCTCACTGGTGCTTTGCGCAATTAGTCCCCTTAACCAGTAGAAATCTGCCATCTTTATCTTTATGTTCAAAATTCATGGAGGTGACCAAGAACCCAATGGTCACTCTGTGGAGAGAGGAGAATCTTCCGGCAGAACAACCATCTCTGCAGCACGGAAGCTACTCCTCAGTAAAAGGGCCGCCTGGGGTTTGCAAAACAGCTCTTTGGTTTGAATAGCAAGCGTCATGTCTGGAGGAAACCTGTCCCCACTAAACACCTGGACAGTACCCTCCCTACACAGAAGCTGTGGGGATGATTTTCAGTTGCAGGAACTGAGGGACTAGTCAGGATCAACAGAAAGATGAATGCAGCAGTGTACAGAGACATCCTTGATGTAGACCTGCTCAAGAGCGCTCTGGACCTCAGACTGGGGCCAAGGTTCATCTTGTGAATGTCCTTGAGGGGTCCAGCCAGAGCCCAGACTTGAACTCAATTGAAATTCTCTGGAGAGATCTGAAACTGGATGTGAACCGACGCTCAACAACCAACCTGATGGAGCTTGAGAGGTTCTGAAAATAAGATTAGGTGAAACTGCTCAAAAATAGGTGTGCCAAGCTTGTAGCATTATACTCAAAAATACTGTAATTAGTGCCAAAGGGGCTTCAACAAAGTATTGACTTAAACTCAGCTTGTTGTTGACTAATGCTGTCTTGTAAAATGTAAGTGAAATGCACACTCTTTGTAGTGGAGGTCTCCCTTGAGTCTTGCAGCCCGCAGAACTCGCTCCTTATTACGGTTATTTAGGAACCACATTATCAGGCGTCTCCTCTTCTTTTCCCGAGCTGTTTTGCTCTCGCCAGAGTGAAATGTGAGATTGTAAATGTCATTGTAAACCAACCCTGAAATTAAGTTTAGGAACATTGATGGGAACACATAGATGTAAAAAGTTATTTTCATGCAGTCTCGTCTTTAGTGATTGTTCACTTCTAGCTCTTTGCCTGACACCCATGGGAAACTGGAGACAGCGTACAACACCCCTGTCTCTCCTAACCCCCTATTTTTTCCTTCTGGCCTGTGCTGCATGACAGAACCTTCATGACTAAAACAGTGTGAACTAATATATATTTACAACAATATTTGTCCGTTAAACCACTACATGCACATCCTTTTTACCCAAAAAAAATTATTTCATAGAAGAAACAGTGACTGTGCTGACTGCATTCCATAAATATGTTTACTTTCTCTAAAGAAGGAACAAAATTGTTAGTTTTGTAAAATCCTTTCTCATTTATTGTTTTGGTCTACACAGCAACAGCGACGTGAACGCGAGGTCCGGAGACAGCAGGAGCGAGAGCAGAGGCGCAGGGAGCAGGAAGAAAAACGCCGCATGGAGGACATGGAACGGCGACGCAAAGAAGAGGAGGAGAGGAAGAGAGTGGAGGAGGAAAAGAGGAGGGCCGACCGAGAACAGGTAACAACAGAGAGAGAGAAAGTAAGAAAGACAGATAAAAGGTTCTTTACATTCATGTGTATTTTTTGCACTACAGAACTACTACAACAGAAGTTTTACTTCTTGAATTTTCATGATTGTTAGTGTTTTTGTCAGACTATATTATATTCTGGAGAGAGAGACACGTTAAAACAACTTTTTACATGATCTCAATATGAAGGAGGCCTCAAAAGTTTGCTAAACTTTTTTGAGCTTTTGACAGAGTTCAAACATAATTCAATTCAATTCAATTTATTTTTGTAACGCCCAAAATCGCAACAGTAGTTGCCTCGAGGGGCTACAGTGGAAAACAAAATAAACAGTGTTCATAAGGACTTGGTAATGTCCCAGCGTCCTGTGTCCTTAGACAGATGTTCCAAGCTCTTCTCGGCCAGGAAAAACTACCAAACCTCTTTGGGAAAAAGTAGAAACCTGTAGGAGTTCCACAGTGAAGGAGAGATCCGACTCCCTCGGACGGACAGGCGGACGCACAGATACACGGTGGAGCTAGACCCACTCAGGAGGAGAACCAGTTCTTCGAGGCCGATGAAGAACCGTTCATGTGGAGTAGACATAACATTGTTCCCCAGTCGAAAACATAGCATAAGTTGTATTTAGGTTCATTCACCCTGTTTAGTTATTCATCTCCCGAGAAGTTTAATTTCCAAATTCTCCAGATCATCATAGGAAGAGCTCCAAGATCTTCTGTGCTGTTTTTAAGTCCACAAATCATCGCCAGACTCATTCTGAGCTTTTCTGATGTCACAATGTTGTGTGCTCACATTAGCATGTAAGGGGGACGCTAGCTTTGTTTAATATCCTCTGCTGCCAGTAGATGGAGCGCTAACTCAATTATTGACAGGGAACGCCTAACTGATTCGAAGTTATTTGTGCTTTTTAAAATCTATTTAATTGTTAAAATCCACATTTCAGAGGGTTGTGAAAGCGGTAAAACAGCTGTTGGTATGTAGTAGTGCAGTTAAATTAATCACAAATCCACAGCTCAATTTAGTTTGGATAATTTCCTAACTAACTTAACTTTTAAGACATTCTTTTCCATTGTATCCTGTTAGCTCTCGATGCTAAGTTGCTAAGGCAGAAGTTCTGCATCGTTTGAAAACATTACAATGAAATGCATTGAGGGGTATGTACTTGCCTGAAGTCCGCATCCTGTAGTGAAGTACGGCTCAAAACATTTTAGGAATTGGGATGCCCTGCACACTTGAGTGGCTCGTTGTGAACGTGCATTTGAAGTGTGCAAGTGCGGGTTATGGAACAGGGTTGCGCGTACATTTTCTCTGTGTTTTCAACGACACATAGCATATTGATGACATAGGTAGAGTGTTTCCGTTTTAGAACTCAGCTCTTCAGCTTGTAAGTTTTTGTTATTTATTCATTTATTTCCAGGACAGTGCATATTAATAAACATTTCTGTAAATATGCCATCTCATCTGTAGTCCCATGACAGCTGTTACAGTCAGCCTAAAACAGAGAATAATAATAAAAACAAGCAAGAATTTTACATAGAAATTAGAAATATATACATTATATTGTGTTATATTTACATTATAACACATAGACACATCAATCATCCCGGTACAGACCAACCGACACATAAACGAGCAGATACACACCCTATAGAAAGCCCGCAGCCCGGCAGCGCAGTCCGGCAGCGCAGCCCGGACAGAAAAATCAGTTTGACTGAAAGTACCTTTCCTGAAGAGGATAATGCACTCCCCTTTTGCTGCCCCTCTGGTGCTGCTGTGGCTGGTGGTTCTGATGTTAATAAACTGATTTAGTGAATTACTTTGTACAATAGACAGAGATTTGAGTATTCGACCATGTTTTCCAAGCTGAGTAGACTGTGCTTGTATAGAATAGGGCAATGGTGAGAGTGGTTTGGCTTTTTGTCCAAGAGTTAGAGAGGAGGTAGACAGTATGTGATGTGGGATAGAATCATTGAGTGTATTTTAGCGGCTTGTGCGGACATTTGGTGGCGGATGTGTTTGAAATTGCAGAGTTTAAATTTTATTTTGTTACATTTTCTATTGACTTGTGATTTGAATGACAATTTCGAATCTATTGTAATGCCAAGATATTTCTAGTGTGGAACAATCCACAGTCGTTTTCCTGAAACAAATGTCTGGGTCAGTATGGGGAGTGTTGGATTTGGTGAAAATCGTGGCAGCTGTTTTTACTGTATTTAACTTGAGACAGGAGTGTTCTAACCAGGATGATACTTGAGTCATGAAGTTTGTAAGTGTTTCAGAAACCTTGGAGATGTTATTGCCGTGTGTGTAGATTATGGTGTCGCCAGCGTACATCAGAATGAAGATATTATTGCAAAAAGATCATTCATGTAAAGTTAGAATATTAGAGGTGCTAAAGTGGATCCTTGGGGAAGACCGGTGGACAGAGTAAGAGGAGAAGATTGGTGTGATTGTATTCAGATATGTTGAGAGCGGTTGGCCAGATAGGATTCTATCCATTTCAGAGTTTCGTTTATATCTTTCAAAATGTCTTCACAAACCAAAAAATCACGGATGTAACACTATGTTGAATATTTACCACAGTTTATATCCCATCAAGGTAAATCATAATTAGAAAAACAGGAGAACCTGTCATATAGACTTTAATTGTGTGATGTGTGTGGTTGACAGGAGTACATCCGGAGGCAGCTGGAGGAAGAGCAGAGGCACCTGGAGATCTTGCAACAGCAACTCCTCCATGAACAGGCCATGTTATTGGTGAGCCCACAGCATTGTCCAAGATCCATCCAAGATATTATCAGGAATCAGGAATCAGGATATATTTATTGCCATTGTCAGTGAACAGAATTCACAACATAGAAACTTGATTTGATGACAGATGCGACATGGAAAGACATGCAAAAAGAGCACCAGTCACCCGGGCAGCTGGTTTTCACTCGGCGCCTGCTGAATATACTTGAACTCTTGGAAAATGAAAGAATGTTCAGCATAAGCATAACAATAATACACAGTATACAACGCATATAATGTAACGCATATAATTCAAAACACTAGATGTAACAGAGTTCAACAAATCATTTACATTAGAACATGAGACATTTTCAAAGTTAATCATTTCCATAAACAGTTTTCCTGTGCTGTCATTTATGTGTCTCCTCCAGACAACTGCAGGACCAGCTGGTGGATTCCGTACATTCAGTAAACCATTTAAACGCATATTAAATCATTTTAGATGCGGTGTTTACGAGTTTTGCAGCTCGGATTATTATAATAGATCCATGTTCTTTCACTCATCAAAACTCTTCCGAGTCGCACTCGTGAGTTTAAAACCGTGCCGCTCTCTTCCTGTTGCGCTTCGTCAGAGCGGAACAAGCTCCGTGTGAAACAAAAGCGCCAACAAGTCGTTCCGCGGCCACAGATTCACGTGTTTTGATTAATATGTAAATTAAACAATCATCGAGGCAATAAAATAATAATCAAAGATTTTTTGTAATCGAATTATTCGATTTACTCGAGTAATCGTTTCAGCCCTAATTTACAATACAATTAAAGCAGTATGTAAGCGTATTCAAGTTGCACTTAATGACAAAAATTCAATCATTCAATCAGAGTTGTGTTTTGGTGTATTTCACACTGAGGTTGTCAAAAGAAATCAATACCCAGATGCCAATTGAAATTTGATCATGATAAATCGTATCAACACAAGACCAAGTTGAGTACAATTTGGTCTTGTTTAAGGGATATCAATTTTCTGAATAGTTTTAGGATCAGTTCTTTATCAGAAAAGACGACATGTTATAATGAAATAAAGAACCTTATATTTAGGGCTCATAGATTATTAATTAATTATTTCATGAATGTATTAATTTACTTTTTACATTTTTTTTAAAGTTTAAAGCAAAAACAGAACTGATACAAAACGGACAGAGAGCAAAAAAAAAAAAGTGCAAATAGACAACCAACCAAAGAAACAAAATCATGAACACAGAAGATTCAAATAAGAGTCCATTGATTTCAGAGTTGGTCAATTTTGTCCATTTCCAATTGAGTCGAATGATATGGGTTTTTTTTTTCTGATGTCCGTTACCCTGTCCATGATGTCAATCCAATCCTTGAGTGTTGGCAATGTTAATTTGTAATGGCCTTTTTTCCTGCCACCAAAAGGACTTACCAAAGGTATCAATTTATTGTGTCCATGGCAGGAGTTTTAAGGCCCAAGTACATGCAGTAGTTCTAAAATTCAGAGGGATGGCAATGTCAAAAACAGTCAGCAGTGCAATTTCAATTTCAGTCCAATACTTTTTAGCAACAGGACAGTCTCGAAACACGTGATAGTGGTTTGCCTCCTGACTGCCACAGTTTCTCCAACAGTCAGACTTTATTTGTGAATAATGAGCACTTTGACATGGTGTTATGAAAAAACTTGACACATTTTTCCAGCAAAATTCCCCCCGGACATGTGATTTTGTGGTTCTCCACTGAGATGTACATGCATTTTCCAACCAAGATTACCTTCTCTTTCCCATTTGTTTTTAATATATTTAGTAGGCTAGTTGGACAGATTAGTAATGCATTCATATAAACCAACCACTTTAAATTTAGTTTGTATGTTTTGATTAGCTCCTTTCATGTCGTAAACACAGATTTTTGCCAGGGATTCTTCCTGGCACAACATTATTCTCAATATTTTTCCATTGATAATATTTTTCATATTCAGGATCTCTACAGTACAGCAACGCACTGATTTAAGATGAAATAAAGTAATTTTTCAGGCAAGGTAATCCCCAACCTCCTATTTCTTTGAATAATTGTCGAGTTTTAAATCACATTTGAGATTTTTTGGCTTGCCATACAAATCTTGAGACATTCACTTTTATAGTTTCAATCGTTTGATTTCGATTTAAGTATGGAATAAGAGTCAATTTTTCAAGATCTTTTATTATAGTGGGGAAAATAGGAGTATAATTTTTTTTCTAAGATTGTTGATTGTTATTTATAGAGGACCTCTCCTAAATATTTAAGGGATTCCGTTTGCCATTTTAATGGGTAAGTCTTTCTAACGGACGGAGAGAGTAGTAAGAGAGCGTTTCAGTTTTTTGTACGTTTAATTTGTATCCAAACATTGGACTAAAATCATAAAGGAAATGCATCACATTTGGTATGAACATTTCTGGTTTGGTTAAATATAGTAAGACATGCATAGCAGGCATACATTTTTTCGATTGTCTAACATATTTGGCCAATGGTTCCAAGTTCCAGCTTGCTGTTATTTATGGATTTCAGTCATGTGATTATTTTGTTGTCCCAGACATTTTGAATACGTCTGCATGCTGTTGCCTATCTCTGCATCACATAAACTTCAAAATGAAAAGGTTTGATACTTCCAGAAGACAGAAGTTATGTACTTTGATCTTTATCTACAGCTGCGACACAAACTTTTGTGGACATTTACATTTTAGCTTCCTCATCCACAAGCCCTCTGCACCGGATAAGCCCTCAAAGCTTTCAAAAGCACGGAGTTTGTATGCGGGTGAGTGACCGGACAGTTGGAAATTAGGCTTGTTAGAACTGTAGGCTAATGTTTATTTGGTAAACTAGCATTAGCCAATTGCTCACTACTTGAAACAAACAGCTCAGTGCTCAGTCTGGAGCGATTTCTGTAAGTCCACTGGTCCTTCCTGGCCACAGTAATACTTTTCTGGACAAATGGGGTCTTTGGGGATGTTACACAAGAGGAATCCTTTGTTTTGAGCATGCAGCTTTCGTCGTGAAGATGGCAGTAGCAACGAGTATTGTAGAAAAAGATTCAGTTGTAGTCATCTGGACTTCTTTGTTAGAAAAAAAAACGTTTCAACTCTCATCCAAGAGTCATTCTCATCAGAGAAACAATGTCTGAGACTCTTGTTTAATTCCTACTCTGTGAGAGCCCTGCCCACAGGGCGGGACCTCCTGCTAATGGCCCATTGAAACTGGGATGGGCCTATTGTTCTATAGTTCCCTGCTTCACCTTGAGTGCCTATTTAGCATCCGATGCCCCGGGCGTCTCCAGGGTTTCAGCAGACCATTATAAACAACGGGAAGGTTGAATCTTAAACCTCCGTTACGATTTAATGAAGGATTCTCTTTTTTTAACAAAAGATTGCTCTCTTAACTCCTCTTTCAAACCTTCTGTTTTCCCTGCTCAGAATCTCCACTCACTGTCTTCAATAGAGTGGTTTGTGCTTTAAGATGAAGATGCACAGCGCTCTGGGGTCCTGAATTTTTTCTGTCCTAAAACAGAGTCCAGATGACTACAACTGAATCTTTTTCTACAATGGAACACTCCTGGACGAATGAGGGATTACACCGACTAGCAACGAGTATGTCACGTCACTTAGCAGTTAGTGACGTTTCACCATCCAAAAAAAAAATCTGGTTTTGAATTTACCGCACAATCTACGCTACTACTCTCACCTATGGCAGGTCTATTCAACTTAAGTTTCTTGAGGGCCAGATTTTTTGGAGGGCCAAGGCCTCTGGGCCAGAGGTAAACTATACACTACTACTGTTATGACTGTAATTTGGGTTGCACAAAATATCCCCAACATTATTTAAATAAATTGAGTTCATACAATAACTACTGATGGATTATATTTCTGTGAGGAATAACAAACATTGCTTTGCAAAATTGCCCATCCAATAGTGAACCAGAATTAAACTAGAACCAGACTAGTACCAACCAGGTCTGAACCAGGACTAACCCTGAATCAAAACAAGTCTAAAGCTGAGTTAAACCGGGACTAAACCAGACCAAACCCGGTCTAAAGTAGAACTAACCCAGAAATAAATCAGTAAACAAGATTTTTGGTTTGTATTAATATTTGGAAAATGGGTCGTGGGCCAGATTAAATCACTTGAAGGGCCTGATTTGGCCCGTGGACCTGATGTTGCATAGCCTTGACCTATGGTCATGAGCTTTGGGTAATAGAAGCTGATGTAAATGCTGTTTACAAAGGCTTGCGCTTTCACTGTGAATGTGTGTACCTGAATCCGACCAAAAAAAGGGAGAGAGGTAGCCGAGTTAAGCAGTGCTATTGGCTGACAGGGTCACGTGTCTTGGACAGTCAGGTGAAGAGGGGCAGAGCTGTCAACCTATCATCACCTGGTTTTGAGTTTGATTCGCTGGCAGAGGTGGCAGACGGACAGACTCTGCAGGCTCAAACGCATCTTGAGGGTCTGTTGGGAACGTCTTGTGACGCCCTCTGTTTGCAGGGTCTTCAACTCACACCGGAAGAGCTTCTCCCTGGTCCCGGGAGAGACTGGGTATCATTTTCTAAGCCTCCATCGTCAATGTGGCTGCTCCTACTTTGTGTTCTCTGGTGCTTGTTGCAGCGGCAATCCCCATATCCTGTGGTGAACGCCAGAAGTAAGGGATGTCGTCAGGCCTCTTCGGCTTCCCTCCTGAGGCAGTTGACAGGTATCGGCAGGCCAAGCGTACCACAGCTTGTGCTGTAGCGGAGGCCAGAACTCGGGACCGGGAGAAGTTCAGGAAGGCCATGGAGGACTATTGGTCGGCCTAAAAGAAATTCTGGCAAACCGCCCAACGCCTCAGGAGGGGGAAGCAGTTCTTCACCAACACACTTTACTGTACGGGTGGGGACCTGTTGACTGAGGATGTCGCTGGATGGTGGAAGGAATACTTTGAGGATATTCTCAATACCACCAATACATCTTCCGCAGAGGAGGCTTGGGCATCTGTTTTGGATACAACAACGCCACCGGGGTTTAACCCGTAAAATAAAAAAACTAAACATTAAAGGACATTCAAGTTTGTTTAACATTAACATCTCTCTGTGCTCGACTCACCCAGTTAAAAAGTGAAAATTATGCTGAATATACACTTTGTAGGAAGCAAATGTAGAGTTATGATCAAATTATGTTCTTCAGGAGTACAAATGGAAGGAGCTGGAGGAGCAGAGGCAGGCCCAGGAGCTCCACAGGCAGCTTCAGAGGGAGCAAGCCTACCTGCTGGCCCTGCAGACCAACCACCACCCCCAAGAAAACCTCAATCTCCAATCCCAGCAGAGCCTCCAAGACAACCACAGTGTTGAAACACACCAGAATTTCCAAGAAAACTTCAACCTCCAAACCAACCAGAACCACCTAGAAAACCTCAATCTTCAAACTTACCAGAACCTCCAAGAAAACCTCAACCTTCTATCTAACCAGAACCTCCAAGATAACAACAGTGTTAAAGAACACTACTCAGAGGTCTGCCAGAGCAAGTCCAGGATCCAGAGAGCAGACAAGAGCTCTCAGGGTAACCAAAACAAATCCAAAGTTCAGACCAGAGACCAGAATCCAGAAGTCTACCTTACGAAGTCTAAGATCCCGACCAGAGACCAGAATCATGAGGTTAAGCATAACAAGTTCAAGGTCCTACCCAGAGATGAGAATCCAGAGGTACACCATTACAAGTCCAAAGTTCAAACAAGAGACCAGAGTCTTAAGATCCACCATATGAAGTCCAAGGTCCAAACCAGAGAGAAGAATCCACAGGCACTCCATAACAATTCCAAAGTCCAAACCAGAGACCAGAGTCCTGAAGTCCAACATGAGAAGATCATGGTCAATATCAGAGACTTCAGCCCTAAAATTGATGTCCATGATGAGTGCCAGATACAGACCAGAGACCAGAAGCTTAGGGGCCACCATATAACGTCCAGGGCTCAGGTCAGTGACCAGAGTCCTGAGAGTTTTGAAGTCTACATCCAGAATCCAACATTGGATCGTCTCCCTAATCTGACCCTACCCAGTGTGGACTCAGGCCAGGACCCGAACCTGGACCCGAACCTGGACCCAATCCTGGACCCAAGCTTGGACCGTGACCCTGTCCTGGAGGTGCTGGATTTACTGACCGCTGCTTGTGTGGATTCACTGGGTTTGGGGTTTTGTGGATAGAGGTGCTGCTGTGGCTGCTAAAATAATACATTAGTTATTAATAAATTATAATCTGTGTAAGATTTGCGTCTTTTTGCTCTAAAGCTTTAACCCTCTAAAGGAATGGGCATTGTGGCAGTAAATTGTTGTGCTGAGGATGCTTCACTAAACTGTCTAATGGTGTCTTTGGAATTGTAATAATTTGTAATTTTTTGTTCATTACGATTTTGTTCACGTAATAAAGTTAAATTTGTCTAGCCTTAGTGCCGATGAATTGTATAAACAGCTTGCCGCTTTTAGGATTAATATACGAGTTCTGTTTTTTCCCATTTCAAGAAGGTTAAAATCCGGTACAGTACCTTTGAAATTACAAGGTATTACGATTCAAAAGACACCATTAGACTGATATAGTGTCCTTCATTTTTATTGGCAGACCTGATAAATTAAAGTAAAGAACTTTTGTTAAAATTGTGATATTTTTATTTCATTTGCTGGAAATATTAACACAAAAACTTATGTAAAATGTAAAGAATCCAACAGGAATAACGTATTAATGTGTTTAGAGAAATGTGTTCTAACTATCAAAATCTTGATAAATTGCTGTAAACCCTGGTTTATTTAGTTGGTTTACTTCTGAGTTTGTCCTGCTTTAGCCCTGCAATCTTCTCACTGAGAATATAGGGTACAGGCAACCCTTTCTTCTTCTCTTTCTTTTTAATTATTGCCTAATCTTTAAATAATTGTCAGGATCATTTCTGGTCCTGATTTAGTCCTGCATTGTAGACTACATGTATAATTAAACAACTATGACATATTCATTTTGTCTTTGGATCACAAAGTCCTCAAAACTTCAACACAAATTTCCCTACATCACCACAGATTTAATCGGGGCTGCCAATTCTAATAAAAGGGCGCTGCTTGCATCTTTACAGTAAAAGTACATATTTTCTGCATTTTCCGTCCTTGCTAAACTGTCTCTTCACCATATGTACTGTACATAGGCAGATGATCGGTACCGTAAGAACGTCCAGGGTTCTCCACAGTCGGCGCTGGCCAAACCCTCACAGCCCCCTGTGCCCCCCACACGCTCCGAGTCCACCCACGCCAATGGGAACATTTCATCCGACAGCCAGGCCCAGCACCGGCCTGGGGAACCACAGGTAAGCATACTCGATCTCGTTTGGTCAAGGTCAATGAGTGTATTTACAGCAAGACAAGATTGTGGACATTTTAATGCTTCATTCATTGCCTATTGAAATGTAATTTTTAGGATGACGGTGCCCTGGAATACTGTGATAATAAGGGTTGAGCATCAAAATGTGTAGGGTCCGCTTCAAGACTTTTAGGGGCCCAGGGGCAAAAAGACCTGTGGTACCCCAAGAGAATCAGTTTAATTACCATTGTCTGTGAGCAAAACGCAAAGCACTATGGTGCAAATGTAACCAAAAGTAATAGTATAGTAATAATAATAATAATAAATAAAAACAATTATATAAAAATTACAAAATCCCCTTAACACAAATATTTTGGATTATAAAGTTTAAAAGTATATGTATACAGGAGGGCTATAGGTACATTATATTTTGGTAGTTTTACAGAAAAAAATAGACATTGATATGGTATAACTTTTTAATTTATTACATTTTTTAACATTTTGAAATTATAACCAATTATATTATGTTGAAATGCTTACATTAACATTTGTGTGCAGCACAATTAATTATGATTACAGTTTTTTCAGTTGTTTAAACAAATGTTTTGATTCAAACAGTTTGGCCTGTGAGAGGACTAAGACTAAGACTTCTGAGCTGCAGTGTCAAATGAATGAAAGAGCACATTGAAACACATGACAAGTTTGACTTTTGATGGTAAAACTTGCTTTTGAGTGACAATTCATTAGTTTTAATCTTCATTTTGCTGGGCTATCATTTTGTTTAGGATAACTGAAACAATGTGGGGTTTTGTGTGAGCCCTGCAAATGTCAATTGTGAAAGGCGAAGTGTGTCAATGTGATAAAATATCCATTATGTAATTTATAAAAGAGTCGCATACATACAAGCTTTTCAAACCATTCCTTTTTGTACTTACGTAAACTATGCTGTTTGGCCCCTTGCAATGTGAAGAATTATTAACTTATCTACTCTAAAATAATTGGGAACTATTTTGTATTTGGCAGTGGAAGGACCACATAAGTATTCATTTGGTATATTTTACAACCCAAAAGACCTCTTACACACTAAAGATTCTCAACCCTTAATCTTTCATATGTTGTATAACTATTTTAAATGACACTTGTTCTTTTCTTAAGCATTGCTGTCGATTATGAGAACAGGAAGAAGAAGCTGATTACACATTTCTCTGCTGTTAGAACAATGATCTTATTGTATGATTTGTTCCAATAATCCTTTGATTGACAGGTTGCCTCTCTTCACAGAGACATTTTCAGAAAATGTGTAATTATTATATTTTTGTGTGACGGAGTGATGCAGTCCGAAGCTGTCTTCTCTTTTGTTCTTTTGGATTGTGACAATATTACAGTATGAATAAGCAGGAGTGACTTCAAAGAGTGTAGGAGATAGTGAGTAACCCTGTCGTGCTGCAAACTTTGAAAGCACACTGAGAAAATCATAAAAGATTAATTAATAGGTGGTAGTTATGTCATGTGATGTTTGTCAGTTGAGCACTATACAGCCATTTACTGATGATGTCAAAAATATTCTCAATTGTCTTGATATTGTTTGTTTAGAAAAAGGTTTTTGCTTTTGATTTGAATCCAGCAGGAGATTCAGATAGGGCTGTGTACCGTTAGATTTTTTCAATACCAGTACTTGCTTACTGGTTTACTGCGCGTTTACCTGACAGAGAAGGAGGGCTATGGTGAAGATTGTATAATATTTTTGTTTTGCCTGCCACTTCACATGGTTTCTGTCCACATCTTTACGCAGACCCATGTGGATTTATTATGTAGCACAACATGCAGACTTTTGACACAAGGTTCCGCACTGAAGACTGTATTTTCTAGTGGATATAGGAGCAATTTGAACCTGCTGTTTCTTCAACTCTTCTGGTTATAGGTAAGATCATATACTGCTATGATGAACTGTGATCAAACATACTGTTCATTAGCAAGGACCATGCAACCACAAAGATGTGCAATTAACAATTATTTATTGATGTGGGATGGACCCTCATGATCCATGGCAGCTCGAATTATGCAGACCGATGACTGGGTGGAGAGACTCAATGTGGGGGCTCCGTCCCAGCAATCTGCCCAGTCGATTCGAGAAAGGAGTGAGTTAAGGAAGGATGAGTGAGTGCTACGGACAATGCTGATGTAGTGACCTGAGTAATCCATCAGAACCAGCAGCCGAGGGCTGTATTTTATCAACGCCCGCCTTTGCTGTGGAGGAAGCAGCACCAAGGAAAAGGGTACATCGAATAGTGTTGGGTGTTTCAGTTAGGTAGAGGGCATTATTGGTCAAATTGTAAACCCAGTTCTCACTGAACAGACGTCATACAAGTATGTTTTAAAATAAGATTTAACAGTTATAACATGATTCAAGTGTGGAAAAAACTGTTTTTGCACATACATGGCCATTAATTTACACCAAAAGAAGAACCGTTCAGGGACCGGTATCAAAAAGAAGGTATCGTTAAAGTACTGGTATGGAAAAAAAATCTAACGGTACCCAGCCTTACTCGTCTACTGGATGAAGCACGCAAGATGCTAGGTGAACGAGGAGCAGAAGGCAAGCGAGGGGGAGAGCTGATTACAGAGGTGTTAGTGTGAAGGGCTTAGGCGCGTGCAGTGGAGATGGTATTCGGTGTCTAAAGGATTGCGGCGACCACTTGCGTGTACCGCAGAGCTGACATGAGTTGGGGAATCCTCTGCCTCCCAGGACCCTGAAATTGTCAACGCTCGGAGGATACTGGAAAATCTCAGACTGACAGAATCTGTTGGGTTGATACTAGAGGTTGTGACGTTAACAAACAGACTCTGTGCCCTGAGTCAACCGGTGACTGAGGCGTTAGACTGGTATAAGAAGACGGAGGTGGAGGCGTGGTCCTGCTCACGACCCACAGTTAACATGTTAATTACATTTTGTGCTATTAGTTTGTGCAGGGAGCATTGGTCTGTGTGGTTCGTTTGTGCTGTCTTGGCTCATTGTCGCGGATATTTAAAGCCAAGGAACCGGCAGTTGTTTTTCTGTACCAGTACTTCCTGGACCCTTTCAGTCGGTTGGAACCGAGTAACTGTACCAAGCATTAGGTTCATATGGTCTTTATTATGTTGATATGAATATTTTGGCATAATTTTTGGTCAAGGTGATGGTTTTCGATTTTGTTATAAGACTAAAACTCAAAAATAAACCAAACAAAATTAACATAGGAGATTAAAGCTCAAATTAAACTGTTGAATTTGAAGAAATATTTTGGTATTTTCTACAACACGTATAGATTGCTAATTTACGTTTGGTTAAAAAAGTGTATTATGTTTTTTTAAACGAGACATTTCTACTTGATTTAAAAAGAAAATTACTTCCAGATGGCAGTCTCAATTTAAAAAACATTTTATCACCATAGTAAGCAGCAGACTTTCTATCTTTCTTTGCCCCAGTTTTAACCCTACATGTACGAATAATAGGTTTGAATAATCACATTCGCAAGTGGTCAGAGGTCGAAAACAGATTTAATTTTGTTTTAGCACAAAATAAATGAATGTGGGTCAATACAGGATTACTCGAGCATGCATGAATCACTCAAAATACAACTTTGGGTCAGCTAATGATGAGCAACAACCATCATAGCATTCAAAAAAGTCATAATATACCTTCTTTAATCTCTTCCTTTTCCATCTTTGTTAACTATTTTAGATTTAAGTTGTCAAAAATCGCTGTGCAGTAATGTATGTACATATTACAAATGTGTGAGATGCAGAGTATTCAAAGTCTTCAGTTAATTCTTTTGTATGGGCTTGAGAGTTCAGATACTAAACTTGATCAAGTACCTGCTGCTTACGTTTGCTCTTTATTTATTTTACCATTTATTTTACCAATAAATAGCCACAATCTAATTCACAAATAGGCATTAGGCTTACTTACATTGCACATTTAATACTTAAATAATTTAATACATTTTTGCATTGTAATTTTATTTTGGAATCCTAAACATGTTCAAAGCATGTAGGAGGTTGTATGAATGCCATGGCTGTCACCCAGTTCCCCTCTGCTCTTTTGCTTGTTTACTTGCATGCAGACTGACACCACCCCCCGTGTTTCTCTATCTGTGAAGGTCCACTCTCACCTGTCCTCTCATGTGACCAAGGCCACACCCCCCATCTTGTTCCGCTCACACTCATTCACCAATCAGGATTCTGGCTTC
Organism: Chaenogobius annularis; assembly: GCA_015082035.1. NCBI lineage: Eukaryota > Metazoa > Chordata > Actinopteri > Gobiiformes > Gobiidae > Chaenogobius > Chaenogobius annularis. Next base: position 312,765 of record BJKM01000498.1, on the reverse strand, counting down.
AACCTCCTGCATCATCCTCCATTTTCATCATCAGCATACGCCCCTGCACGCTTTGAACCCCAGCCCCCTCACACAGGCCCCCTTGACCACCCTTCGCCCCGGGTAAGACTTGCACCAGGCTCACTCTTTACTCCATCACTAAATAATCAGAATCTTTATAATCAAGTTCATATACGTGCACATTTTGAGTTGCTTGGCCAATATCTTCCTATTTACCAAAATGAAAATGATCTAACAATGGCAGCAGTGGTGTAGGGTGTTAGCAATCGGCTACAAACCAGAGGGTGGCTGATTTGATTCCTCTGAGCACATACTTTTGTTTTTGTAGGAAGGGCATCTGTATTAGAAATGATGTCTTATTTTTGACACTCTTTTAAGAGGTTTATCAGTTAATCAGTTAATCAGTTTTATCATGAAATGTTTTTATTAAAAAGTCTAAAGCTGTGTTACTAAAACTATATTGGTACAATTTAGATTTTAATTACTAAGAAAACATTTGTTATGTTTGGTTGATGTCAGTTGCTCACATAGCAGAGCTCTGCCTTTGAACCTAGAGCCAGGCCCGGTGGTTTTCAGATTCTAGAATGGGATGATGTCATTCTCCCAGATGGGGGGCAAGAACCACTTTCCGCTATTGATTACATTGTATGTGCCATGAAATATTCAAAAGGAAAATTCACAAATGTCGAACTTGACCATTTCTATCAGGGACTAGACTCACAACAAAAATCTGTATTTAAACAATGTTTCTTTCAGCTGCCCTTCATCTGTATTAAATATGATATGCCCATAGAATGTTGCAATATCATATAAGACCCAGCTATAACTTAAAACACAACTTAAGTGCTTCTTGGTGGCCGAGTGGATAGCGCTCCATGTGAGTTTGAATCTGGCTCCGACAGCTCTCTCCAACCAATAAGGAGATCATGGGTTCGATTCTTGAGCCAGAACAACATCACATGATCTCTCTGGGTGGAGTCTGCATGTCCTTCCCGTTTTTCCGTTTGAGTTCTCTACGAATTCTCTGGCTTCCTCCCACCGTCCAAGCACATGCATGTGTTGGGTCATATGTAAATTGCCCCCAGTGAATTAATATGAGAGTGATTGGCTGTGTGTTAACCCGGTGACTAGTTGGCTGTCCAGAATGTACCCCACCCTAAGAATGTACCCCGCCTAAGGGACTGGACTATTGAAGGTTAACATCAACTTACAATCATACAGTATGTAGCTGTCTCATGTACTCTGTTAAATAAAATGTATTATTATTATTATTATTATAAAAAGTACTTTGGTGGGAGGGAGAGGGATTAATGGGAGCAAGTTTGTCCTGTCTGTATTGTAAGTACTGTATATTGTATTATATGTATAACGATGTCTTTGTGTTATGTGTTTTGGACCCCCTCGAAAATGAGATGGCACATCTCAAGAGGCTTTCCACTAGATAAAGTAAAGTAAATTAAGTGGTCCCTGTATACAGTAACACTTTTCTGAATCATGAGATGTGATTGAACAAAAGTAGGAATTCCTGTGAGGTTTTGAACTGGCGACCATCCAGTTGGTGGGAGATCACTCACCCACTGTTGCCCCAAAATATGTGCCAATGCTTAAAATGTGCATGTGTATGTGATTTTTTTTTACCACAAATATATTTACACATTCGCTGACATAAATGGCCACCTTGCATGCAGAGTTAATTGTGTTTTAAGACAAATTCTATTCAGACTTGGGTATCAGTTGATATTGGTTGGTGCTGACAAAGTACTGGTATCAGAACTGAAAAAGCTTTAAAAAAACAAACAAACAAAAAAAAACTTTACAGGCATTAAGGATATTTAAAGAAATGTATGGTTTGAGCCTAGTTTAGTCTGGATGTAGATGCATGATTCTGGTAGTGCCACTAAGGAATAGGTCCGATACTTGATACCGATTTTAATACCTCCCAAAAAAACAACAACTCAAGATCATTCTTTAACTAGAAAGGTCATGTTTTGATCTGATACTTTTGACAACCTAAAGTTCTGGTCTAGTCCAGGTTTAGTCACAATTTTGGTGTGTTGTATGTAGGGCTGCAGCTATCGATTATTTTAGTAATCGAGTAATCTGTCGATTCTTTTCTTCGTTTAATCGAGTAATCGGTTAATTTTTTTGAACATTCAGTAAACCATTTAAACACACTTTAAATATTTTTTTTAGATAAACGTTATAGCTCATAGTAATAAACAAATACAAAATAAGGAATTTCTGCTTAAAATAAAACATTTTATTCTTAATTTCATATAAATTTGTCCCCAAAACAGCAACATTTCACTTCAGTCCAAACTGTTCTGTTTGTATAGAAAGAATATATATAAAGGACTTAATTAACTTGTCATAGCATGATTGTAAACAGTTACAGTAGCTCTGTCACATCACTTAAAATAATGTTAAACGTTATGTCGGTGGGACCGGTGTCCTGGCGTTTTGAGCATTTTGCGCATTTTGTGTTTTGGCCGTTTTGGCTCCGTGTGACTTTGCCTCCGCGTCTCGGACTTTCTTTTCACAACAGATTATTCTAACATAACCGCGGTCCTCCGCGCTGTTTCCATGTGCATTGGCTGTTTTAAAAGTACGACTGTGACTGGGAAGCAGAGTTGTTGAGTGGGGGAGCGCGGGGTCCGCGGTGGCGTGTCGACGGCGCAGGGGCTGGGGTGGGCGGAGCTAGATGCGGTGTTTAGAGTTGCAGCTCGGGATTATTATAATAGATCCATGGCTCTTTCACTCATCAAACCACTCTCTGATGTCGCGTCTTCCTGTTGCGCCTTCGTCAGAGCGGAACAAGCTCCGTGTGAAACTAAAGCGCCACAAGTCGTTCCGTGCGCCACAGATTCACGTGTTTTTAATTAAATATGTAAATTAAACGAATCATCCAAGCAATATAATAATAATCGAAGCTTTTTTGTAATCGAATTATTCGATTTATTCGAGTAATCGTTGCAGCTCTAGTTGTATGTGTATGTGTGGGTGCAAGTGGGAATAGTCGTAAAACTTAATTTGGACCTCTTACCTTTGGTGTTCTTTGTAACTTTGCACATTGTTTGTGTACAATTCCTGGATCTGCGCATGCGACCAGGGTCTTGATTGCGAGACCGAGCTCCCAAAACTGTCTTTTTTAGGCTTTTAAGGACACTTTTTAACAGACAGACAGGTATTTATATTTGTTTTTTGTCTGGATTTAACCACTAGATGCCTCGATTTTCACATCTTAAACTACAAAGGACACTTACCGCCAGTGATAAACATGCTGAGGCTACAGGTGAGCCATTATCCCTTCACTGACCTCCACATCCAGCTGAGAGCTACGCAGCCCTGAGCCAGAAAGTTGCACAGCTGGAACAGCGGCTATATCCACCTTATTTTAAAATCCAAGAGGATCGTGATCTGGATATAATCCTGGGTAAGACTCAAGCCGCTGTTCCCAGCACAGTTAGCCAACACAGGTAACTACTCCACCAATGCCTCCAAATATCGGCCCCACTTTGTCGGCTCCCGATGCTATAAACACCACTGGTTCCAGCAGGGAGCCAGACCTAAACCCCCAATCAGCTTCATTCCAGCGCAGTCTGACCTATGCACCGTTGTTGAGTCTCACAATGCACTCATCAACCCCCGGAAACAGAGAACTGAGAAATAAATGTATTCTCTTTGAATAAGAAGAGTTCCCTCCTTTGAGAACAGGTTCTCCCAGATGTGCCGAGTGGCCAAGGCTCGACTGTTAAAGCAGAACTGAGTAACATTTTGACCGTATTAAACGTCTTTGTAAGTCCCTGTAATGCACATGTGGCTAACTCAAGGTCCACGGGCCAAATGTGGCCGGCCAGACGTTTTAATCTAGCCCGTATGCAGACCCGTAAGTGGTTAACCCTTACGCTTAGTGCGTCCCACCTGTTGGACGTTGGAATTTTTCATTATTTATTCGATTTTGAAAACTCTCAAGCTGCTTGATATCCTGTACATAAAAATAGAGCTTTAACCCTCTTATTTCCAGTCAAATAAATAATTCTCGGAAGCATCAAGGTCAGTTTGTACTCCAAACCCACAAGTAAAAAATACCCAAAATTAAAAATGAATAGGACTTTTATATAGATTCTGCCCAGCCATTTTTGCTTTATTACAAGTCCCTAAAACTCATTTAGTGAATTTACCTTCAGCTTAAAAAGACCCATGTTCCTGTTCCTGCTGCTGCCGCATGAATATGGACTTTCAACTGCTGCATAGCTGTTCACAAATAACTATTACTAGGCTATATAAAGCTTCTTATAGTTTTTAGTGTTTAGTTATGTTTGGCCCGCGACCTAGCCTGAGCGTTGTAATTTGGCCCGCGGCCCAAATGAGTTTGACACCTCTGCTGTAATGGTAAAATATGTATTTTTGGGGTCGTTTGAACTGTCTGTTGTCACCCAACTCTGCAACATTTGCCAACTTTGACCCAAAGACAACTCTCCTGAGAAACCCTGGCTCTTTTTAAAAAAAATATTTGGCCAAGTGAAATGTTTTTGTTTGTGATTATTTGTGTCTTATTATAATAAAGACAGAAAGAAAATAAATGTGCTCCATGCGCACATCGAGCCTGAACGCTCGGTGTGAACATGGAACACTTGAGCTGCTTCTGGGGGTGGTTCCACGGCGCTGTAGAACCAGGCTCACGCCACTGCAGCTGCACCTGCCTTGGTGCCCAGGCCAGGCCCGTCCGTGTTGGTCCTGGGCTCGTCCATGGTTCAGCATGTGAAAGTGAACAAAGGCCACAACTCCTGTCACCCAGGTGCTCTCGTGAAGGACATCACCGGTGATAAGAACATATTTTAGGAACGTCAGCCGTGAAAATTATTTTGAGTTACTAAATTATGATTCAAAAGATGTGACAGTGTTGGTTCTCTTTTGATCGCACAATTCGTCAAACACCTTGTCTGCCTCTCAGGTACTGTGCAGCCTCTCTGGTACTGGTTTACATCCTACCTCACAGACAGACTATTCATGGTAAATTTAGAAACCTGCTCCTCCAAGGTCTATAGAATCACAGGGTTCGATTTTAGATCCTTTGCTTTTTCACCACCTGACACCACTTGTTGGTGTTGTCATCAGGAGACATGGAATCAGCTTTCACAGTTATGCTGGAGATACACAGCTTTACATCTACATGTCTCCAGGCCAATGTATGCTCTTTTCATTTGCATTTTAAATGCATCAAATCCTTGATGGCAGAAAACTTTCTCCAGCTTAACCAGGACTGGTACTTCAGTTTTCTTTACCACTTTCTCTACCATTAAAAACATGTACAATTAGCTCTGGGGCCAGGACTCCCCTGAAAAAGAGATGCGTGTCTGTATGTCAGTCAATTAAAATAAAATAAAATAGCACGATGGAATTTTGCAGCCCCTGCGCTCCTCTGGCAGGAGGCCGCAGAGAACATTCAGGTTTTTAAGAGCAGGCTCAAGCCTTACCTTTTCAGCTTAGCTTTTGATTCATATTTATGTATTTAATAATTTTTTTCTACTTATTAATGTATTTTTTTATGTTTATTATATATTTTAGGTTATAGTTTTTATGTTTTTACTCAAAATTTCAGAATGCATGTGTGTTTGTGAGTATATGAGGGGGTGAAAAGTGTTGATTGGTTGATCTTCCACAAGGCGTAATTTACGGCCTTATGTTTGACTGTACAAATTATCAGCATTGGGCACCAGTAAATGCATTGACTTGTTTTGAGTAGAGTTGTCAAAAATATAGAAAATCAGAGACTAATCAACAATAAAACTTGTATTGAAACTCGATCTTCATTTAAGCAATTATCAATACTAAAACTAGAATTATCTTTATTAGAAATCTTAACATAAAGAAAGTAGTGTTATTTTGTGTTGAAAATAATTTGTTGCCAAAAACATTCATTCTGGTATCAAAACTCGTATTGGCTCTATTCCTTAGTATAAAATTGTATTATGAAATACTAACTTATATTGGCAACCTACCCTTTTCCTGTACACAAAGATCGGGACAGAGATCCTTTCCCTTTCTTTCAAACAAATAGTATTATAATTAGTTTGTGAGATCTATTGCTCTCCAGCAGATAAAAATGTATATACTACGTGGGTGTAATTTATCATATAGCCATCCCTCTGCAGAGCCTGGTTAAAGTGAGAGCACCTGAATAAAATGGCATTATTACACGAGATACTTGAGACAAAAGAGAGGACATTCACAAGCATCACTCCTGTCTCTGTCTTTGTGGTTATCGATGAATGTACAGTGTGTTGGTTCCTATATGCAGAATATGTTGTTTTCATGATAAGGTTCCAGTCAGGACCACATCTCGTTCACCTGTGCTACCGCGACGAGACTCGCCTCATCGCCATGGCAACAGCCCTCACAGTGGCCAGTCAGGTCAGAGGACTGCAGTCGGGTAAGCGCCACACCTCTCAACTGTAATTTCAAACTGGTGCACACTGGGATGGCGGTATGGGTTTCTCACATAGAAATAATTGAAATAGATCAATAACAAATAGTCATCAATATTAAATATATATATAATTCTTCTTCTTCTTCCTCTTCTTCCTCTTCTTCCTCTTCCTCCTCTTCTTCCTCTTCTTCCTCTTCCTCCTCTTCTTCCTCTTCCTCCTCTTCTTCCTCTTCTTCCTCTTCCTCCTCTTCTTCCTCTTCCTCTTCTTCCTCTTCCTCTTCTTCCTCCTCTTCTTCCTCCTCTTCCCCCTCTTCTTCCTCCTCTTCCTCCTCCTAATGCATTGGTTCCTATGGCCGCGTACAGAAAGCACTCCGTAAGCACAGACTGAGAGAATGGCATCTCGGATATCTATGGTTTACTCAAATCCCATATAAAGTAGAGCTGCTCAATATTGGAAATTATTGCTGTATGACTGTTAAATACTGTAATATTATTGCAACCTTTGGATATACAATCAATCTTTGGTTCGTTCTGCGGTGCAGCACAAAGTCGCTGCCCTTGATACTGTACAAATTGCAGAACAGAAAATGACATTTTGCTAAAGATTGTACAGAGTGTAATGTGCTAACAAGAGGTTGATTATGTAACTCCACTGTCTAGCCTTGTGATGCTACTTTGTCTTCTCATTTCCCAATTCCCAATTCAAACTCACAATCTATCCTCTGCTCCTATACTGAAATATAGTTTGAGATTATTTATATTTAAAGGACACTGATATATAATGCATTCTTTTTTGTATTGTTATTGATCTTTGAACGTATTCTTTACTATCTTTACAAACCAGTCCATGTTTAGTCCTGACTCTGGGCACCAGCAGGTCCCTAAGGTCCTCAGAGTACGAGATGGATCATATGGCACTAACATGTCCGAGATGTACTTTGGTGCTAGGCCATGGAGAGACTTGTATACAAGCAGAGCTGATTTAAAGTCTATTCTCTGAGCTTGAAGCCAGTGCAGAGACCTGTGATCGTACTTCCTGATTTTAGTCAGGACCTGAACAGCAGCGTTCTGGATGTGCTGCAGCTGTTTTACAGCTCGTTTGGAGAGGCCAGTGAGCAGGCCGTTACAGTAGTCTAATCTGCTAGAGACAAACGCATGAATAAATCTCTCCAAATCTGGTTTAGACACTATACTTTAGATTTTGGCAATGTTTTTTAGATGGTAAAAAGCTGCTGATGTTATTGATTTGACGTGACTGTTAAAATTCAAGTATGAGTCCCTTATTACCCCCAGATTTCTAACTTGATTTGTAGGTTTTAGAGCGAGTGGAGAAGCGAGAGTTCAGCTGGAGAAAGTTGTTTTGCATCCACACACTGATCTGTTGGATGCAGTGACAGAGTGAATCCACTGGTCCATATTATATAATTGTGATAGGACACATTTTTGCTGCATATCAACTGACCTAACGGCAGCATGTAGAGGTTGAACAGAAGGCGTCCCAGTATTGACCCTTGGGGCACCCCACAGGTCAGGGGCATGTGGTCTGAGACACAGTTACCAATTTCAACAAAGTACTTCCTGTCTTCGAGATAGGACCTTGACCAGTTTAGGGGAGTGCCAGTGATGCCTACCCAGTCCTCTAGTCTCTGTAAGAGGATCCCATGATCGACAGTGTCAAAAGCAGCACTCAGGCTTTGCCCATGTCAGTGTTCAGGTGGATGTCATTTGTCACCTTGACAAGAACAGTCTCTGTGCTGTGATGAGGTCTAAAACTTGACTGGAAAACATCAGATTTATTGTTTATTAAGAGGAAGTCAGTGAGCTGTTGGTAAACAACCTTTTCAAGGACTTTGTCCCAAAATGATTGAGATTGGCCAATAATTACTCAGTACTGCGGCATCAAGACTGCTCTTCTTTAGGAGAGGCTTTATGACCGCAGTTTTCAAAGAAATTGGGAATGTTCCCGATTGAAGCGACATGTTAACTATGTGAGTGAGTGGTGCTAACAAACTGTTCAGCACAGACTTTAGAAATCTGGAGGGTAACACATCGAGGCAGCATGTAGATGAAGACTGGTGATGATCTCCTGGACAGTTTTCTCAGTTACAGGTGCAAAGTGAGTCAGTTCTAAGTGTGTAGGTGGTTTTAGGGTTATTTTTTGCATTGTGGAACTTTGTCATTAAAGAATAATGCAAACTCATTACACTTGGATGTGGAAATAATAATAATAATAATAAATAATTCTAACGGCAGCTGAGCTGGAGGGTTTGTTAATCTGTTTACTGTGGAAAACAGGACACGCATGTTGTTACTGCAGCTTTCCATTATTTCAGAAAAATATCCTTCCCTAGTTCTACATAAAATTAGATCATCCATGTGCAACTTATTTCTGTAAATCTCTTTTTGAACCTGGAGCTTTGACTTTCGCCATTTTCGATCGACTGAAATTGGCTGAAATCCGATTCAATCTTGCCCCACCATTTGGTTTTATCCACATATATTGATTTACATCCGGATGCCTTTGACTACATACATTTATAAGGAAATGAATATTGATAAATTCTTGAATTATAGCATTATAATGGTGGTCATTATAGAATGAAGGCGGTCTGTCTATCCATTCATCTGATGTAAAGTTTATGTCCACAACTAATAAGTTAAACTTTATATTGTAGGCCATTTTGAAATCACAAATTACGTCTGCAATATTTTGTAATAACTGCTTGTTTTGATGTAAAGTATTATAACCATAAATATTAATAAAAAGTGCAAATGCACCATCCAAGTTCATAGCAAGTATAAACCAATATCCGTCTTTGTTACCACATCTCCAGGGAATCTTTGAAAGCAAATAGTCACACCTCCAGAACGATTGGTGCCATATGAAAAGTAAATCTTCTCTCCCCATTGGTTCTTCCAAAAACGTTTCATCTTCTTCACAGGAGTGTGTCTCTTCTGAAAAAAAAAAAAAGTGCCTTACGTTTTACATTGTCTTTAAGAACTCTTGCATTTAAGATAAGATAAGATCACTTTTATTTGTCCCACAATGGGGAAATTCCATGGTTGCAACAAAGGGTACAGAAACAGATTATGCACAGTATAATAATAAAAACAGATAACTTAGAACAAGAAAACTCTTATAAAAAAAAAACCTCTTATAATAATATAAACACTTATTTACAGCTGTCATATGGACAGAAAATATAGCACCAGGGATGATTGACATTGTGTCACAGTATTGCACAGGGGTATAACAGTATTGCACAGGGATATGAAAGCTAAATGACATGTTCAGGACTAACAGTGATGTAAAGTCTGACAGCAGCAGAAGGAAAGACCTGCGAAACCTCTCCTTCACACAGCGAGGGTGGATCAGTCTGTCACTGAAGCTGCTCTCCAGAGCGGACAGAGTGTTCTGCAGGGGGCGAGACTCATGGGCCAGCATAGACCATGTCATTTAATGACATTTAAAAAAATTCTCATTCTAAATTTAACATAAATTAAACAATTAATTTACCTTACAACTAGGTAATGAACAGTTAATAAAGAGTAAATGAGTGCTTGTGTGGTACCTCTTACTTAAACAGTAAACATGAGAAAAAGCTTAATTAACCGTCCCTTTTGTGGTTATAACATGTGCATTTGTGTTGGTGGTCAAGCTAGATCCTTAGATTCGATGAACATTTATGAAACCAAATGGACCTCGAAAATATGCCTTCTTGCCCGCTCTCCTCGCTTCCTGGATCTGCGGCCATAGCGTTTCTCTTGCTCGTCTGGCCACAGCTGTCAGAGACTCTGTGAAGTGCCTCTTTGCAGACAGGTGATCCCTTTGTCATTTTCCAGACGCCATCTCTAATATCTTAACGAAATGGATGATGACCAGGTGCGTCGTCGTCTTCCCCTTCTTCTTCCCGATGTGGTGTACTGTATCCACAGCTTCTGCCATGATCCGATCTCAGTGCGGCACCACTGACGAGGAGACTGATGGCCTCCTCTTGTATATTTTCGTTTGACTTTTCTTTCATCCCTGTCACTCTTAATTTCCAGCGCCTGCTGTAACTTTCTTGCTCTGTTACTGTTTGGCACAACATCAGATTTTCCTTTTCCAGCATCTCAACCTTTCTTCCAGCATGGAAACTTTGCTCTTACATTCTTTTAGCTCTGCAGAATGAAATTCAATAGACTTTGCCAGACTGCAAATCATCATGCTGTTCTCTTTCAAAGCAAGCTCTTGCTTTTCAAATCGACTAGTTAAGAGAGTTATTGCCGACATGATGGCTTCAAATGATGAGTTTTCATTGGGTTTTACCATTTTATCCAAGTTTTCTTCAAGTGGCGTATTCAGTGCAGAATAGTATTGTTGCCGCTTGTCTGCCGCTTGTTTCCATGGCAGTCGTGTAGCTGAAGCCCGCCGCTAGCCTTTTCGGACTTACCACTTATGTTCTCTTTGTTTTTTGGCATGGTGCTTTTAGTTTTCCTTATCCAAAAACGTAGTCTTGTTGTTGGTCTTTTAGGCGTCAAAGCAACCTTTAAGTTTGGAAGGGTTTATTCTTTTTATGCTGTTTGAGGAATTTTACTCAGTGCTTAAAAAAGTCCTCCCTCTCAGTCCGCCATCTTGCCGGAAATCCATTTATAAACAAAAGATTGCCAAACTGGGATAAGAATAGATTTACTTTTGAAGCAACATCTTATATGTAATTAAATATGATTATCTTCTGTGTGTTTTTTGATAATTTTTTTAGTTTTAAGCCTTCTGTCCTGATTTTTTCGCCTGATCTTAAAGTCAGGGTTCACATGTTTTTCTAATTATGACATTGTTTGGTGCGATAGTCCCTGTGGTAAATAATTATCATAGTTTTTCAAAAACAGTGATAGTTTTTGGCAAATGGCATCTCTTAAATATTTGGGAGTAGTTCTCCATACGTGTCATACACAGACGGGTTTCTACACCGCACTCACTCGTACTGTTGCGCATAGGATCACTCACTCCTCGGCTGCTCTCTCGTGGAGATTAACCATGTTGGTGGTTTGTCTGTTCCTCAAAGCACGTTGGTCATGCGTAATTTATAAAATATTTCCCCCCCCCTCCAAATGGGCGTGTCCCCCACTGTGAGGAGCTCTGCTCAAGTGTGCAGCCGGCTTAGCCTGTCAATGGCAATTCAAACTGTAATTAGTTATTTCAGATTGTTTTAGTGAGTCTTGCACATGTAACTGACCAGTACCTATCCTGTTGTGTTTCTACAGCGCAGCAGAGCCTCGGTTGCTGTGGGAGCGTGTGGAGAAGCTGACAGCCAAACCGACCAATCACGTCTCGCCCAGCTCCAGACTGACCAATAATACAGGCAGTGGAGGGTCAAGTTCCTCCTCCTCCAGCTCCAGTTCTCACCCAGGCTCCCAGTGTGGGTCAGGGGAGAGAATCAGGGCCTGCTGTGAGTGCCCCGACTCACCCTGAGAAACACAACACATGTACTGTATCGTCACCATGTAACAGTGTAGTAAAAAGAATTCCAGTAAATTAAATTAGTCTAAAATATTCAACATTATTATTAGTTACTTATGCATTCTTGACTTTAATTTAACACCCAGTGTCTAGGTCCTGTATATGAAAGATTAAAATTCCTATTCTTAACGATGTGTCAGGACTTCAATTCCCAACTCGGCAATTTGCTGAATGTTTCTTTCCTTCTTCACCCCTTTTGACGTCGAAATCCAAGTTTATGGGCTGATAAACCTCAATGGGGCCTGATTGTGGAAGTATGTTAACATCTGGAAGATAAATTAAAAATGGTGTCGTAGTGGTTTCAATCAAGCCAGGGTTAGGGTTAGCTAGATGGCATTGCATTCAAGTCAATGACTGTGCTTTAGCAGCTAGGTACATGCAGTGGCTGTACAGCCACTGAACTGCACTTCAAGGAGCGTTGCTTGCTTGCCACGTGACCGCTCTGACCAATCAGAGTGAGAATTGCTAGAGCTGTGCAGAGCGAGCCAAAGCTAAAGACTAAAAAGCTGTCTTGAAGTGAACCATGAAAAAGTTAATGAGTTGACAAATCGGCACAACATCTGAACTTATTGAAAGCTCCAGGTATCTTGTGTTCAGCTCGGGCTGAGAGCAAGTCGAGACTAAATCTTACAAAGCTAACTCTTAGGCACTTAGAGGATTTAAACTTACAAGTTCATCTTGTGAAATTAGAGAGGAATCCCTTCAAAAAGCCGACCTGTCTGAAAGGTTCATGTTAGTCCATGTCAGTCATTATCAGCCGAACACTTTTGCAGTACCGTTGTTTGGCCACTAATCAAACTTGCTTCTGGACAGGGGAAGTGTCCAGGTCATATGATAGATCCATGAGCCTGACCAATATATTGACTTAACACTATTTTTTGCCGATATATACACTTTGAGAAAGATTGGCACCGATCAATCAACAGAATGAGCAAATTTTTTTTTTTTTTAGACATAATTAAGTAAAATGTGTTTCCTATATATTGTAAAATCAGCTCTAAGAGTCAAAATGAGACCCCTGTGCACTATCTGCATCTAATTATAAAGTGTTTTTATTGTCCGCAAACCAGAAAGTGGTACTGTTGGCATACTAATTGTTGTTAACTTTAGTGTGGTGCCAAAACACCACTCTAGTCTCTGAAAGGTGTGAAAAGCGCTTACAGACTCATCACAGTGAATAATTAGGATGCTAGCAAAACAGTATAATAGAACTAGTCTAGAACTAGACTGTAAAATTTGGTACAGCAGCTTTAATTATGTATTTATCTTGGATCACTTATAACTTCGGCATTTGAAACATTTTAAAGCTATAATTGGAAATACTTAATCTTAATCGATAGTAATGTGTGCCCCAGCCGCCAAATTCCATATCCTGGTTTGTGACATTCTAGCCCCTCTGTTTGAGTAATGCCACTACTTTTTGCCTTGATTGTAAATAAAATCACTTTAATTACAGCTGTCACTGTAGATCCCAATGATGCGGCACGGTGGCAGAGAGTTTGCATTTTTCTTCCCGTGTCTTGGTGGGTTTCCTTTGGGCACTCAAGTTTCCCCATCAACCCCCCAAAAATGCACAATAGGTAATAGTCCTCAACTATGGTAGTCCTGACCTAGCACAGAGATCTGGAGATGGATTCCCGGGCGCTTTGTTGTTCCCTACTGGGACAATTGTTCCCTACTGGGACAATAAAGTGTACCTTAACGTTAACCAGTAATTAACCATAAACCAGGACAATAAGTCTATAAATTCAAACACTTCAGATCAGATCAGATCAGAATCTTTATCTCGGACCTTCCCACCAGCTCCATTTTTAACTAGGCTGTTGTCATCACAGGAACCCAACCTAGAAATTATGTTGCTTTAATGGTGCTGTACCTGATTTTTTTTCTAAAAATAGGAAAAACTCAACAAAAATATATTCCTCACTTTCTCCTCCATTCGTAGTATCCTAATTATTCACTGTTAAGAGTTTGTAAAAAATAACCCTAACCATAATCTTACAGAATAAAATTTGAATGAATTAATGTAAGCGTTTTTCATTATATGCAAAGGCAGGTCACAGTGAAGCTAACAACAACTAGCATGCTAACATCGCACTTCTTGGTTTTTGGAGAATAAAACGCACAATAATTAGATGCAGAAAAAAATCAGATACAGCCTTTTTCCTGTCACTGACCTCTGCCCCTTGACCTCTTCAGCCTCGTCCAAATCCGACGGCTCTCCCCTCCAGAGAGCCGAGCATGCTGGAAAAAAACCAGAGGAGAAGAGGGACGCGCTCTGGCCGAGCAAACCGGCGGTGAGAGCCAGATAGACTCAAGCTAGCGTGTAGCTGCTAGCTGTAGAGTCTGTCGAATACAAGAGTAGTATTTGAGAGTGTGTGGTGCTTTGGCTGCGGGGCCCTTCACTAACTGCCTGTGCCTTTTCTGCTCCACTGAAGTAAAGGAACAAATGATTTTCCATTTTTACAATGATTCATAACTTGGATTTATTTATGCACTAACCTCAGATTCGGAAGACTTCATGCTTTGTTCTCACACCAGGCAGTTTGAAAATGTGGACAAAGGGCTCAAAAGTGAAGCCAGCTTTATTTGTGTTTATGCATTATCAGTGCATTAACCAAATTAATAATGAAAAGTACAATAATGTCAATACTAATCTTATTTAGTATAATATAGAATGAATAACCCATCTCATTATCTCATAATTTTTCCACCAATTTTTGTTTTTATTTGAATAAAACAGTCCCTATTATATTGTTATAGGGCTGCAATGATTAATCAACTAATTGTGACTAGTCGACTATAAAAAAATGCTTAAAGACGTATTTTGATCATGGTAATCTGCACCATACATTCCTTGCCGAGATGTAGGGTATATCCCAGGGGATACTGGGACATTGGTCTTAAGGACAGGGGAGGCTGGAACATTTGCTAATATCCTATGAACATTGTTTAATCTGTTTTTCACTGTCGCCCTTTGAGGCAACTGCTGTTGTGATTTTGGCTGTTACAAAAATACATTTTATTGAAAGACTACAACTGAATCTTTTTCTACAATTTTATTGAAAGACCTTTTAGAACAAAGAGTGCGGCATTATTGCATCACAATGTCAAAAACAATAAACAATTCCTGATTTTCATCAATAATACGCTTTAGTTACCATTATTTGGGTGATGATGCATTTAGAAAGTGACAAGTCAACTACTAAACTAATGGGTAGTGACTGCCCGATATTTACTCGTGCTTACTGTATTTAAATTATGTTTTGCATATATTGCACAGCTTCACAAACCTAACGCACATAGGTCTTTAAACACATCTCTTTTTGGCTGAACTTTTGTCCCGTCCTTTGTCCATGTTTAAATCAGACTGGACTTTTGACTTGCTTCTCATTGGCTGCTTCTCTAACCTCTTCCTCCTGCAGCTCCCTGTCTCCGGCTTCTCTCGTGGCTTCACTAAACCAAACCAACAAGAGGTTTGATACCCGACTAACTGAATCATGATTTGTCTTTCTTTCTCTTCCAGGACCTTACGGCTCTGGCCAAAGAGCTTCGCGCTGCAGACGACGTGCGTCTTCCTAACAAAGTGACTGAGTACTCCTCCTCCAGCGAAGACTCAGACACCAGTGAGGACGAGGAGGATGAAGAGGTGGACCAGGAGGCCGGGGAGGAGTCTACGTCTGGACCAGAAGACAACAAAGCAAAGCAAGTCGTCTGCAATACATGACTCTAGAGTTTATACCAGCAGTAGCTCCAAAAGTTACCTGTTAAGGAGTGTTTGAAGGAATACCTTGAAAATGTATTTGGTTACAGAATACTGAATACCTGCATTAAAATGTAGTTTGCTACATATTCTGTTCTATGGTCCAATCAGAGAACTGTATTCTCAATACTTACATATTGAGCTGCTTTATATTATAGTCTAAAAACCTGACATAGATTTAAATGTATTTTCCACCCAGTGCATTTATTCATCATTAATTAATTAGAAAAGGAATAATCACACACCCGCATTTTTTCCTCTAATAAACTTAAATTGCATGATCAAATTACACCATGTATTCCTTTGAGTTTATTAAAGTGACTGTATTCTCAACGCCACCAAATTAAAGTGTACCTGAATAAACCCAAAATTTGTATTCTGAATGCGTATTTTCAGTATTTACAGTTAGTAACTTCCCAATACTGTGTTAAGTTAACTTGTTTCTTTCCTGAATCTCACTATCCAGTAAAACATGATCAAATTACACTAATTAGTGAAAAAATTGGTGTCATTGTGTTTGCCAGGGATTTTGCAATAGTCGTCATTTGGGGTCTTTTCTGGTTCAGAAGTGTACTCAGGTCTAAATTAGATGACTGTGGGAATCCATGGATTCAAATTCAAAAATGTTTCCAAGGCACACCAGGCAATCCCTAAAGACAATTCAATGGGATACTGGACAATTTCTTCAGAAGAAATCTTCATTGTTCACTTTTACATGACAGGCTGAGTAATGGAGAGGCTGCCTCTGTGAAAACCATGGTGGTCCGTGACGAGGGAGAGAGTGACGCGGGTTCCACTCCCTGTAAAGACAGCACCCTGATCGTCCGGCAGGTACAACCAGACTCAACCAGACCCAACCGCCCCAACCCAGACCTAATTGGACCTAACTAGACTCAACTGGGTCCAACCAGACTCAACCAGACTGACCCACCGGGATAGACTGGACCATCTGTGCCACACATCATCCTTTTGAGTTCTCCACATGTTCTCCTCCTCCATGTTTTGTTCATTCCCTCACTGTTTTGTTCTACTTTTTTAAGAAGGTTCTGAATCCATGTTTCAAGCTCAGTGCTGGATAAAATAGGACTTTAACAAATAAAATAGGGCTTACTTTTGCATTGCATGGTGGTAGGTTGAATTTTTGTCTTGGAACATGATGGTTTAGGGTTTAATTCCCAGATCCTGTGGGGACCTTCTCTATGGAGTTTGCTCATTGTTCTCCCAGTGTCAAAATACGTTTCCTCAGTCAAGCTAAAATATGCTGTATACACTCATCCTCAATTTAATATTTAATACTAATTACAAAACCGCAATGAAAAAACATACATGCAATAGTCTTACCATCTTTACCATCTCCTTATATTATAATCATAATTGTATACTATACTATTGTATACTAATTTTCATGTAAAAATAGCAGTTCTTTAATTTCATCACTACTTCTGAAAATGTTCCAGACCGTTTATAGCAGACCTGGGCATTATGGGTCCCAAAGTCACATCCTCACAAGTTTTTGGATGTACTCTTTGTAATTTTATTGTCTTAACTATTCTAATTTGCTTTTGAACATTTGTTACACCAATGATCACATTGGTCTGGCCTTTTGCCACATGCCTGGATTCAAATATATAATCAGATTCAAGACACAAGAGAGAATATACAAACTTCATACAGGGAATCAAACATGCGACCTTACTAGTACTAACCACTCATGCTTGTTCCAGGATTTCAAGTGTTAAAATAGATGTAACGCTTTGCTCTAACTTTCTGTCTCTCTGGATTAACCCTCCTCTGTGCCTGTGGACTGTAGTATAGCCACGTTAGCGCCTGCCCAACTCTAGCTAACATCTTCCCGTCCCCAGAGCTCCTCAGGCACACATGTAGACCCATCGCCCTGTACCCGTCTCTCTACTTCCAGAGCGCAGCCAGAGGCCGTACGCGCGGTGCTCCGGCTCAGCAGCAGGGCCCTCCATCAGGGTTCAACTACGTCACACCCAGCTCCCCGTCCCCACACCACCCACACCATCATCATCACCACCCCCATGCCTCCCATCCCACCCCAGACAGGAGTCGTCTGCACCTGCTGCCGGACCTCCTCCAGCAGAGCCAGCAGTCGCCCTCTCCCTTGGGGCAGACACGCACCCACATGTCCCCCCACATGTCCCCAAACACATGTTCCCCCACACGTCCCCCCACACGTCCCCCCACAGCCTCCTGAACCCACTGGAAAAGAATGCCATGCTGCAGGAGGTATGTCCCAGGCCCACACTGGTGCACAACATAGTGTGATGAATAGGTAGAATGTAGCCAAAATCACTACGCCCTCTGCTGGCCACTTTTTCTGACCTCTTCACTCCCCAAAGTGAAGATTTTTTTTTTTTTTAATATAGTGTTATTGTTACTAAGTATTTATTTATTTTTACCACCAGGGAAACAAATTACAGTATTTTACCTGAAACTTTAAACGTTAGGGTTTATTAGTTGATTAATCGACTAATCATGATTATTATATGATAGAATGTTAATCGGTATATAGACTATTCACCTTTTCTGGAAGCTTGTCTTGGCACCGCCATATGACGTAATCCTTCTTTTGGTTGTATTAGTTAACACAGGGCTGCCGATCTCGAGAGAAAATAAATTCTTGACAGATTAAAATGCCGTTTTCGGGCCGCCGAGAGAATTGGTGGTGTTGACTTGTTGGTCACATGAACATTGGATATTTTACATAAATCAATCTACTCTATAGCATATTTTAGCTGCAAGACTTTTCCCTCGTTCTCCATTCAAACAATGGAAGAGGCGATGACGTGGGAAAAGTGGGCGGGGTGGAATAAGGTCAATATAGACTCTAAAACATAACCGAAAATACCTTTTTATCACAATAACAAAAATCTAAATGTCAAAAAGAACAATGTTTGATTTTGATTAATAATCCACTTTATATTGTAGAAAAAGATTAATCTGGACTCTGTTTTACAACAGAGTCCATCCATCATTCATTCTCAATCTGTGAGGTCATTCTCTATCTGTGAATCGAATCTGGGAACTCTGGGAAGTTTTATATCCTCGCCTGTCTGGCCCGCCTTGTGGACAGGCGGGCCCTCCTGAAAGGGGGGGAGTTTTTGGTTTCACTTGAGACTAATCCAATTGTTTCACCAACAGCCCTGAGATGGGCCATCTACGTCCTATTGTACACTGACTTTCACTCCCTCCACTGAGTACCTGATTAGCATCAGAATGACCTGGGCGTCTCCAGGGTTTCAACAAACCATTATAAACAACCGGAAGGTTGAATCGTAAACCTCCATTACGATTTAAGGAACATACTCGGGTCCAGAGGAGTCCACGAGCAAGATAGATCCAGTGATTATGGAGGCTTCGTGGATGAAAACTGATAAGACTATAG
The DNA here is from genome assembly GCA_015082035.1 of Chaenogobius annularis. Classification (NCBI taxonomy): domain Eukaryota; kingdom Metazoa; phylum Chordata; class Actinopteri; order Gobiiformes; family Gobiidae; genus Chaenogobius; species Chaenogobius annularis. Next base: position 293,663 of record BJKM01000498.1, on the reverse strand, counting down.
TAGGCACAAATTTGAAATCCAGGAATGGCTAACTGAAAAGCCGAGCCTCAGCAGCCGAAGAGGAAATCTCTGATTTGAAAGACACGGTCTCTGCCCTACAAATCAAAGTGACAAATTTGACAAACCAGGTACGTATCTTGAGGGAGGAAGTGGGCAACCTGGAGATTCGTAATTGCGGACGTAACCAGTAGCCAGATGGGACTGAAGTAGCTAGATGGCACTGAAGGGAAAGATGGAAGGGAAAGTGTATGGAGGCTTGGATCCCTAAATATCTAAAACTTCAAACAAAAGCTGGGCCGCATATTTCCAACCAGAGCCGCATCTATAATTGCATCAACTGCCTTTGTAATCTCATCAGTTATCTCCCACAAAATCGCCTTAACCACTGGATCTATCTTGCTCGTGGAAGCGGGGGTCGGCGCTGCAGCAAGCTAGCTTACTTGTAGTATGACTAGCCCGGTTCTCTGAGACGTTTTTATTCTTCATTTTCTTAGACATGTTCCCGAAATAAGAGTCCAAGCTCATTAAATGTCTGCTCCCACGTATAAATATCGAATCTCCCCATGTGAATGCGTAATATAGACGGATAAATCCAACGGATGCCACCACAGCCCAAGAGACACGACCAAGCTAGGCAGCCATCGTCCCAGAAGTCCGGCATTTTAAATATTTAATTAAATATAATCAAAATGCAAATTTCTTAAAAGCTATAACTAAAACCCATGTAAATGTGTCTAGTTTTAGTTCCACATAGCAGATTGGAGCGCAGTGGCAAGTATAATACCAGTATATTCAATCTTCATTTTGTTTATGACCCATACATTTTACCCCGGCTCATTTGACAACCCTGTATTTTTAAGTTGGACACCCATTTATTTGCATGATCATTTTGTCCATATGCTGTTTGTCTGAGTACTCTCTTATGAACATAAAGTGTGATCTGGTGTATTTTGTATTGAAAGTGTCACATGCTGTCCCTGCTTAGAGCCAGTCCAGTAACAATATGCAGAAACACAAGTCCTCTTCCTCCTTCACGCCGTTCATCGACCCACGGCTGCTGCAGGTGTCGGCCTCAACCGGCAGTGCCCTCAATAATGTTGGTATGTCTCATACACGTTTTGGCTGAATATAGACAGTGTTATAATCAGAGGTGGTAGAGAAGCCAACATTTCAACTGGAGTAAGATTACTACTGAAAAATAATATCACTCAAGTTAAACGTAATTAGGAAAAGAGGAAAAAGACAAGTACATCTTTCTCCAAGTACTGACTGAGTAATTGTTTGAACATAATGTCTAATCAGAAAGAGAAAACGTTACATAATTACAAATTCGGATATATTTCCCAAATAATACACAATTGTAAGGTAATTTGCAAGAGAAATTGTTCACGCTTTTCTCACTTGCTCACTTAAAGTGCTTATGACAAGTTGTTTTCTAATATGTCATTTGGTGGGATTGAACCTGTGATATATGTATATCATAGTTATACATACAGTAATTCTAGTGGCAGTTTGTGAATAAAAGTTGGAAAAAAGTCAAACAAAATACAGGAAATAAAAAGGAAATTTGAAAAGACATTTCGTTGCAGGGTGGGACTAGCGCTACATGTTCAAAATCACACATTTTAGCTAAATTAACAGTTCTTAAACTTCTAAACCTAACAATAATACTTACCCTAATCTCACCCTAACTGTGGATTGTATGGTTAAAAATAAACATTTGCTTAGAAAATGCCAAACCTTTGTATTAGGGAGTCCTCTAAAAGTTTGCCATTTCCCTCTGTCATTGATACTTATTTACTATATTGTAAATTAGACAAGCTTTTTACCAAATAGTTGTTTGTTGTAAACCATTGTTGACAGTATGGTTGCAACTTGCTAGGTAACAGCTATAGAATTACCTCTGTGTATATCACATCTATACCAATTGGGCTTTTTTTGGTTTTATTTACTACATGTTAATGAAATCAGTAGTCATGTGCACTTTAAGTTATTGATTAGCGTAGGCTATAATCCATTTTTTATTTTTTTTTATTTCGTTTTGTATGATCACCAAGCTTCCCTGAAAAGTACAGTTTATTCAATCATTTTTAAATGTAATTCAATACTACCAGCCTCTGACTAGACATCAAAAAGGATAAATCCATATCATTATTTATCCATGTTCATATAAAACAGAAAATTATTTCAGTTGCTTTTGGCTTTTATTGTTATTATTTTATTGCTTTTACTTGTATTATTATCTATGGTATCTTTATATTTGATTTCAGTAATGCATGTTTCTAATTTTACCGTTTGACCCCCACCCGCCCGCTGCTTCTTGCTTCCTGCTTCCTTTATGACCCTCTTAAGCCCTTCCCTTTGACATTCTAGGCTATGCTAACGATGCGCGGCTAGCGGAAGCGCTGAGGGCTGATGCATCCCGTAAAGGCTCCGTGGTCAACGTGAACCCGGTGAACACACGCCCGCAGAGTGACACGCCCGAGATCAGGAAATACAAGAAAAGGTTCAACTCTGAGATCCTGTGTGCAGCGTTGTGGGGTGAGAAGGCCATGAGTAAAGCTGAAGTACACCATGAGTACACCCTTACACCACAAGTACATCAAGAATACACCCGGAGTACACCCTTACACCAGGAGTACACCACAAGAACACCACGAGTACACCACAAGAACACAAGGAGTACACTACGAGTACGCCAAGAGAACACCCTTTTAGCAGCAGCAGCTCAGTGATAGAGTGCTCGCCCTCTGATTCTTAGGTCGGCTGTTGAATACTGCCGTTGTGTCCTTGGGTAAGACACTTAACCCGCCTCCAGTGTCTGCAGCGTCTATCTTGAAGGTATAAAAGCGATACACATAAATGTAACCATTTACCCTTACTTACACTAAGGCCAAAGAGAAAAGTTGCATAGTGCATCTTGAAGAAAAAATGTTAAAGGTCAGTTTGAATAGCAACACAAACAAGAAAAATACTAATCAAAATTGTGTTAGGACATCCCCTTGGCTCATGGAGGAGGAAGTGTGAAAGAGGAAGGAAAATTTGTCCATCCACCTGAGAAAGCCCCTCAGGCTCACACTGCTGCTGCTCTCATGCACTCTCAGTCTCACTCACTTTGACTACTTTAGACTGTAAGTACACACAGTGAAAATGTGTATATCTCCTCTGGTAGAGAACCTGATGAGAACACCCGCGGAGGGAGAGAAGGGATTTTTATATATATTGATATAAATATATTTAATTATCTATTTTTATATATATATATATATATATATATATATATATATATATATATATATATATATATATATATATATAATACATATATAAAATATATACTGTGTGTGTGTGTGTGTGTGTATATAATATATATATACTGTGTATATATATTCATACACATATATTCATATATACCGTATATATATTCTGATTCCTTTAAATCTGATATATATGCGTCTTTTGCAATTTCATTTTTATTATTTTTTATCTTTTTTCAACATTTGAAATGTATTTATTTATTGGTTAATTTGAATAGTGACGGATTCAAAATCATTGACTCACTGTAGCACGGCAGCTCGATGCATGCATCATAGTGCTTATAGCCGGAGCTAATTCGCCGCACTTCACACATAAAATCAAGGATTCATAGATATGCACATTAGGACATGGACAAGAACAGATACATCAGAAACACATTAAACGTGAGTGCAATGCTTCTGCTAGCACATCCAAGATTTAGTTTCTTTTTTGAAGATGCTAAACGTTGACGTAGATTTTAAATGGAGAGGTAGCATATTCCATATATTAGGACCCTTCACAGAAAAGGCTGTTTGGGCGAAGCATGTTTTACGTAAAGGCACTTTACAGTCTCCAGATGAGGCTGCTCTGGTTGACCTACCACAGTTCTGTAGTTTACCAATACAGAGCTTTGGAGACTAACCATTAACATGTTTAAAGTTAATACAATTTGAGAATGATTAAAAAAATGTCTTCGACAAAATGTTACAGTGGTGGAAAATAATTGGTTTCACCTTTAGAGCCCGGTTGTAAAGGCTTTCGATTGGCTTGAGCATAGTCTGACTAGTCTCTGGCTAAATAGTGACTCCAAAGCACAGATGGAAGAAGAAATATTAAACAACACCAGCGAGAACAAAATAAGTAAAAAATAAAAAATAAAGGAGAGGGGGCATCCAAAGAAAAGAAAATGAAGGCACACAAAGTCCAAAATAAGTCCCATTTGGTTGGTCAGATTTGTCCAAATGTCATCTTTTTCCATTTGTCAGATATAATGTCGGTCTAGTCCTTAATCATCAGCGCAATTTGTGTTATACATGTTTTTATGATGGCCTTTATCATTAATGCCAGAAGTATAGTCCAAAGATATCAGTTTATTGTATCCATGGCGGGGGTTTTGAGGCCTAAATACATATTACTGAAATTGAGTGGGATGGTGATGTCAAAAATAGTCTGCAGTGCCTACAACTACAACTGAATCTTTTTCTACTCTGCAGTGCCTAGTTCATTTCTGTCCAGTATTTTTGTGTAACAGGACAGTCCCAGAACACATGATAATAGTGTGCGTCCTGTCAACCACAATTTTGCCAACATTTAGCATTTTCCTGTGAAATAGTGAGCACTTTGACATGGTGTTATGAAAAAACACATTCTTCCAACAGAATTCCTTCCAGACATGTGACTGTGTGCTCCTCTATTGTGAAGTACATATATTTTCTTACATCAAACCAAAATTACCCTCTTTCCCATATAATTTTTATATATTTAGTAGATTGGCTCTCCAGATTTTTAATGCATTTATATACTTTAGATATTATTCCCCTTGAAAATTCTGTTTGTCAGAGGTTTATTCTTCTTTGTTTAATTTTAGTTATAATAACTCCTTATTTGTAAATACTTATAAACATCTTGTTTCTCTAAGTCAAAGGATTCTTTCTTCAACTTTTAATTTGATTATCTTAAGGCCGAGACAAGTTCCTATGTTTGTGAATTTTGTTCATTGACAATGGCAATAAACTCTTTCTGATTCTGATTACTCCAAACCTTGAATCTCTGGTCAATATTATTTGGCACAAAACCTTGGACATAAGTTTCATAATTTTAATATCTTTGTTTAGTTTGTAAGTTTGTATTAGCTTTTTCCATGTTGCAAGCGCAGATTTTACCCAGGGATTCTTAATTTCCTCCTAATGACTCAATTGTTTGTCATCTGCCAGTAAGGCCTGTACAGGAACCCCGGGCATACATTTTTTTGCCCACTGTGCTTCATGTTCTGGATCACACCAGTACAGCAATGCTCTGAGCTGAAATGAAGTAATTTTTCAGACAAGGTAGACCGCAACTTCCTTTTTTGGTTTATTTATTAACCTTAGTTTAACCAGGTTAGAAATTTACTGAGAAACCTCTTTTACAATGGTGATCTGGGGCAAAGGGGAAGACACAACATCACACAAATCATAATAAACTTTCCACCAATAAGGTTAATTGAGATTGTATTTCTTCTTCATTTCCTGATATTTTGTACATTGAATGTATTTGGTCTTGTTTGTTAGAATTACAATATTCTGCCTATCTCATATTTTAAGAATTATTCTCTTTGCCTGTTGTTTTCTAAGCTTCAAAATGTATCATTTTGAGATTTTTTAACCACTTTCATAATATCTTTCATCTTTCATAATATTTTTCCAAAAATGTCGAGTCTTTTTTAATCTCCCGTAGTTTTTGAGGTTCCTTGTTTAACATCCGTCAGATGTCGTTTAGTTTGTTCTGTAAATCGTAAAAAAATGTCTGCCTTTGTTTCTTTTTGGCCAAGGCGACAGCAATTACCTTGCCAATCAAAACTGCCTTTGCTACATCCCAGAGAATGGGTGTAGAGACTTCACCATTTTCGTTTTCCTCTACATATGCTTCAATGTCCTTTGTCATATTTTTTTTACAAATTGTGGGTCATTAAGTAGACTTGCATTGAATCTCCAAAGTGTGTGATTTTGTTCCTGTTCCAGATCTACAGTGTTGTACATAGGAGCATAATCACTTAGATCTATTGTCCCAATGTCTACCTCCGCAAGTTTGGCCCTGTATTATGTGGGTTGGAAAAATGTCTATATTGGCGGACATTAGGATTAATCTCTCTCCATATATTGATTAACTATATTATGTATTAATTTGAGAAATTGATTATTTATAGATTTACCAATACTTTGTGAATTTCAGACATCTAATGTCGGCTGAAAATGTAAGTTCCAGTCGCCGCCACAGACAAGGGTTCGCCCAGAGTGGTTTGCAATCAGATCTATAACTTCAGTATAGAAAGTAAGGTTGCTTCCAAGGGGGCATTAACATTTATCAAAGTAAACACACTTCCACTAATAGTTCCTTTAACCAATACAAATCTTTGTGTTCAAAACTCTGATTAAAGACTATTCTGCTTGAGATACATTATACCCTGAGGAAATGGAATGTTTGGTTCATTTTTGATGTTCTAGGTCACATGTGTCAAACTCAAGGCCCGCGGGCCAGATGTGGCCCGCCAGACGTTTTCATCTGGCCCGCCGAACATTTCTAGTTTATAATTATTCATTTCCAATAGATATATCTTGTTTTTATCGCTAGAACTACAATTCCCACAATCCTTTGCAGCCGCGGCCCCTCCCCCGCGCTGCTCCCTCGCGGCCCCTCCCCCGCGCTGTGTGCTGCCAGCTCAAGTGCCGAGGGACAGCGACCAGCGACACTCATCGCAGCAGGTTTAATATCGAACACACCGGCAGCGATGACCTGTAGCGCTCTGCCCCAGGGCAGATCGTGGGAAACACGAGGAATAAAGAAAAGAGGCGGTTTTGTGGACGTTAGAGCTGTGCTAAAAGCGGTGCTAATGTTGAAGCTAACAACAAGAAAACAAACTTCTTTGCTGACAACTCTGTGAGGAAAACATCCAAACCAGTGCAAAACCTGGACAGATCATGAGCCACAGGTAAAAACACAGGTCAGAGTGTCATAAAGTCTGAAACATGACAGAGTGAAGCTGCTTTGAGCGCTCATTTGATTCACCACATGAATAATTTGTCACTAAAATAAGCTTAAACTGTAAAAATAGTGAGCTCATATTGAGTTTGTGCAGCAACATTAACATGTCTGTGATACAAACATTTAATATCAGAATCATATCACACGTCCATGTTCCTGTTCCTGCTGCTGCTGCATGAATATGGACTCAGTCTTTCACCTGCTGCACATTTGTGCAACAGTGTCCACATAGAATATTACTATGCTATACTAGGCTATATAACATTTGTTATATTTTTTATTGTTTTATTTTTTACATTATGTTCGGCCCGCGACCCAGCCTGAGCGTCAAAAAGCGGCCCCTGGCCCAAATGAGTTTGACACCCCTGTGAATCTAGGTCGAGTAAATGTTGTTGTTTTTTTGTATAAAAAATAGGTATATAATATACCACTTAATAGGACTCAATATGCCATTAACATTAAAAGATTATATTTTCTATTTTTCAGATGCTATTGTGTTGAAATCATTCTTGTGAATTTGCTTTTGTTACATAGCTCTCTGGTCAAACACCACATACAAACACAGGAACCACCACAACAGAACATAATAGAAAAAACAAACTTCAAAAAAGAGCTCATGCCAAAATACTCAAACGTTTCCAATAAAGTCCAGGTCCCTTTCATTGAAACAAAGTGAAAAAGGGGGGAATGTCAAATTTCTCAGTGATCCAGCAGCGTCTTTGCAGATGCCTCCTCCGGTTTGGTAAATCTTTTTATTTTCCATCCACGTTGAGCCTCAGCGTTGCGGGATAATGAGGAGCATAATCCACTTTCTTGTCTCAGGCGAGACTTCACTTAGTCAAATGCTTTGTGTTTATTGACCACTCTTGCAGAGTAGTCATTGAAGAATGATACGTGGAGCTCATTTGGTCTGGCCCAGTCCGCAGCGGGACATCTAGATGTCTGTTTATCACATCTTTCCCTTCAGTGTCCTCTGGAATACCAACAATCAACAGATTACCTCTACGATTACGATTCTCCATGTTGTCCCCTTGGTCAGTCAGGACGTGTGCTTGGTTTGTCAAATCTGCCGCGTTGGTTTGCAGGGTAGAGACCCTGTCTTTCAAATCAGAGATTTAATTTTCTTCTGCTGTGGCTCGGCTGTCCAGTTTGTTAGTCTTGTGTTTTAAATCACGCATTTCAGCCAGGGCCACATTTATGTTTGCGTATACTGCATTTGTAATCTTATCAGTTATCTCCAGCAAAGCTGCAATAATCACTGGGTCTATTCCATTACTGGTCTCTGGAGTGGCGCCCGGCCCACACACAGTGCGGGCAGATGCAGGGGTAATCGCGGTGGGGCTTGTTAGGTTAGCTGTAGCATGGCAAGCCCGGTTCTCGGTGCCATTGTTGTTTGTCAACATTTTCCCGAAATAAGTGTCCAAGCTCATTAAACGTCTGCCATCATCCCAGAAGTCAACCAGCTCTTTTTCATGTGAGCTTGGCATTATTCCACCGAAATTCCTAAAATAAATATTTTCTTATTCCAAGTGCAGCCGGCTGCAGTGTTGCGAGTTTGAATCCCAACTCCGACGAATTACTTCATGTCCTCCCAGCTCTCTCATCCCCCATTTCACCCTGTCCTCTCCCGTCTAATAAAGCGTACGGGCCACAAAAATTGTACTTCTTAAATCGTTTATCTTATATTGCTTATTTTATATGACTTTTAATAACAGGCACTCTGCACTTTCCAACCTCAAGTAAGGTAATCCTCAAGCTTTTAGGACCACTGCATTTGCATTTATATGACCCGATTTGGGCAATTAATCCAGTCTCACTATGTGTTTTACCACTTCTACGCTGACAACATGCAAATTTACATGCCAATCAAACCTAAACTCCCTTGCCGCCACCCACACCTGTCTTAGAGGCAAGGAATGTTGGCTGGTGTTTTAATAACAAATGAACTGAGATCTGATCTCATCTCTGATTGGACCTCTGGAACTCGGCAAGATAGATAAGATAAAGATAAGTGCTGATTTTAGGGACCTGGCTCTTAATATGAAGCCTATAGCCAGAAATCTTGGTGTGCTTTTGATTCCAATCTGTCTTTTAGAAGTCTTATAAACCGTGTGGTTCAAACCTGTTTTCATCTTAAATTAATTTCTAAAATGTAAGTGTTCTAATCTCTTCTAGACCTACAAAAACTTATTTGTGCTTTAATCCATTTGCCTCTTGATTACTGTAATGCGCTATTTGTAGGTATCAACCAAAATTCCATTCATCATCATTCATCATTCAGAATGCTGCTGCACGTCTTCTTACTGGTGTACACAAATTTGAGCATATGGCTACTGTAAAATCTCGAATTGATTTTAAGATTTTCCTAATTACTTTTAAAGCTCTTAACAGGCTGGCACCATGCTATTTATCTGACTTTCTCACCCCTTATGTCCCCTCCAGAACCCTTCACTCTAGGGATGGAGCCCTGTTGGTTGTCCCCAGGACTCAGTGGGTCACTAAAGGAGACTGTGCCTTTCTGAGCATGCCCCCTCCTTCTGGCACTATCTCCACCTTGATATTAAGCAGATTAAGCAGACCTTTTGACTTTTAAAAAGGCATTTAACATTGTCAAGTTGTTTTTATATCTGTTTTTTATTCTTCTTGACTATTTTAACCTGTGTTGTGTGAAGTGCTTTGGGACTTGTTCACAAAAGCACTTATAATTATTAAGGCATATAAATCAGAACTTTCAAGGGGGGTGATATATAAAGTATGTAAATGCATTACAATCAGGAGAGCCACGCTACCAAATATAATTAAAATAAATGTTATCCCACCATGTCAAAGTGTCCACTATTCACAGGGAAATACTAGTGGCTCACCATTACAATGTATTTTGGGACAGTCCTATTGTTAAGAAATATTGGATCAATCGAGGAATACGAATCATCTTTGGCATCCCACTGGTCTTCAGAACTATGTATATGGACCTTAAAATTCCTGCCATGGACACTGGGCCATGGACTTCAAGAATATTTTCTTAGAAAATGTTCTTAACTCCCAGTTTAACCCTTTATGCTCATTTTAGTGTCAATCAGCCGATCCCTCCACAAACCAGCTATACTCATTTATATATTTAACAAAGAAAATCTTGGCAGGATTTTAAATCTGATTTCCTTTGTGCAGAGCTTGTTTTTATTTATAATTCGAATAAAATAGACATCAGAGTCCAAAACTACAGCGTATCAGCTTCACAAAGGTCAATTGTTTATGCTCCAGAGGGTTCAGGAACAGTTTCAGTTTTAAATGGGGGTGATTTTTTCAGACAAGCAAGAGGTGTTAAATTCCTTCTTAAATGAGAGTTGCGCCAAATTCAACAACATCCAGCTACAAACATGTTTATTTACATAAAAATGTATATGTATTTACTAAGAAACTTCCAAATATGGGCTCCACAGGACATGTGACAATGAGAAGGGTGAAAAAAAGAGAGTGAACAAGAAAGTCGTGCTTTTACAGACTATTGCTGTTTTACACAATTTTATCAGCAATTAAAAATGTCAAAACACACGTGAGCACACTCAGGGAAAGCATATTTAAGTCGTAGCTTTTAGCATTTTATAGTGTTTTTTGCAATACGCCGCCTGTGCACCCCCCGCAAATAATTGAGGCGGGGGCCGCACAGGAGACGAGCGCCTCTGGTCAGACAGGCTGGGACTGCTGCTTCTGATATTAGTGTATTATTATATTATAATTTTTGGTTGCGATATAGGAGATACAATTCTAAAACAGCTGAAATTCTGTGTGTGAGAGTGCTCCTGACATTTTGTATTCATTCTCCCAGAAGATTTTCAGATAAGAAAAAAAATTATGAATGCCAGAATTCTATGTAAGAAGAAGAACGTTCTATGTAAGAACGACAAATTTGTGCGGAAGAGCGCTTCATGAATGAAGCCTATTATGAATAGATACTTTAGTAACATACTTTTGGCAGCAGGGGAAAAGGCCATTATGTACAAAGAAATGATTGACACAAACTCAACCAACAATCAAAGAACTGGACTGGAATAATGATTGACATTCGAAAAACTGAGAAAATTACATACAGATTACATTTGAAAATAGACACATTTTGAACCATTCGGATTTACGCCGATATATGTTCAGTGTTTTTGTCTCTCTCTTTCTTGTTCTGTGTTCTATGTTAGTTTTAAAATAAAATAAAATAATAATATATGACCTCTCTTTATTTACTGTCTGTTCCTCCTACAGGTGTGAACTTGCTGGTGGGCACAGAGAGTGGCCTCATGCTCCTGGACCGCAGTGGACAGGGCAAAGTGTACCCCCTGATAAACCGCAGGCGCTTCCAACAGATGGACGTGTTAGAGGGGCTCAACGTGCTTGTCACTATATCAGGTATAACTGCTGATACTACTAATACCAATAACCCCTTCCAGGAGTGACCTGCTCAGAATAGTTGAATTCTAATTCTGACCTTCTGTTTGACTGTTTTTAGACTTAACATAGCATTTGATTCTGTAGATCCGCTTAGAGCAACATGTGGGCATCAGAGGCACTGCACTAAAATGGTTTTAGTCCTATCTGGCAGACAGAACCTTTTCTGTACATCTAGGGCAGTTCTCCTCAATTGTATCGGGTTTAAAGTTTGTGTGCCCCAAATTATTATATTGGGCCCAGTTCTTTTTAGCCTCTATATGCTTCCTGTGGGATCCATATTCAAGAGGCATTACATTGCCTACCATTGTTACGCTGAGGATGTGCACATATAGTGGGGCCAATAAGTATTGGGCAACTTAAACATTTGCAAGTTCACCCATTTAAAAAGATAAGAGAGGTTTGTAATTTTCATCATAGGTACACATCAAGAGTGAGAGACAGAATGTTAAAAAAAAATCCAGGAAATCACATTGCATGATTTTTAAACAATCAATTGTTTTTAAACAATGTGAAAATTGTGGCCTATAAGTATTGGGCAGCTAGAAAACAAACAACTCTTCTGTCCCTCACAGACCAGTCACTTGCTCTTTAAGAAGTTATTCTCGGTAACAGTATGAATGGCACCTGTTTCGTAATGATTGGATGCTTAGGAGACACCTGCACACACCTTCAAACTGTCAGACTCCAGTCTTCACCATGACCAAGACCAGAGAGCTTCCCAAAGACACCAGAGACAAAATTGTACAACTGCACAAAGCTGGGATGAGTTAAACTGCAATTGGTAAACAACTTTGTGAGAAAATCAGTTGGAAACATTATTAAAAAATGGAAGAAGTATGACATCACTGACAATCTCCCTCGGAGTGGGGCTCCATGCAAGATCTCACCTCCTGGGGTTCAAATGATCCTGAGAACAGTGAGGAATCAGCCCAGAACTACACGGCGGGAACTGATCAATGATTTGAAGACAGCTGGGACCACCGTCAGAAAGATGACAATAAAGTAACTCACTACGTTGTCATGAGGGGAAATCCTGCATTGCCCGAAAGGTTCTCCTACTACACAAATCATGTAAAGGCCCGTCTGAAATTTGCTAAAGACCATCTGGACGATCCAGAGGAGGATTGGGTTTACGTGATGTTGTCAGATGAGACCAAAATGGAACTGTTTGGTTTAAACACCACTCGCCGTGTTTGGAGGAAGAAGAATGCTGAATTGCATCCAAAGAACACCATACCATGTGAAGCATGGGGTGGAAACATCATGCTTTGGGGGTGCTTTTCTGCAAAAGGGGCAGGAAGACTGGTCCGTATCAATGGCAAGATGAATGGGGCCATGTATTGTGACATTTTCCCTCGGTCAGAGAACTGAAGCTGAAACGTGGCTGGGTCTTCCAGCATGATAACGATCCAAAGCACACAGGCAGGAAAACCTTGAGTGGCTCCGTAAAAAGCATATCAAGGTTCTGGAGTGGCCTAGCCAGTCTCCAGACCTCAACCCAATCGAAAACCTGTGGAGGGAGTTGAAACTCTGTGTTGCTAAGTGACAGCCCTCAAACATCACAGCTCTAGAAAAGATCTGTGCAGAGGAGTGGGCCACAATACCAACTAAAGTGTGTGTAGACCTGGTCAAGGACTACAGGAACCGTTTGACCTCTGTCATTGCCGACCAAGGCTACATTACAAAGTATTAAAAGTAACTTTTGCTGACTGCCCAATACTTATTGGCCACCCATTTTCACAAATAAATTGTTTAAAAATCATGCAATGTGATTTCCTGGATTGTCGTTTTTTTTTTTACATTCTGTCTCTCTCACGCTTGATGTGTACCTATGATGAAAATTACAAACCTCTCTTATATTCTTAAATGGGTGAACTTACACATTTTTAAGTTGCCCAATACTTATTGGCCCCACTATATGTGCACATCCTCAGCGTAACAATGGTAGGCAATGTAATGCCTCAAATTTTTAAGTTGCCCAACTGCATACATGCCTATCCAAACTAGTGGCTCTGTACAAGCTCCTGTTTATTATTTGAGAGAGGTTCAGGAATGGATGCTAATGAATGTCATCGACTTAAACAAAGGAAAAACTGAAAAGATTGTTTTTGGAAATTGTGATCCTTTGCTGGACTATGATAGGCCCTCTTAGTTAATTTTAAAAAATCCTTCTCTAGGAACCTTGGTGTTGTTGTTGACAGCAATTTTAAATGCTAAACACATTAATGCCGTTCACTAGTTTTTATCCATGCTTTCGTGACCTCACGCTCGATTACTGTAACTCTCTGTATGTTGGCATCAACCAGACCCAGCTCAGCCGTCTACAGGGAGTACAGGGAGTTTGCATTCTAGCAAAAAGTGCAGGGGCCACATCACTCCTGTTCTTAAATCCTAGACAGGCTCCCTGTACATTTTAGAATTGATTTTAAAATCCGTATGTTTGTTGTCCAGATAGCGTGAATTAAGCTTACTATTGTTGTTTGTATGTTGTTTAGTAAGTTGTTTAGCTCTGGCTGTTTTTAAATGTGCTTTATGAATACATTTGATTTGATACGAGTTCACACATGCCACATTTATAACAATTCATGTTTGTTTATAATAATGCATTTTGAGTTGCTTATCCGTAAGCACAACTTTATTTGTATATATGTATATTGAGCATCTAGCGTGGGTCCTTAGGCAAGACCCTTGGCGCTACTGCCTACCTCATACACTGATGAGTGACAATGAAATACATGAGATGCTGGCTCAGACGTCGCTCGGCCAAACAAAGTCAGTTTCTAAATTAATTAATTCCTGCTCCAAACATCACTGTACGTTGGCCCTGACTAACTTTAATTAGTTGCTGAAACACAGCAATTTTGTTGTTGTTGTTGTTGTTGTAATAATATATTATATTTTATTTCATACAGGTTTTTTTTGTATACAATGATTGCTCCTGCACCCAAAGCCTGGAGAGATGATTATGCATTTTAGCAGTGTTCTAAAAACACATTTTAGAGCAACGCTTGCAGCTTTATTTTGCAAGCGTTTAATGATTCATGGTTGATGCACGTAGTGCACATTTTATTTCTATTACCATTGAGACAGGTGTTTCTTAACATGTGGTTGTATGTTGCCATGGTGATGTGTCAGGTTGTAGTGTTGACTAGACATTTTCCATGACACACGACTGACGTCTTCAATGGGTGTCCCAACATCTTGCGACCGCAGTGGTGTCACGCGGGTGGGGGAGGAGAGTGTCCTCACTTTTTTAAAGTAGTTTAACATAATGGTGATTTTCTTTTGTATACTGATTGGCCCCAAAAAGGGGTTAACTTCTCTGGTGGAGGTTATGTCACCTGCTTGAGAGATTGTTGCTTGCCAAGAATCAACCACAGTATGACATGTCGGTGTAATACCTCATTCGTCCAGGAGTGTTCCATTGTAGAAAAAGATTCAGTTGGAGTCATCTGGCTGTTTAGTCTCCCCTATGTACCGCTCTTTACAACTTTCTTCACTGCATTGGATAGAATACACTACATTGCTCTTCTTTTTTGTAGGCATCATGTCCTTAGGGTGAACCAGTTTTTGTCTTAACGTGCTGCCTGGTTTGAAATAAACAGGGACTTCGTGTTGTCTAAAAAATCTTTGTAGTTTTTCTGACAGTCCCGAGACATAAGGGATAGAGACACCCCTTCTTCTTGGTTCTGTTTCCCTTTTGTCCCTTTTGTCCTGCTTTTTGGTTCTCTTCACTTTGTTAAGAGCCCAAGTCGGGTATCCACAGGCTGAGAGAGCATTCCGGACGTGTCTTTCCTCTTTCCTCTTGCCCTCTGAGCTCGTGGGCACCTCTTGTGCTCTGTGTTGTAGTGTTCTGAACACTCCCAGCTTGTGCTGTAGTGGGTGGTTAGAGCCAAAGAGCAGGTACTGATCTGTGTGTGAGCACATCTGCATTGATGTGCTCTGAGAAGGCTTCCAGCTTGTGTTTCTTAATTGTCACAAAAGTGTCATCCACGTAACGGTACCAAAGACTTGGAGCAATGCCTGAAAAGGCGGTTCAGTGCCTTCTTCTCAAAATGCTCCATGTACAAGTTAGCCACTGTGGGAAAGACGGACGAGCCCATGGCACAGCCGTGAATCTGTCTGTAAAAATGTCCCCGGAATTGAAATTATGTGGTGTTAAGACCCTAACCCTAACCCTAACCCTAACCCTGTCTAGTAGTTTGCAGATGTGTTCAGGTGTCAGTTTGGTCCTTTCCTGTAAGGTGGTGTCTTCCTGCAGCCTCGTCATAACCGCTGCTACTAGGTACATAGGGGAGACTAAACAGCCACTTCATGAGAGGCTTTATCAACACAGAAGACACGCGAGTTCAGGACCCCAGCGCGCCGTGCATCTTCATCTCAAAGCCACAAACCACTCTATTGAAGACAGTGAGGTGGAGATTCTGAGCAGGAGAAAAGATGGTTTGAAAGAGGAGTTAAAGAGGCAATCTTTGTTAAAAAAGAGAATCCTTCCTTAAATCGTAATGGAGGGTTAAGATGCAACCTTCCTGTTGTTTATAATGGTTTGTCGTAACCCTGGAGACGCCCGAGGCATTCGGATGCTAATCGGGTACTCAATGAGGAGGAAGCCGAAGTCAGCTCACAATAGGATGTAGATGGCCCATCTCAGTTAAGTTTCAATGGGCCATTAGCAGGAGGTCCCGCCCTGTGGGCAGGGCTCTCACAGAGTAGGATATAAACAAGAGTTCTCAGACTTGTTTCACAGATTGAGAATGACTCTTGGATGAGAGTCGAAACGTTTTGTTTTTTCTAAAACAGAGTCCTGATGACTACAAACTGAATCTTTTTCTACACAGTATGACATTAATGATTCATCTCCATGGAGACCAGAATGGGACACCACCTGTTTAAGTGACAGGTTAGATCTGTGGAGAGGTGAACATGTTACAGTTAAGAATATCTGTTTAGATAATTTCTTTTAAAAACCTGTACTTAAATAAAATGGATGTGTTTAATGCCATGCTCTGGAGCATTCAGGCCAAAAAGCTAAATTTCCTTGGAGACAAGAGACAAGCAGGTGGTACCATACGTTCCACAAGAAAAGTTACATTGTTTACCTTTAAATATGCTCTTTTTAATACATTATCAACCAAATAAAGGTTGAAAAAGTTACTGGAGGCTTCTATATAGAGAATATTTATCAATAAAGTACTATTTAAGAAAATTTGACATTTTTAATTCATTTTTCACATTTTGATTAAATAATGCCTGTCTTTGTTTATGATAATTGTTATGAAAAATTGCACTTTTTTCATTTGTTTTAGAGTCTAAGGGTGATTATAATCCAGATAATGATTACCATTATCAAAATACGACTAGTCACGTTATATATTAGTTGTTAACATTCATCGTTGTAGATTCTTTCCAGTATTCTGAAGCAACAGTGGCTTTATTCGTCCATAGAAACTGCTCAGGGAACTTCCTGAGGATACTGACGATACTGAGGATGCTGATTTTCAGATTCCCATTCATGCTGATACAGCCCCTCAAGCCAAGTTTTGCACCAAAAGCACCCAATAATTCTGCAAAGAGCTTCAATGTTGCTTGATCTTCTGTTGCCACAACAACGGAGCTGTACTTGCAAGTCACTTTTCAAACGCTATGGGTTTTGCGTTTTTTACTTTTTAACTGTAGAAAAAAGGATTGGATTGGAGAATGATCCGTGGCAAATTAATATTATGCATTTATTTAGAATATGAACCTAAACGGGACCTTAGAGACCTTTTGACATTAGTTATTAGCCCAATAACAGCCCAAATCACAGACATGAGTATACACACGTGACTAGATTTACCATTGAGTTAGCAGAAATACATACTGTAGGTAAAATACATAGACTACGTTTGTAATTATTACAATTTTCCCTTGGATAATAACCTCTAAATGTTCTTCTAATCAGCCCCTCTGAATGCAAACAGTGAGAAAATGCGTATGTATCACCAGGTAAGAAGAACAAGCTTCGAGTGTACTACCTGTCGTGGTTGAGGAATAAGATCCTCCACAACGACCCCGAGGTGGAGAAGAAGCAGGGCTGGACCACCGTGGGCGACCTGGAGGGCTGCGTGCACTATAATGTCGGTGAGTACAAGTACAGGTAGAGAATGTTTTGGACTTTATCAGGAGTTTACTGACTGTGGTAGAAGCTGCAGCTGTTTCTCTCAGATAGAGGCAATATAGTAGGGTTCATATTGTCAAAAAAGAAAATCATGTAGTTTTATTTTATCCTGAAAGCAGTAATTATACTTATAGACAGGTGGTGTTTTTGTCTCAATACAGAAATGTCTCCGGTGAAGTTTTTACACATTTTGTTAAGTCATTAACTTGCTTTCAGTGATATGCACCGCTGCTCACTGTCCACTGCCTGATCTGTCAGGATTTATTGCTTTAAGCGCAACTTGGCAAGTTTTCCATAGAGCTACAATTGGAGCTAGCTGGCTTAAAGCTGCTCTAAGTAAATATTCTAGGAGAGGATCCACCGCATGCTTCTTAAATTTCAGGATTTCATTTAAATTTAAATGTTTTTTTAATTGTTTGTTATAATTTGGTACAATATTAGGAGTAAGATTGAACAAAAAATATACCCTCTAAATTGGGTGGCTCCCTAGACACGCGTTATGTTCCAAATGACTGTTCAGCTCTGTGGAGAGGTGATTTTCACTCACAGTATGAAGTATTTTCACAATACAGTGGTCCCTCGTTTATTGCGGGAGTTACGTTCTAAAAATAAGCCGCACTAAGCGAAATCCATGAAGTAGTCAGCATTATTTTTTTTTACAATTATTATAAATGTTTTAAGGTTGCAAAAACCCCCACTACACACTTTATACATTTTTGTCCGTGCAGAATGTTTCGTCGACATTGTGGGCTTGGATTATCCCGCGTGTAAATTCCGCACGGAAATGAGACGTGCGGAGGGCCGCAGAGAAGACGTTGGCAGTATTTATAGTTTGCACGGTTTCATGCGGTGTCAACAGTAGAAATCTGAGCTGCTGCTATGAAATCCCATTCATTTTGCGGACGGCAAGCGAGGGGGCGTGTCGGCAAAAATGAATTTCACCGTGCGGCCCCTAACAGACCTCACGGACGCGTCAAGCATAAACCTAGCCAGGGTTAGAGAATACTTACAAAAATTTCAGTCACACTGCCAGCGATAAATTTGGCAAGCTGAACGCATTCTTTAGCAACTGTACAAGAGACACGTTACGGAGAAGATTCATTGACAATAGTCTACAGTCCCTTTACCTTTACGCAGAAAACAATGCGATGTAAAAAAAAGCACACAAAAAAATCTGTGTAAAGGTAAAGCACGTTATAGTGAGGGACCTCAGTATATTTCAGCATTAAAAACACCTGGAATTGAATTAATGCTAGATAGATAAGTTTAATGCTGTACTATGGAACATTCGCAGCAAAACAATAACATCTCCTTTGAGACAAGCCGGTTGTGGAGTCAAATGATATACATAATAATGACGTAGGTCATTATGTATATCCAAAATGCAAACTTGGAAAAGTCAACTCTTGCAATAGTCAAGCTCCCTGTAAAATCTACTCAAAATCCCAGATGTCACAGGCTGTTGCTTGAGTCTGGACATGAGACTGTGTGGAATCCCTGTGTTGTGAAAGATGTGTGGACAGGACAATAGACATGTCCTGTGTCTTCGCTCAGAACACAATGTCCTCACTGCACAGCTTCCTGTTGGAACCTCTTCTGCTCATTTACAGTCAGGTGGCATCAGATGGAATGAACATGTGTGCCAATGTGTGGGGATTTCAATGCCATAGCAGAGCGTACTAAATGTTGATTTAGACCACACAGAAATACCTGAAAATCACTGTGTGGAAACATGTGATTGACAGTTAGCGAAGCATAATTTCAGACTGACAATATGTGATATGTCCTTCACTTGTGTCTATTAAACATAAATAATACATTAAATAAACATGTTTTGTATTCTGTATTATTTTTTGAAAAAGCAAAATATTTACAGATTTATTAAATTTAAAAAAAGGTCCATCTAGAGATGTAGGACTCAAGTAGGTGCTTATGGGTTTTGTTACAAGTGACTTCCAGAACTCCTGACCCGACTCAAACATAATGACTGAATGAGTGTCAGAGGGGCAGTGAATCGTGACTCCTGACTCAACGTGAGGTTCTGGCTAGAGAACTCGGACTTGTGGACCTTGGACTCAGACTTGTGGACAAAGGACCTGCAAATTGGACTTAACTTGGACTTGATATTCAGACTAGTATTAAGTGACTTCAAGGACTTGAGCTTGACTCGACTACAGCACAGATTTATAAAACGCCTTTCAAGACACTCGGAGCTCTTTACTGTCCAGTATTCATTCACGCCATACTCCCACATTTTATTCTTCGATTCTATGAAATGTAACCGTCAGCCAATCATTATCTGAAATACTGCTTATTATCTTCTGCAGTGAAGTATGAGAGGATTAAGTTCCTGGTGCTGGCTCTGAAAAACTCTGTGGAGGTGTACGCCTGGGCTCCCAAGCCCTACCACAAATTCATGGCCTTTAAGGTGAGCTCACACACGACAGCACAGCACACTGGGTAGCAGAGGACCCACACTATCTCACACTATGCATTAATCAGACTTTTCAAACTACTTTTAATATGGTTTTATTTATTTCAAAACAAACCATGTTACATAAACGTTCCCAGCTAATGCTGAAACAATTGAAAGGAAAAGAAAGCATTTAAAAAAAACTTTGCTAACTGATATGGATGATGTGTACACCGCAAGAATGGTTGAACTTCCCTGTGACACAGAAGTAACACGAGTGTGTCTTCTCCGTAAAACGCCCCATTCACCACAGTGAAGCGCCAGTTCTCTGCTGTCCCACTGCAGACAGACAGGTAACACTGACCCGTCCACTGTCTGTGCAGCTGAGAGAAGAGACAGAGGGGGCTGAGAGGAGGAGAGACAGAGGAAGAGGAGGAGAATAGGAGACAGAGGGAAGGAGAAGAAGAGAGACAGAGGGAGCTAGGAGGAGGAGAGACAGAGGGAGCTGAGAGGACGAGAGACAGAGGGAGCTGAGAGGACGAGAGACAGAGGAAGAGGAGGAGAAGAGGAGAGACCAGAGGTAGCTGAGAGGTGAGGAGTACAGACAGAGGGAGAAGAGAGACAGGGGAAGCTGGGAGGAGGACAGACAGAGGGAGCTTAGAGGAGGAGAGACAGAGGATGTGAATTTCGACGCTCAGGCTGGGTTGTGGGCAGAACATAATGTAAAAAATAAAACAATAAAAACTATAACACATTTTATATAGCCTTGTAATAGTTCTATGTGGACACTGTTGCACTAATCTGCAGCAGGCGAAAGACTGAGTCCATATTCATGCAGCAGGAAGAGGAATATGGACGTGTGATATGATTCTGATATTAAATGTTGGTATCACAGACATGTTGATTTTGCTGCACAAACTCAACATGAGCTCACTATTTTTATAGTTTAAGCTTATTTTAGGGACACATGATTCATGTGGTGAATCAAATGAGAGCTCAAAGCAGCTTCACTCTGTCATGTTCAGACTTTATTACACTCTGACCTGTTTTTACCTGTGGCTCAGGATCTGTCCAGGTTTTGCAATGGTTTGGATGTCATCAAAGAAGCTGTCATCAAAGAAGTTTGTTTTCTTGTTGTTAGCTTCACATTAGCGCCGCTTTTAGCACTGCACTGTTTCCCAAAACCACACGTCTTTTTCCACGCTCAAATTTCTACTTAAGTCTGTAAAGTGCGCGACACGCATCGGCACTCTCAGCCCTCGGCACTTGTACTGGTGCGCACACAGCAGCACAGAGCATTGCGGGGGAGGGGAAGCGGCTGCAAAGGATTGTGGGAATTGTAGTTCTAGCAATAAAAACGCTATTTATCTATTGGAAATTAATAAATATAAACTAGAATTGTTTGACGGGCCAGATTAAAACGTCTGGCGGGCCACATCTGGCCCGCGGGCCTTGACTTTGACACATGTGCATTAACGATAAAGCCTTTTTATTGATAGTGACACTGATACTGAAATGCACTTATAGAATTAAAACAAAAACATCTTCGACCGCCACACTACCATCAAAGGATGCATGGAAGAAAGACTTGGATGTGAACATTACTGAAAATCAACGGACAGAACCTCAAGAAAACATTCACTCGTATGTATTCGACTACAATTGAAGGTGTTTAAGGTGTGAATTGCCATCAGGTCACATGTCACGTATCAGTGGAGGCTGACAGTTCTGTGTGGATGAGAGAGACTCAAATTACAAGATTGCTGCAATCGAACGTTCAGTGGAACTAAAACAACAACCTTTTTGTTAGGATACCACATTCTCACATGTTTAATAGCTCCCAAAATCAGATTAGCAGGAGATACAACCTTTACAGCATGCAATGTAAATGTTGATTCTACTGTTTGTCTGTCCAGTCATTTGGAGATTTGGTACACAAGCCTCTGCTGGTGGATCTGACAGTGGAGGAGGGTCAAAGGTTAAAGGTCATCTACGGCTCTAGCTCAGGCTTCCATGCTGTGGACGTGGATTCGGGTGCAGTCTACGACATCTACCTGCCCACACATGTGAGTACCTTCCGTTTGCACCGATAAACACGCATTGTCACATGCACACACACACACACCCATGCACACACACTCCTGCCTTTATTGTCTCACAGAAATGTGTCCTATAGATCAACGGAACATTAGTAACAATGACAGTGACAATAACGGTGTTGTAATATGTTAGCTCTACTTGCACAGTATTTCATTATCTTTAAATCTGGTGGTCAAACAGTGAAATAAGGAAGCTAAAGCTCATTCCTTGCGCTCACTTTTTGCACATCACTATTATTCACATGCATTTTTGGGCCACAGCTTTAGATCATCTTTTTCAGACACAAAATTGAAGCAGGGTGAGATTCCCTGCACAGCCAGTCAGCAGGATGGAGCGTGAGATTGACAGGCGGATCGGTGCAGCGTCTGCAGTGATGTGGTCGCTGTATCGGACTGTTGTGGTGAAGAAGGAGCTGAGTCGAAAGGCAAAGCTCTCGATTTATCAATCTATGTTCCTACCCTCACCTATGGTCATGAGCATCATTTTAGTTTGGCCAATGGCAGGAATTTCCATTTGATAGCTTTTTGAAATGGACATTATGGGACAGAAGACTAAGTATGTGTTTCTGTATGTGTGTGTGT
Source organism: Chaenogobius annularis (assembly GCA_015082035.1). Lineage (NCBI taxonomy): Eukaryota > Metazoa > Chordata > Actinopteri > Gobiiformes > Gobiidae > Chaenogobius > Chaenogobius annularis. The sequence goes on along the minus strand of BJKM01000498.1, from coordinate 270,934 downwards.
GTATGTGTGTGTGTGTGTGTGTGTGTGTGTGTGTGTGTGTACTCAGATCCAGACCCACATCCAGTCCCACGCCATCATCATCCTGCCCAACACAGACGGCATCGAGCTGCTGGTGTGCTACGAGGACGAGGGTGTTTATGTCAACACGTATGGACGCATTACCAAGGACGTGGTGCTGCAGTGGGGAGAAATGCCCACCTCTGTCGGTACGAATATTAATGCTGATGATACTACTACTACAAATTCACCCTGGAAAGACTCAGACAAAAACAGAAGCAGCATTTAGCAAGCTTTATTATATGGGTTATTTGGCGCTCAGACCCCGGCAGAAGACGTTGCGATTATAGGGGTGCCATAATTGAATTATATTAGATGTCTCCCCCCAGGGCCTGGAGACTGGTGGTGGTAGATATGAGGAAGAGGGTAGAGAGGATGATGAAGATGATGTAAGGGATGCAGAGGAGGAGATGGGGAAGTGGTGGGTCACAGCACGGACTGAAGTGGCCGAGCCGACTGCATGAGGGTTTAAATGTTGCAGACTGTGCGCTGATTGGGAGCAGAGGAGGTGCGCCTTGCCACGGGGAGGAGTAACACGGGTGTGTTGATTGAGGCTGGAGAGCACGTGAGCCCTGGTGCAGCAGTGGACGTAGATTGGGTGGAGTTAGGTCTTCCAGGCTGAATTTACGCAAGCTTCATTACAAATACTACTATGAATACTACTTCTGGGGTCAGCTCTATGTTCCCACAGTTCAATGTTTTTGAATAAAGGGTTCTATATTCCCATAGGCCTATGTTCCCACATTTTAGAGACTTTTTTTCTAAAGGTGGTGACCTTGTTATAATGATAAAAATAATAATACTTGCATGAGTAAAAACTGTTTAGCCCCAGGAGTATATTGTAAAAGCAGTCCCTAGGGTTAAATTAAGACCACTGTCAGCATCTAATTATAGACAGTTTTATTAAGTGCGCTTTTAGCATACTAATTGTTTGTTAACTTTCCTGTGACGGTAAACTCTTCTCTGGGCTCTGTAGGAACATATAGTTGTTGTTTTTTTTTTTCGAAAGTGGGAACATAGAGCTGTGGGAACATAAGTATACTCCCATACTGATAGTGATAATAGGACTGTTACTGCTACTTCTACTACTAGTATAAGTGATGCTAATATTATTGTTGCAAGTGGGATGAGGGAGTCTTTGTGTAGACAAATTTGGCTACAGAAAACTCCTACCCTCATGTTACAGTTAAAGTTCATCCCTGATTGTGTGTGCAGCGTACATTCGTTCCAACCAGATCATGGGTTGGGGCGAGAAGGCCATTGAGATCCGCTCTGTGGAAACGGGGCACCTGGATGGAGTCTTCATGCACAAGAGAGCGCAGAGACTCAAGTTCCTGTGCGAGAGGAATGACAAGGTAATAGAACCAGTGTAGCCTCTACTGTGCGTGTTGTGTTTTAGCATGTGTGCGTTACCTGAGGGCTATTTCACAAGGAGCTCAACAAAAAGATTTGGTGGCACTTAAATGCCAAAATAAAACACCTGAGTAGTGAGCAGAAGTGAGTGAAAAAACGTATTTATCCATTGAGATAAAAGCCAAATTTTTTCTAACCAGACTAAATAAATCACCTAAATCAGCGACAGTCCTAATATTTTCAGAGTGACTCAATTATCAGCTCAGTGCTTGTGTGTTTATGTTAGTATAAGGCTAATGCTGCAGAGTAGTGGCAATTCTTTGCTTATTCATGCTTAGCGACTTCTTGTGATTGAAAAACTGAATAGTGCGTGCTGCTCGGTGGTTGAGTGGTTAAGGCGGCAGCCTCTGTCCTGTCTAATAAAATCTACGGGCCAAAAAGTCCTTTCAGAGAAAAACTGAATAGTGCGGGATCAGAGCTTTTAAAAAAGGTATAACATGTCCAGGGTGAACTTAATGGGGCGTTAGTTAGGATTAAAAACACTTGGCAATGCTCAAAGTACTTTTATAGCATTTAAATTAGCGCATAGAGAGTAAAATCTGTGGAACAGAAATAATTTCGAACTAGTAAGTAGTTTAATTAGCTTTACTTCAGTTATTAAGCAGAAATAAGCTAAGAGAGAAAGAGAGGATGAGAGGGAACAAAGAGAGGAGAGGAGAGAGCCTGCAGCCTCATTTTGAGTAGCATGCAAAGGGTTTTCAAAAACATACCTACATTTTGCAGTCTCTTTGATTTGTCACTTTCTAAACACATTACAAGCAATTGCAATATCAAATTCATTGTTGGCCCGCCCCACAAGTGCGTGTGTCTGATCTGCAGATCCAGTTGGCTGTTGGTAAGTGAATACAGTGTGTAGTCTCCCCACAGTCACTTCTCCAAACACTTCTTTGAGACGTCGCCTCTCCTCAGTTTTCTCTCTATTCTGGGGCGCAGGCAGTGAGCAGTGGGCTTGGTTAGGTTTACATACATACAAACAAGTTTAGCAGTCTTGAGAAAAACGTTTGCAACCTGAGTATTGCCTGGACCCTCTCAGTCCACAGGGAAGGAGAGAAAAGAGGTGAAGAAGTGAAGGACCAGGGGCTGTGCAGCAAAACTCAGGGCTTGGGGGAAACGGGGTGGGGGGTTACTAAAAATGTAATAAAATCACATCATGCAATAAAAAAATAATCTAGGCAAGGCAAGGCAAGGCAAGTTTATTTGTAGAGCACAATTCGTACACAAGGCAATTCAAAGTGCTTCACACAACAGGAAAAAAATGCATTAAAATCACAAAGACATGGCAGAAATCACAATCTTAGTTCAAGACATAAAAGAGAAGAGTGCAAAGAAAAGCATTTCAGTCATATGCACAGCCAAACAAAACAGTTTTTAGTTTAGATTTGAACACTGCCAGAGTAGCGGCCTGTCTCAAATCCTCTGGAAGACTGTTCCAGATTTTAGCTGCATAAAACTGAAACGCACATCTAAAGTAATCGTTTTCTGAGCGTCGACCCTCAGACCCCCCCTAGACCCACTGTTTGTGCCTCTACCTGTAAACAAATAATTTGCTTATCGGCAATCTACCATGTCCTGTAGATTAGTTTGTAATATATATTGAGATAAATGTTATAAAATGTTTCTGAACATGATTAGCTCACGGTTGTTTTCTTCTTATGAAAGTAGAGCACAGAGGCAAAAAGGTCCGAGACCCTGTTATAAATTATTAAAGCAAATGTGACGGATGTTTTGCCTGGCATTGTTTTCACTATGCAATAGTGAAAACATTATTCAAAATAATGTAATGGATTATGTTTCTTTAAATTTAGTAGTGCTTCTAAGTTTTGGGGGAGCAAATGTACCGAGTAAAACTTCATTTTTTTTTTTCATTTTCCTAAAGTCTGTGGGAAAAATGAATGGGACATTTGATTCTGGAATCTTGGCTAGCTTTGAAGTGGGTGGGACTTAGGGGCTCTACTTTTAAGTGCTGCATATGCATTAATGAACTACACTTTAATAAGTGACAGTATACTTTAGGCTTGAGAATAAAATAACTATTCAGTAGTCCTGTAACTCTGAAATCTACAGGAGCATGACATATCACTCCCTTTGTTTGCCTCATGAGCGTGAGCTAAACTCCAATTCACTTCAATGGTGGCGTCAAAAACACATCAAAGGACAATAGATTTAGCATTTACACTCAACACACCAATGTTTGCATAACAATGTAACCAGAGCCACATTCAGGAACCAAAATTCAGTATTAAATTATTTTTGTAGAAATGTTTTTAATCATTTTAATTCTAACCCAACACTATATTTTATTAATGAATATAGTCAAAAGTAACTTTTCTAGACAAGGCAATATTTTTAGAATAATTACAGTGAACCAACGATAGCTAAATAATCCATGATCAAAGCACTACATAGTATTTTAAAGGCGCTGTGCCTTATTTTTAGGGTCTTAATTAAAAATGTGGGGGGAAAACTGACCTAGTTCATTCTAAAAGGGTTTGCATTGTTCCATATGTATTTTTGACTTACGTAATGCATTCCGAGCATCAACATTATTATTATATGGCTCTGTAAGCACTTTTCAGAACTTTCAGAGCAAGTGTACCGTTAGCATGCTAACAGTGCACTTCCTGCTTCATTGAGATTAAACGCTCTACAATGATTATTGCTTTTACAATATACATGTACTGGGGCCCCTCTCACTTCTATTATTGCTGCAGGTGTTCTTCGCGTCAGTCCGCTCCGGAGGCTCCAGTCAGGTCTACTTCATGACTCTGGGACGGAGTAACCTGCTCAGCTGGTAGGGCCCACTGCCCTCCGTTTGCTGTGACCAACACTGGATCTGAACCAATAGCGAATCCCCGCCCTGTCCCAGCCTGCCAATCACCTTGCAGAACGGACCTCTCCACTTCCTTTTTCTAAGTCCAGTTTGATTCGGGGCGGCGGCACACTTCTGGTGGGACAGTTTGGGTGTTACTACTAGCTTCTAATACTACTACTGCTTTTGGAGAGATCCCGCCCCCACTCCTGCAGCTCCACCAATGAGCTCTGTCCATGGACTCAAGTGGGCGGGGCCTGTCCAGTGGTGTGTGTATATGTCCTTCTGTTTGGTTGAACTGTTTGTTACACTGTTAAAAACTACGCATTTTTGCAAGTTCAAATGACTTAATTCTAAACATGTATCTGGATTTGAGTGGTTTTAGTTGCAAGATATAATTAATATAATTTTTTTTAATAATGATTTTAAGGTCAGATAATCTCCCTCCAAAATGTGTTTTTCTTACTTTAAGTACAAGTGCATCCATTATTTGGTTGGTTTTATTATTATTACTCATAAATAACACAAAAATAAGTCTCAATTACTTAAATGTTCTTATTAATTTAGAAATGAAGTCATTTTAATTGCTGTAGATGTATGTTTTGGCAGTGTAGTTGGACTGTGCAAGGATATGTTGTACGTCTGAAATACTGTACGGCAAAAAGAAGGTGCCAGAGAAAGATGGATTTATGATAGTTTTTTTATTATTATTATTATGATTCTGATTAATATTCCTTGGAGATCAGTGTAATTCCGTACGTGGAGTTGAAGCCGTCTTTGGTTGTTTTCTAAGACTGGCGCACAGTGAGCCAGTGTCCATGGTTTGCTTGCTTTATCACAGAAGTATGAGGTGTGTTTCAATACAGTCATGTGGATGTTTAGTCCCAAATATTAATAAAAGTGTCACGTGTAAAATAATAACGGTGCAATGTTTCATCTTTTCAGGGTTTTATTTATTTATTTATTTTATTCTTTATTATTCATTATTAAAAATCTCTGATACACATATATACAGTATACAAATACAGCAGTTTTTCAAAAATTAAAAAAAGTAAATGGAAATCTACAGTCGGATAACCTTCTAATGAGGTGGGGCTCAGATCAGCACTGTTCTATTACTAGAGTACTGTTACTATTACTATTACTAGTCTTTTAGATCAATATTGAGGTTTACAATTAACTAAATATAAAACAATGACAACTTATATTATTGGTTTATACCAAGTACTAGAACAAAGCATATTAGAACTTCCACTGACATGCTGACAGAACTCTACGTCAGCTTCCAAATTTCTTCTCAAATGAGAATTAATGAGGTGCTATAAACACCATGTCGGCCTGTTAAAAAACGTAATTTAAACTTCGAAGGGTTCGATGTGTTCAACAGGACACGTGACACTGTGATGGAGCGAGGAGGAAGAAAATCGAGTGAGCGAGGAAGTCGCGTTTCTACAGACTACAGTGATTAAAAATGTGCAAACACACACACGGTGCACCCTCAGTGGAAGAGAAATTCTCAATTGTAATAATCTTGACACTGTTTTGAAAAAACAAGACGTTTCGACTTTCATCCAAAATTCATTCTCAGTCATTCTCAGTCTGCAGACCTGGTCTGAGAATTTGGATATTTATCCTACTCTGGGCTGCGTAAGCCCTGCCCACTAGGAGGGGCTTCCTGAATATAGCTTGTCTTGTTAAAGTATTTGTTTATGACTTCCGGTTATGGTGACGAGCTAAACAGACTCTTACTCCACAGCTGCAGAAATTAGCTCTAGAATCACCGTTTTACCCAAATAACACCAGAAAAGATGCACAAGAGATGAGTAAATGGGGAAAACACAATACCGGTTCCCCTGCCCAGGTTGGATAAAGGAGAGGAAATTACTCCACAACAGTTGGGTCTCCTGATGTGTGAAATTAAATGCAGCGTGACACGGACACGAAATTAAGAGCAGAACTAGAATATGAAAAATAAGATCATAAGGTCCTGGATTTGGAATCCAGATGACGCGAAAGGCGTTACTGAGGGTTGTGCTGAGGGTTGTGCTGAGGTTGTGCTGAGGTTGTGCTGAGGGTTGTGCTGAGGGTTGTGCTGAGGGTTGTGCTGAGGGTTGTGCTGAGGGTTGTGCTGAGGGTTGTGCTGAGGGTTGTGCTGAGGGTTGTGCTGAGGGTTGTGCTGAGGGTTGTGCTGAGGGTTGTGCAGCAGTGATCAAGCGTATTCTGCTCTCTGGTCAGGACTTTAATAAACTGTCTGTATTTTGGTAGTTCATGGCTGAGATTCCCCTGGTTAAAATCGCCCAGCATAATACACAAGTAGTCCGGAAAGGTCCGCGCTCGAGCGCGCGCTGTGCCTCCTGCACGTTCGCCCTTGGTGAAATGTAAAAAGCGGGCAGAATGAATGAGACAAACTCAGGTGGAGAGTAGATGGTTTGCAGTTAATGAAAAGATATTCCAGAGCAGGAGAGCAGTGTTTGGAGACCACAGTCAAATCCGAAGACCAGCCATTGTTAATGTAAAAACAGACTCCTTCCGCCTCACGTTTTCCCACGGAAAGATCATTTTGGCTGTCCGCGTGGAGCGGCGCAGTCCGGGACCGACTCGCTGAGCCACGTCTCTGTGAAGAACAAAACAGGAGATGAAGAGAAGTCTCTGTTTCATCTCATCAGCAGCGTTAGTTCATCAGTTTTATTGTAAAGTGAATTAACGTTCAAAAGGAAAATCCCAGGTAAGGCCATACGTGCGCCGCGGGAAAATACGGGACAGGCAAAGTAATGCAACTACGTAATGCATAGCCAAATCCTGTACAGTTGCCATGATCACTGAATGATGAAAACATGTATGACAACATCATGCCTGTCATGCCCAGTCAATTCAATTTATTTTTGCAACGCCCAAAATCACAAAAGCAGTTGCCTCGAGGGGCCGTCACATGTGACGTCACATGACTGGTTCTAGTAGTTCTGGACAGTTGCTATGATCATTGCATACAACAACAACAGGTCTGGAACTACTTTGTAGATCTAGAACTTCAAACTACGTTGTACTTTGTAGTTCTAGAACTTAAAAGTACAAAGTAGTTCTAAACCTGTTGTTGTGTTACTTTTAATTTGCGGTTGGCAGCTGAAAGGTGCGTTTCAAAGTATGTGTTTTACACTATACCATGTAAAAAAAAAGGAAAGAAAGAGAGAGTACTAGAAGTTCTAGTACTTGTAGTTGGTTCTAGAACTAACTAACTACTACTACTACTATTCCACCACTCAAAAATTGCCAACTTTCTTTCTTGTCAATTTTGACAAGAAATCCCGAAAGATACCAAGGAATACCAAAAGTAGTAGCAGGAATCACACAAAAAATAGCTACAAAAAGAACCTTGAAGGATGAAAATCAAACAAGAAATGCGACCCGTGCAACGGTCCGAAAACATGTTTCTATAATAAATAAAGATCGTCTTGAACTAATAATGACACTCAATCAGCATTTGAATTCCTCTATAGAAAACTTTTCTCTAGAGTTTTGGGAGATAAGGAGGAGGATATGAATTCTTTCTGGACATCCTCAGTTTGCCCGTTGTGCCAGAGGCCCAGAATGGAAAGTTGGCAGCTGGAATGGCGATGTTGGAGGTGCAGAGTGCAATCAAAGGATTGGGGAGCAATGGGTTCACCTCAGGGTGGTGTAGAGCTCTAGAAGACACACTTATTCCTTTGCTTTCGGCAACATTTGGCTGGGAACTTGAAAGATTGTGTTTCTATTTGTGTTTGGTTGATATCAGCTTGTGTTTATTATTCATGCTCTCTCGTTCGTTCTGTTTTGTTCTGTTTATTTGTTTATAAAAAAATATATATAATAATATAAAGAAATATATATCCATCCATCCATCTTCTTCCGCTTATCCGGGGCCGGGTCGCGGGGGCAGCAGTCTAAGCAGGGACTCCTCCCCAGACACTTCAACTCCTCCGGGGGGATCCCGAGGCGTTCCCAGGCCAGCTGAGAGACACAAGTCCCTCCAGCGTGTCCTGGGTCTTCCCCGGGCCTCCTGGCGGGCCATGACCGAAACACCTCCCCAGGGAGGCGTACGGGAGGCATCCGGAACAGAAGCCCGAGCCACCTCAGCTGGCGCCTCTTGACGTGGAGCAGCGGCTCTACTCCAAGCTTCTCCCGAGTGACTGAGCTCCACTGTCAGTGGTTCTGACCTGTCAAAATGGTGATGCTGAAGGCACGGGCCACCCACGTTCAGGTGTGAATGTGGTTCTAAAAACACGTCATACATGCTGTAACCCACATAATTGTTCAATCAGATGAAAAAGTATACTTTTAGTGGTAGAGAACAGAACACCCTGTATCCAGAACTCTGCTCTCTCCTCTCTCCTCTCTCACTCTCTCTGCTCTCCTGTCCGCTTCTCTCTCTCCTCTCCCTCTCTCTCCTCTCTCACTCTGCTCTCCCACTTTCAGACACGTGCTGTTTGTGTAAGTGCAGAGCATGCCATACAAGTGCACTTCCTCTTCCTCCTTCATTCAGATCTGTGTCAAATGTCAAATAATGTCAGAAGTATCTGGTACTAGAAACTACCATGCTCTACATAAAATCTACTTTAGTCTTATCATCCATCTCCAGAAAAATACATCCATACTACTACTACTGCTGTATTTACTAAACCTACAGCTAAGGCTGATTGTGTAACATGTGGGCCTCACTGCAGTCAGAGATACTAAACTAACAGCAGAAGGCTAATGGACAGTAGACCCGCCGTAGAGACAACCACCGGCAGCTTGAAGTCCACTGCCTGATCTGTCAGGATTGATTCATTTAGACTCAACAAAAGCCCCATACAGATATAATGGGACAGGAAGTACTGATGCTTACAGTGTGCCAGCTGGGTGCTGTTGTGAACAGAGCCCAGTACTTTGTGTTTGAAAAGTCTGGTACCAGTTCTACAACTGCCAGTACTTCTACTAATCCAGTTACTGCAATGAGTACTTTGGACAACGTAATGGAGAGTGTAACGAGTGCAAAATACAATGAAAACAACCACTAATACCATCACTTACACTGCTACTGATTGAGGCTGAATTGGGTGCATTAACACAGAAGCAAATAGAGCAGAGCGGAGCCGAGCAGAGCAGCAGAGCGAGCAGAGCCGAGCAGAGCCGAGCAGAGCCGAGCAGAGCCGAGCGAGCAGCCGAGCCGAGCAGCCGAGCCGAGCAGAGCCGAGCAGAGCCGAGCCGAGCAGAGCCGAGCAGAGCCGAAGAGAAGCCGAGCAGAGCGAGCAGAGCAAGCCCGAGCCGAGCAAGAGCCGAGCCGAGCAGAGCCGAGCAGAGCAGAGCCGAGCAGAGGAGCCAGAGCGAGCCGAGCAGAGCCGACGGCAGAGCCGAGCCGAGCCGAGCAGAGCCGAGACAGCGAGCAGAGCCGAGCGAGCGAGCCGAGCCGAAGCAGAAGCAGAGCAGAGCGAGCAGAGGCCGAGAGCAGAGCCGAGCAGAGCCGAGCAGAGCCGCAGAGCCGAGCAGAGCCGAGCAGAGCCGAGCAGAAGCCGAGCCGAGCAGACCCGAGCAGAAGCCGAGCCGAGCAGAGCCGAGCAGAGCAGGAGCCGAGCAGAGCCGAGCAGAGGGCCGAGCAGAGCCGAGGCAGAGGCCGAGCCGAGCAGAGGAGCCGAGCCGAGCAGAGCCGAGCAGAGCCGAGCAGAGCCAGACAGCAGAGCCGAAGCAGAGCCGAGCCAGAGCGCGAGCCGAGCAAGAGCCGAGCGAGCAGAGCGAGCAGAGCCGAGCAGCCGAGCAGAGCCGAGCAGAGCGAGCGAGCAGACGCCGAGCCAGAGCCGAGCAGAGCCGAGCAGAGCCGAGCAGAGCGAGCAGAGCCGAGCCGAGCCAGAAGCACGAGCAGAGCCGGAGCAGAGCCGAGCAGAGCAGAGCCGAGCAGAGCAGAGCCGAGCCGAGCAGAGCCGAGCAGAGCCGAGCAGAGCCGAGCAGTCAAGTGGGGCTTGTGACTATGTCATGAAGCCTGACCAAGGCCTCTAAGTGCAGTTCTGAAATAGTGAAACTCTGAGTGTTGGTCAACAGTGAGCGTGAGTGGAACAGAGAAGTCCAAAGCTCTTACCACACAGTCAGGTGATCAAAGCTCATCAGCACATCATACACATTGAGGAAACACACTCAGGACTGTGAAAGGTGTGTGATGCTCTGCAGCTCATCTCAGAGCTCCTCCAGGTCAGATGGAGGCAAATAAAATTAATTTAGCTAAATTTGAAATAAATGAAAAACAATGTAATCAATGTGAAATACTAGCTCTTGCACCATTTGGAAGTGTGACATCACATTCTAGAGACTTAAAATACATATGAGTATGACAGATTGGATAACACAATTTACTAAAACATCTGTGTTAATTGTCATTAAATTTTTTATGGAATGTTGCTCATTGATGACATAGACAGGGATTATCTGTCTACTTCCTTTTATTTACATCAACTTATCTTCACAAACTGCAACTTGACTGATAAAAGTATTATTTATTATTTAGTATTTAGAAAAACAAGAGCACATTTTGCACTAAAGTTGAATTTCATTGCCCTTTTACCCTGGAGTTGCTGATTTTGTTCACAGTTATTTCATACTCAGCTGCCCCTGAGACATGTCAAATATAATACTTCTAATTTTATAGAATAGAAAATAAATACTTTTTTATTGAAAATACCGAACCAAAAAAACTAAAATTGAATCAAATGGACTTTTCAGAACCGCGAATATGAAATGTAGGTTTAGTTCTATGGGAGATGTGTCTTTGTGAGAATCCTTCTTACTTTGTGGCTCACTGTGAGGCTCTGATTTGAAACAGTAAACACATTTCCTGAATTGCCAGAAATCAGAATAATTTGATATCACAATTTAAAAAATGAAACTAAACAACAACCATTATAATCCTCAGAGTGACATTTGTATTAAGGCTTATAAATCAGAATTTTAGAATAATATCTAAATTATATAAATGCATTAATAATCTGGACAATCATTCTACTATGTCTATTACAAATAGATTGGAAAGAGAAGGTAATTTTGTTTATGTACATCTCAATGGAGGACCACAAAATCACATGTTTGGAGGCAATTCTGTTAGAAAAATGTATCATTGTATTTTATAACACCGTGTCAAAGTGCACATTATTCACAAGGAAATACAAATTGTTGGAGAAACTGTGGCTTTCAAGTGGCTCATTACTATCATGGGTTTTGCAATGGAACCAATAGCTGGATACCTATGGAATGCTCTTGAAGGTGGTTGAAGGTGATGGAGCTGAGGTCATTCAAAAGGTAATTAAAAATGGGACAAATACAAAAGGGTACAAATGCCAGACTGATGACTCTTTTTATTTTATCTTGTGTCTCTGTGTCTTGTTCTGTTGTTCTGTTTTTTTGTTTGCAATATTATAAAACAATAAAATGAAAGAAAAATAATAATAATTATACCACAAACGGTAGTTAAAATTGTTGTATGATAGTCAGCACCCGCCCTAAACCAGAAGGTGGACAATTGACATGGGGTTATTAAACCTCAAGGGCTGATAGATAAGCCCAGAAAGGTCTATCTTACCAAAATATATATATCTTAGATATAGACCTTTTCAAAAATTACTGATAGCCCTTGCCACCAGAGCAATACCGACATTGTGGACTAATAGTCGTGTGTGTCCAGTCCTGTTCATGTGCACACTGCAGTGACACTCAGACGACATAGCACTGAATTGGGAAACCTGAGAATTTTCCCTGAGGTAAACCAGACCAGACTGTCCTGTGGTTATATAGAGAGACAGACAGAGACACAGAGGACAGGAGAGCAGTCTGTAGTGAGAAGAGCTCCTCATTCAGCACAACTCATCTGGACTCTTCTGAATTCTTCAGAACCTGTTAGGACTTGCCTGGACCTTCTCAGGACACAGTGAGTGAACCCCATATCTATTCATGGGTTTTAGTTTCCTGTTAATATGCAATGTTCTGTGGATTTTTGATGATTGAAAAGATAGAATAATTGGTTTTAATGGACACATCTTATACAAAATTAAATTTTTACAGCTTTTAACCATTGTCCCCTCACCAAAAATATTCTGAAGAAAAAACCTTCTCACAATTCTCAGATTCTCACTTGCTTTCAAATGTCCCAGATTTGTGACTTCATAGAACTCTGAGATCTGTGCTGTTTTTAAGTGGTTGTCATTACAACTGCATGTTTACATTAGCATGTTATAATGTAATGAAACTCAAGGTCAAACTAAGTTCTGTCAGTTTAGAGGATCATTATGTACTTCGATCGTAATTTATTGCAGGTCAATATAATATGCATTGTAAACTGAGTTGATTTTGCCAGCAGAAAGTTAGAAAATCAAACAATGAAACAGTCATTGGTCAATAACAGAGAAGCAGAATAGAGTTCACAGGAATTGACCAAAGCATGACTGTCCCAGAGCATCCCCTGTCCTTACCTCCTTCTCAGATAAGAAAAAATTACAAAAAACCCGGAGATGAAACACCAGTGAAGGAGACAGACTGCAGATGGTCCAGGACTGACATGCTTCAATTTGCAGAATCTGTAGAGCTAGAACCACTCAAGACAGTGGGATAGAGGCTCATCCAGTACAGACCAGGTCATCCAGGCAGATGAGGATCATCCAGGTCCACAGGTCAGGACTGTGGCATCTAAAGCTCAGTCATCATTGGAGCAGCAGCCGCATCTGAAATTGGAACGCTCCCCAAAAGGGAGTGGACACCATGAAGAGACGTGTTGGCCTCTTTAACATGGACAGGACACAAGTGTTTGGTAGCTAAATGCTCCTACTACCTACTGTGCTTTAGAGACCATTTTGAGAGTGAAGTGCTCTGTTTGGATGATATGGTAATATGTGTGGCATGCAGAGCAGTTAGATGCTCTCAAAAAAATCACTTATTGGATAGACATTTCATTATATAAATCCCAACATAAGCAGCGCAATAAGGCGCACAGATTTGTAAATATTGATTAAAAAAGACGCTATTCCAGTTAGTCACAATGATTTATTAACTATTTAATTCATACTTTAAATACTTTGTTCGTGGTTACAGATATACCACAAATGAGTCCTTTGAAATCATTAGTTGTAATATTGCACATCCCCGATACACATCGTTTGGTTTGAAATAAGCGACATAAACCACGCAATGTGGTCCAGTCACCGGAGCACAGGGCAGGTGTTTCACATGGAAAGGCAGAGACGGGCGGTTGACTCAAACCCAAAGCTTCATGTGAAGGCTCGTGAACAGAGCACCAGAGACGACACTGTGGACCCCAACTTCAAAAGATACAGCAGCCACCAAAGCGCTGGACAACAAGCGCCATGAAGCGGTGCGTCACGGTGCTCAGCCACACCGCGGCACTGGCACATGCACTGGCACATGCACTGGCACATGCACTGGCACATGCACTGGCACATGCACTGGCACATGCACTGGCACATGCACTGGCACATGCACTGGCACATGCACTGGCACATGCACTGGCACAGCAGAGGACAGAGCGTACACACCGGACCAGAAGCGGAAATGCACGAGTCAGAGAGCAAAGAAAACGACGAGAGTGGCTACCTAATGGACTTAAATTAGTGGCAAAAACTTATACTGCCACATATAGCATATTTGAGATAGGATGGGGCCGTGTCATTTATGGCAACATATGTCAGGAGGAGGATTATAAATTTGATTCTAAACTCAACAGGAGACAGTGAAGAGCCGTAATGTGCTCTCTTCTTTTAGTTTCTGTTAGTACTCTTTGTGCACCTCATGGTATCTCTCTGATTTATGAATGAGACTCTTTACAACTGGAATGGCCCTGTGACACAGTCAAGGTTGCTGGGAAAAGACATGTGTCAGTTATTTTAGCCCCAAAGCAGCAGAAGTGAAACCTCCTCAGCAGCGGAAATTTTCACAAGCCAGAAAGCTCCATCAGAACAGAGGAGAAGTAGCTTATCAAAAATGAATCAATTATGCACTGATTTCTGATAGTATTGCAAAGAAGAAAGGATTAATTATTTCCAATTGTAAAGTGGACGGAAAAGTATGCTTGATTTCCAGACTTAAAAAATACAATAAAAAAACCTGAAAAGTGCAGTGTGCTTTTCAGCCACCCGCCTTTTGCTGCAATTACAGCTGAAAGCCTTTTTCGGTTTATCTCTACCAGCTTTGCTCACCTACAGACTGACATTTTTGTCCGTTCTTCTTTGAAACAGCTCAAGCTCAGTCAGATTTGAAGGAGAGTGTTTGTGAACAGTTTTCAGATCTTGCCCAGATCCTCGATTGGATTAAGGTCTGGACTTTGACTGGGCCAGTCTAACAGATTCATATGTTTTGTTTTTAACCATTCCATTGTAGCTCTGGCTTTATGTTTAGGGTCGGTGTCCTGCTGAAGGTGAACCTCCGCCCCAGTCTCAAGTCTTTTACAGATGCTAATAGGTTTTCTTCCAAGATTTCCCTGTGGCTGATGGTTCCACCCATCAACTCTGAGCAGCTTCCCTGTCCCTGTTGAAGAAAAGGCAAACTGCAAACAGGACTTCTTATGGCTGTTTTTCAACGATGGCTTCTTCATGCCCCTATCCCATAAAGGCCAGATTTGTGGAGTGCACGACTAATAGTTGTCCTGTGGACGTATTCCCTCCACAGTTACCATGGGCCTCTTGGCTGCATTTCTGATCAGTGCTCTCCTTGTTCGGCCTGTAAGTTTTGCTAGACGACCATGTCTTTGTAGGTTTGTAGTTGTGCCATACTCTTTCCATTCCTGGATGATGGATTGAACAGTGCTCCGTGGGAAATCTTTTTATATCCTAACCCTATTATGAACTTGATGTGTTTCTTAAGCCGCGTTCAGACCGCGGCATCCAAATTCGCGCCGGACCCCCAGTTAGATGCCTGTACATTTGAAGGCAGACGCTTTGAAAGGGCATCCGACGCTCAAACTCCTTTGACTCGCCATGTCCGACGTTCAAAACACAGGATTCGCACTGATTAACTGGACGCTTTGACGCAGCGGTGTGAATGCTCTATTAGACTTCGTGACGCTGTTTGCTCCCCAACATTCTCTTAACAAACTTCTGTGGCTTCTTTCACCAAAAATGCCAATAGAATTTAAGTTAAGCTTGAAATGTCCTGTAAATTACGTAAGGTCAAAGCTGGTGAAGTGTCTTGCAGTCATTGGCAAAACTAAACATATACTACCTCAAAAGGCCTTACAAACTTCATATTGCTCATTGTTTCGGCCCTATTTATCTGCGTGGGGATGTGAGTTAACACCTACAAAATGTATTTCGAGTCAATAATTATTCAGTAGAATAAGTAATTAGAATAGTAAATAAAAAAATGACAGGGAGCGTACAAAACTACAGATGTGAATTCTAAAATTTGCTGATTTGATGTTAAAACAGTATTATACAAAGCGAGATAAAAGTACTTCCTTGTTATTGAAGGAAAACAACCTCAGATGAAAAAAATCTCAAAATGCAGCGTGTAAGAACCATAATGAAGAGCGTAAATATATCAGTCAGTGACGTTAAGTTACAGAACATCAAGCAATGAAGCAATGTAAAATTTTGCCTGTTATGTATTCAAGAAAAGAAGAAAACCTGCTGGACTCTATGTTGAGCTTACATTTACCAAACCCAATATATATATATATATATATATATATATATATATATATATATATATATATATATATATATATATCATACACATATATCCAAATGTATCCATTTATTGTGTCCATGGCAGGAGTTTTGAGGCCCAAGTACTTAGTTCTAAAATTGAGATGGATGGCAACATTAAAACAGTGTTAATTCCAATATTTTTGAGCAACAGGACAGTCCCAAAACATGTGATAGTGGTTTGCCTCCTGGCTGCCACAGTTTTCCAATAGTTAGCATTTCCTTGTGAATAATGGGCACTTTGACACGGTGTTATGAAAAAACAACACATTTAAAAAATTAAAAAATTCCCTCCAGACACAGGAATGTACACACATTTCCCCACTCTTCGTCTGTCAAGATTAGGTTACCTTCTCTTTCCCATTTGTTTTTAATATATTTAGAAGGGTAGCTGTCCAGATTAGCAATGCATTGATATAATTTAGATATTATTCCTCTTGAAAGTTCTGATTTATAAGCCTTGATAAAAAAAAAAAAAGTCAGTCAAAGGATTGTAATGGGCATTACTTTGTCTAATTTCTTGGTTATTTGGAAATACCTATAAAAGTCCAAAAATCTATTGCAAATCAAGTCATGGTTTTAACATTTGAGAAAAAAATTACTGTTGCATAATTTTCCAAAGTGGTTAATCCCTGGACGTGAGTCAGATGGGTTAGGGTTATATTTTATCAATTGTGTGTGTTTTCTTTCGTAAAAACAGGCTGGCGTCACAGCTTGAGCGAGTGATGTCAGACACTGCAGTGGTTATAATGAGAGCGAAGATGTGGAACGGCCTCACCTCTTTCAAAAAGTTCAAAATCCTATGTTTGTGTAGACGATGCTGCTGTGGCTGTTGCTGTGTGTGGTCCCGTGTTTGAGTGGGATGGCCCGCCTGCCAGCTCTCCCTCCTCTGCCCGTGGAAGGTGAGCTGCTTGTTAACTTTGTGACTATTGTAAAGAAGAATGTTTCAATGCCAGTGATGGAACTTCAAAAAGTACAAAAATAAAATGAATGTACTGAATGTAACAGTTTTAGCTCACTACATTTTTTAACTGCACTGAAAAGTTGAAAGTGCTTTTCATATAGTTTGAGTGTTTTTTTAAATTATTTTAAAAATGTCTAAAAATGTGCCTGAAAGTTCACGACCCAGCTTTCAGTAAACAAAAGGACATTTATTCAAATTTCTACTGTTGACCAAACAAGGAATTCTTTAACAGTTCTCAAAATATGTGTGAAATACTTTTACTTTTTAAGGCACTTAAGGAACAAAATAGATAACTTTTTCCACCATTGTTCAATGCAGACTGATGTACGCTTCCATTCGACCAAGTTGGAACTACTGGTGTCATAAGCGCTAAAATCAAGATTGCAACAAGTTTAGACATTAGGTGGACAGTTTCTCAGTAATTATGAATTTCTTAATGGGGACATATTTTGCAAAATCAACTTAAATGAGCTTATAACCTTGTAACAACAGTGTTTCCTCGTTATTAGTTTACTCAAAGTTGTGTTTGGATTGATTCCTGTATGTAATCTGAGGCTCCAGCGCTATTAAAAATAAATAAAAAAATTGCCTACTAAAAGTGCGGATACATATCAGATTTATTTCAACATACAAAAGTGGCCTGGGTCGGATTTGAAAAAATCAGATGTGTGCTGTTCACACTGCCCTGAAAAAATCGGATACAGGTCACATATGGACAAAAAAAAAATCGGAATTCAACTGCAGTATGAACATAGCTGAAGTCTCTCCAGTGTGTCCTGGGTCTTCCCTGGTGCCTCTTCCCGGTGGGACATGCCCAGAGGAGTCAAGGAGGCATCCGGAACAGATGCCGGAGCCACCTGAGCTGGCTCCTCTCAACGTGGAGGAGCAGCACCTGTCAATTTCACACTCCATCCTTCCCTCGCTCATGAATCAGAATCAGAATCACAAAGGGTTTATTGCCATTGTCAATGAACAAAATTCACAAACATAGGAACTTGTCTCGGCATTAAGGTGCAACATAAAACACTGATCAATAATAAAAACAACATATATTCAATCCAAAGGGCATGCATTAAGAAACAATTTAAAATTACAAGACCCCGAGATTCTTGAACTCCTCCACTTGGGGCAAGGACTCTCCACCCGTCTGGAAGGGGCAAGCCACCTTTCTCCGTTTGAGAACCATGGCCTCGGATTTGGAGGTGCTGATCCTCATCCCAGCTGCTTCACACTCAGCTGCAAACCGTTCCAGTGCATGTTACAAGACCGGGTTTGATGGAGCCATCAGGACATCGTTTGCAAAATACAGAGATGAGATCCTGTGTTCCCCAAACCGGACCCCCTCCGACCCCTGACTGCGCCTAGAAATTCTGTCCATAAAAACAATGAACAGAACCGGTGACAAAGGGCAGCCCTGGCGTAGTCCGATATGCACTAGGAACAGGTTTGACTTACTGCCGGCAATGCAAACACAGCTCCTGCTCCGGTCATAAAGGGACCGGACAGCCCTGAGCAAGGAGTCCCGGACCCCATACTCCCGGAGCACCCCCCAAAAGACACCACGAGAGACACAATCGAACGCCTTCTCCAGATCCATAAAGTGCATGTGGACTGGTTCGGCGAACTCTCATGAACCTTCAAGCACCCGATGGAGAGTATAGAGCTGGTCCAGTGGTCCGCAAACAGGACAAAAACCACACTGCTCCTCCTGAATCCAAGGTTCAACTACTGGTTGGATTCTCCTCTCCAGTACCCTGGAATAGACTTTACAGGGAGGCTGAGGAGTGTAATCCCTCTGGAACACATCCTTTGGGACCTCTTCTTGAACAGAGGGACCACCACTCCGGTCTGCCAGTCCAGAGGCACTGTCCCCGGACTTTGCCAACAACCTCAGTGACTTCAGCTTGGGTAATGATAAATCAGCCTCCGAGTCCTCAATCTCTACTTCCTCTTTGGAAGACATAACAGCAGGATTAAGGAGGTCCTCAAAGTTTTCCTTCCACCGTCTGATGACATCCCCAGTCGAGGTCAACAAGTCTCAACCCGGACTATAAACGGTGAAGCACTGCGTCCCCCTCCTGAGGTGTCGGATGGTTTGCCAGAAATTCCGTTTGATAGTCCTCGATGCCGTCACCAGGATCAGGGGTTTCCACCGCGATAGGCACCTGCGACCTTGTAACCGCAGCTCCAAGCAACCGCATTGAAAATTGAGGTAAAAAACATGGTCATACGATCATCAACCTGCTTAAACATGGTGTTTGTAATGGAATCATCTTCTTAATGTCATGCAAATTGTTGCTGTTGCGTGTGTTTTTAGGGAGTTGCTCATGAATGGTATAGCTCTCAGATCTGAGATCACATGAATGCAGCATAAGGTGTGCTCTCACTGGAGGTCGTTTTGGAGAGAAAGGATGTGGCTTTTACCTCCTCTACACTTGTAATTCTCGTTCCTCTCGATCCCTTGTTCAGATGGCTGCTTGGTGATATCTCCGGAGGTGGAGCTCTTCCGTGTGGAGGGAGAGGCAGTAATTTTGTCCTTTCCTTTCCTCCACAATGCCCTTGAAGCTCGCAGGATGTCTCTGTCTGGAGCCTCTGTGCTCATCTCAAAGAGCAGCAATACCAACAGCTCCGTCCACAACAACACCAACAGTTCCGTACACAACACAGAGGGGCGTATCCTGCAGCAGGGGGCGCAGCTGTGGCTCCTCCCTGCGCAGGAGTCTGACTCAGGACAGTACAGCTGCACTTACAGGTAAGACTGGGTTTGTTTTATTCTTTGTGTGGTTCTGCTAACTGTTGCACTAAAAAAAACTTGACCTGCATGGGACCGTTCTATGTGGCGCACGTTCTCCTGTGTCAGGGTTAGATTCCCCCCATGGAATGTTTGCATGTTCTTGCTGTGTCTGCAGATAACCTTTATCTCTAAAACATGGGTCAATAAATACAAGAAGAAAGTAAATAAGCATGTATCCAAAACACAAAAAGCCGTTGACACATTTAACAAAGAATTCATTTTTTTCGGACGCTAAAAAATTCCATTTAATTTATTTTTATAATGCCCCAAAATACAACAGTAGTTGGCTTGATGGGCGACAATGAAAAGTAATTGATTAATAACAGAAAAGCACATTAAACAATGTTCATAGGAATTTAGCAAATGGATGAATGTCCCAGCATCCCCTGACCCTCCTTCTCTGAAAGGAAAACCTACAAAACATTTTTTGGGAACAAGTAGAAACCTCGGGGAGGACCACAGTGAAGGAGAGATCCTTCTCCCACGGACAAACAGGCTGCAGATGGTCTAGGACTGAAGCTTTTCCATTTGTAGAAAGACTGTGGTGCCAGAACTACTCAGGACGAGAGAGGGTGGTTCATCTAGTATAGAGAGAGCTCATCCAGGCAGTTGAGGAGCAGTTCATCTGGAGTAGAGACAGTTCCTCCAGGCAATTGTGGAGCATCTAGGTCTAAATGTCAGGGTCGTGAGATGGGCATCTAAGATGCAGTTGCCACTGGAGCAGCATCAGCAGTGTCAGCAGAGTACCACTCCCTGAGAGGAGTAGAAGAAGGAGGAAAACATGTGAACAGCAATGAACAGACACAAGTGAACTAAAATATCAA
The DNA here is from genome assembly GCA_015082035.1 of Chaenogobius annularis. Classification (NCBI taxonomy): domain Eukaryota; kingdom Metazoa; phylum Chordata; class Actinopteri; order Gobiiformes; family Gobiidae; genus Chaenogobius; species Chaenogobius annularis. The sequence continues at coordinate 250,368 of BJKM01000498.1, read as the reverse complement.
ATATAGAGGATAGTGCTCAAGCTGCCATACTTCTCCCAGCATAGTTGCTCCTAAAGCGGCGTAGCTAAGTGACTTTAGGATTTCATTTCTTTTCCAACTGACCTGACCATACGCTATTTCAAAGAGAAACATTTTAAGCCTGGTCTTGAATGAGGAGACTGTGTCGGCCTCTTTAAAGTGGACATGGCACCATGTCATTTATTGCTTTGTAAGTCAGGAGGAGAATTTTTTATTTTTCTAAAATCAACAGGGAGCCATAATATGCTCTCTTCTTTTAGTTCCTGTTCTTATAACACGTGCTGCATTTTGGACAAGTAGAAAGCTTTTTATAGTGCTTTTAGAAAACGCTGTGAGTTTCAGTGCTATGGTTCAATTCAATTTCAGTTCAATTTATTTTTGTTACGCCCAAAATCAAAACAGCGGTTGCCTCAATGGGCGACATTGAAAAACAGAATAAAAACATAATAAACAGTATAAAACAGAATAAACAGTGGTGAGCTCTGAACCCTGACATGAAAACTTAAAATAAATGATTGTCCTGTAGGTGGAGACAAAGCTGTTTAACTACAACTCTTTCAAGGATTTTGTAGACAAACAGCAGATTTGAAGTAGGAAGAAAATCATCAGAGCTGAGAGTAGCAGGGATTGAGGTCTCTACTGCGCTGTGACAGTTTGTTAGCCTGGCTTCAGCGCTGAAAAGAAATCTAGAGTTATTTTTGTTAACTTCTGTCAAATTTGAATAGTATCTGGTTTGGGTCTTATGCTGAGCCTGTTTATAGGACAGTAGACAGATTTTGCATGCTTTTAGAGATTCCTCCGTGTGGAGAAAGAAGTGGGAAGAAGAAAACATTGTAGAAAAAGATTCAGTTGTTGTCATCTGGATCTGTTTTGTCTAAAACAACTACAAATGAAACTCTTTCTATAATGGAACACTCCTGGACAAATGAGGGATTACACCGACAAGAAGAAAACATATTGAATTCCACTTCTGTCTTACATTAAAACATAACTCCAATGTTTGTTTTTTTTTAGCTTCCCTTCACTAAAAAAACATAATAATAAATTCAGTGCTATTCACTGCCATAACTTATAAGAATATATCAAATAGTCATGGTCGACAAGCACAAAGCACAGACCAACAGACCAGGGATATATTTAGGCTTGTTTCTCTCTGACCAAACCATGTATTTATATAAATGTAAATGAATGAAATGAAATTCCAAATCTCAATGTCCAAATTGCTATGTGTCAGATGACATCACAACATTCTGGGTGAACAATGTTTAATACAGATGTGACCAGTTTAATTAATTAATATTGTTGAATTGCACTTTTTAGATATTTCTTACAAAAATGTAATATGATGATCAATTGCTGGGTTTTAGATGACATCACAACATTCTATTGGCCAACAATGATTAATACAGGTGAGGGGCAACTAAAATTAAGATTTTTGTGGTTAGACAGAGACTTTAGGTATAGTCACTTTTGTCACAACATTTGCAAATTTACTTTTTGACTATTTCTTGGCAAAGTCCAATGTAATCAAATTGAACCGCCATCGGAGAGTATGACATCAGCACAATCTACAATCTGAAACCAACCAATAGGAAAAACTAGCTTTTGCCCCCATCTAGCAGTATGATATCATCACATTCTAGAATCTGGAAACTATAAATAGAGATTGGAGTCGGAGTTGTTGGAGCCTGAAATATGTGTTCTTGTGCCGTGTGCAGGGCTGAGACGTTTTGTGCGAGAGGACACCTCACGCTGCAAGTGTACTCATCCCCCTCTGTGCGCATGGAAAAACTCCGATACTCCATCAGTGTCTCTGAGGGCGAAAGTCTATCCTTCAGATGTCCTTCCCTGAGTGTCTTTAACCGCACAGAGACACAAGTCCACTGGGACAAGGTCAGTTATTCTACTTGAATACTGCTTACTGCTATTACTACTATTCTACTTTTATTACTGCTGCACTAGGTTCTTGGTCCCCAGTAATTTATGACCATGTTCCCACTGGTTCACTTTGAAGCAGATTGTTTCGGTCCTGTCTTCATTGATTTGTACCAGCCCATTTACTGTAAGTGATCCAAAGTGGATTCTGCAAGGTCTCTAGTATTTCCACTGTTGCTAACTTATATGATGAGCCCACATTCTTCATTTATAGTAATGTCATGAAAAAAACCCCGAAGAATTATCAATGGTTGGTGTTTGTGACACACAAACATAATTTAATTCTTCATCAAATACAAACCAGTTCAGTGTTTTTTGGATAAATATGCATTTTCATAATTCAGAGAAAATGTGTCCTGACAGACACAGGTAGCATTCAATGTTGCATTAGTACTGAAATATAGCATTACATGTTAATTTAAACACTTTAATCTATGAATTGCAGTGCCCTACATTATTTTCTATTCGAATTTAGCTCTTTATCCACTTGCAAGATTGCCGCCGTAATTGCCACAGCAACTGAACCCACATTCTCTCTAGCATATATTACAACTCAATGGTTGAGCCAACATGCTTAGCAAACAAAGCTAGCGCATGTTAGCATCAGCTGTTTCCTGTTTATCGACACACAGCACTCACACCAAGATCCAAAATATAATATTTACAGTGACGAATGCATCTGAAATTATCTTAAGCCAATGCATTGCATAAAGAGGTGTTAAAACGTGGGCGTAAATGCAGAAAAAGATGAAGACAAACCAGAAGTAATCTCCTGGTTACTCTAGCTTCAGCCATGTCTCACAGCGTCTCACAGCATCTTTGAATTACTAAACATCTTTTTGTGAATTACCTTGATGCCTTAATGAATGATTAAAAAGTATAATTCAGCTGCACATGCCGCCATTAAGTTATGTTCTTTATTTGTCATTATACATGCAAGTACAATAACATTAGGCAGATTAGATGGGTTATCCTGACCAGCATGTTTTTGGAGGTAGGGGAAACAGGACCATCCTGAGGAAATCTACTCAGGCACAGGGAGAACATGCAAACTCCACTCAAAAAGGCCCCATTTAGGAATCGATCCCAGAACCTTCTTGTGGAGAGGCGAGACCAGAGTGCCACTCTGCCGCTGTGTTGCTATAACCTAAGCGGGCCAAGAGTTATGGGGATCAGAGCTAGTCAAAATGTGCCTTAAGTCTTGGTTGTGTTGGAGCAGGTTTCAGGATCAGAGGCTCCCTTTAACTCAGCTGGAGGCCGACTCGTGATCCCAGCAGTGCACAGGAAGCACTCGGGCCTGTACATGTGCCAGGCGACTGTAGTATTGAGGCAGAGACCCTTCAGAGTGAGCAGAGCCCTCCTCATCACTGTGCAAGGTGAGCTCAACTTCCACTTCTCTAACTCTTCTATGCACAAGTTTAAAGGTGGACTATGTCACTTTTCTGGTGGCGTATCTGCCACCTGCTGGAAGTTTAATGCTACACTGAAAACATTTTAGGCAAGCGCCCAAAATCACAACAGTAGTTGCCTCGAGGGGCTCAATACGGACAAGTAGGTGGTTGACCCCCCTACCAGAAAAGTGACAGTTCACCTTTTACTAGGGTTGCATGATATTGAAAATGATCAATATTTTTGCAATATTTGCTTCTCAACTGTTTATGGCACACCATAAAATAAATAGAAATATTACAGAAATAATTCCATGTCCTCTCAGCCTTGAGAGATTATAACTATTATGATATTATTTTCTAAGTGGTAAAAATAATAAGAAGAATTGGGAGTGGGAAGGTCAGACACCTGTCTGCAGTGAGACAGAGGAGAACTGGCGCGTCACCAGTCATTCACAGTAAATTATGCTACTACCCCCTGCACCATGTTGTACTCATATTTCCATGTACATATGTACAACGAAAAGTGCACAGGATTTACGTGGGAAAGAGGCAATACTGCACATGTGGTCAGTTAGTGGAGTAACTTTACAAGTTAGACTAGGAAAGGGAGGAGATAAGCACAGAGGGGCACAGGTGCGGCGGGAGAAAAGGTCATGGAGAGGGACAGAACACACAGCAGCTTTTTTTTACTATCATCTAGGGACCCCCTGAAATTATTTTGCGTTACCCGTGGGAGTCCCCCGTAAGCATCACGTTGGTGACCCCTACACTAGATGTAGACAGCACACAGTGGTCTCATTTTGACCCGAAGAGCTGCTTTTATAATATATCTGTACTGTACGGGACAAAACAAATCAAATCCGCCTGTTCAGATATATTTTGTTAGCCAAAATTGCTATATTGATACTTTTGTGATTTATTCTATATTAGACTTTAGCTGTCAACTATCTACATAACACATTAAACAGTGCTGCATGTGTTGTTTTATTATTTAATTAAATGCACCTGCATCCATAGATTAATATGGGACATTGTAACTTCAAAGGCCATTGTCTCCCAACGCATTTTTCTCCACACACATAAAGATAAGCCCTTAAACTAGCACTTACACACACCAAAAAGTCTGAATTATTACAGTTTTAACTAGAAAAAAATGAAGTGAAATTTGATGTGAAATTGGTATGTGCTAAAATATCAAAAACATTGTAATACTAAATGTGGTGATAAAGTATTGATATTGTGAGCTGGTATATTTTGTGACAACGCTACAATTTTGTTGCTTGTTTAGATACAGGAAACTTTCTTATGTTATACATTTGACATATTCACTGTTTTGATGATTAAAAATTATGATGTATACATTCATATTAAGTTTGTACATGTAGTCATTTTAACAAAGAAATAATGTTGAGATGCATTTTGTTCTTTAAAAAGTGATATACTGTATTGCAGATAATCAAGTGCAATGTATTGCAAAATTGTGACATTATTAAAAACCCTTATTTCTTATGTTAATATTCTTATGTTTTTTTTTCTTATGTTTGTGCCTGTCTATCTGTCAAGAAAACCCACAAATCTTGCCCTCTGACCTGCCTATGACCCCTGACCCTGGACTGACCACCACAGAAAAATGTAAGTTCATACAATTATAATAAACCTCTCCATTTTAACCTCTCCATTTTGTTTATATTCAAACAAAAAATCTGATTATTTTTTGTAATTTCTGTAGTTCTCAGATAATTGTCTGTGTAATCCCCCGTTCGTCCAGGCGTGTTCCATTGTAGAAAAAGATTCAGTTTTAGTCATCTGGACTCTGTTTTAGAAAAAACTAAACGTTTCGACTCTCATCCAAGAGTCATTCTCAATCTGTGAAACAAGTCTGAGAATTCGGGTTTATATCCTACTCTGTGAAAGCCCTGCCCACCGGGCGGGACCTCCTGATAATGTCCCCAAATAAACAGGGACTTCGTGTTGTCTAAAAATTCTTTGCAAAAATTCTTTGGGACTGTCAGAAAAACTGCAAAGAAGTCCCTGTTTATTACAAACCAGGCAACACTTTAAGACAAAAACTGGTTCACCCTAAGGACAAGATGCCTACACAAAAACAGAGCAATGTAGTGTATTCTATCCAATGCAGTGAAGAAAGTTGTACATAGGGGAGACTAAACAGCCACTTCACAAGAGGCTTTATCAACACAGAAGACACGCGAGTTCAGGACCCTAGAGTGCCGTCAATCTTCATCTCAAAGCCACAAACCACTCTATTGAAGACAGTGAGGTGGAGATTCTGAGCAGGAGAAAAGATGGTTAAGGAGGCAATCTTTGTTAAAAAAGAGAATCCTTCCTTAAATCGTAATGGAGGTTTGAGATTCAACCTTCCCGTTGTTTATAATGGTTTGTTGAAACCCTGGAGACGCCCGAGGCATTCGGATGCTAATAGGGTACTCAAGGAGGAGGGAGCCAAAGTCAGCTCACAATAGGATGTAGATTAGGAGCAGGAGGTCCCGCCCTGTGGGCAGGGCTTTCACAGAGAAGGATATAAACTGGAGTTCTCAGACTTGTTTCACAGATTGAGAATGACTCTTGGATGAGAGTCGAAACTTTTTGTTTTTTCTAAAACAGAGCCCAGATGAAACAACTGAATCTTTTTCTACAATTCTCAGATTATTGAAATATCATGTAAACATTTCCATCTGATATGAGTAATCTGATTTATTTCTGATTGATCACATGTATGCAGGTTTTGACCAGGAAAATGATGCAAAAAAACATCCAGTGATACTTTCTCCTGTAAATGGAACCATATTGGAAAATTCGTATGGTAATACTGAAACATTACGATTCCTAATTTTTTTGGATTAATTAATGAATTCAAGCATGTCTAGTTGCTGGTTCAAGTCCTGTGTTTCCCTGTGTTGGTGCTGTAGGCTCAAGCATGGAGCTCTGCTGCACTGTGCTCACAGCCTGTCCAATGGCTGAGTCTACAACGGTCACATGGCTAGTCAACGGCCTATCAGTGGAGTCTTCATACCTGGATGAGCGGGCTCTGCAAGGGGGCAGGAAGTGAGTCAAACAAATCTCCATGCCTATTCACCATAAGAATGCAGGTTTTTCTGGTATTATTGAGCAATAGAAACCTGTAATATAAATGTTGGGAAGAAAGGTTTAATGCCATACTGTGAACAATTCCAGGCATAGCAAAAACATGTCCATGAGACAAACACGTGACGAACCCCCAACCCAAAAGTTTACATAGTGCACCTTTAAGTCTCTTCAATATGTAAGACACAACATGCGACATTGTTGAAGTGGCTCCATGCCTCAGAACTAGAAGGTTTAATTCCTTTACATTATTTAAACACCTAAACCAAACAAAAAATGCAGTCTTTTAGCTATACAATGAGACCAAAAAGTTTTCATGATTTGAAATTTTTTTTTAAATGTACTGCTCTGTCCGGTAACATGATCTGTAACATGCTGTCATGACTGGTGACATGTAGTGATTACAGGTAACGTACAATCGTGACCAGTAACATGTAGTCATGACCGGTAATATGTAGTCATGACTGATAACTTGCTCTCATGACCTGTAACATGCTGTCATGACCGGTAACATGTTGTCGTGACCGTCAACATGTAGTCATTACGTGTAACGTACAATCGTGACCAGTAACATGTAGTCATGACCGGTAATACGCTGTCATGACCTGTAACATGTAGTTGTGACGAGGGATGTAAAGATTAAACGGTTTTTCAATCGATTATTTATGGCCACGATAAGTTATTCGTGTTTTTTTTTTTTAAATCTGCGGTTAACCGCAGAAGTGTCTCCACGCTGTGAGTCACGTACAGCGGCGTGTGTACACACGCAGCCCAGCGTGTCAACAAGACTGGATAAACACGCTGAGGGACTGGTGTGCGCACACTAGTGTCTGATCTGTTAATAATGATTACATTATGATCGCTGGTGACGAGAGAGAGAGAGAGAGAGAGAGAGAGAGAGAGAGAGAGAGAGAGAGAGAGAGAGAGAGAGAGAGAGAGAGAGAGAGACTGAGAGAGAGAGAGAGAGAGAGAGAGAGAGAGAGAGAGAGAGAGAGAGAGAGAGAGAGAGAGAAATCTTACCTGTAAACTCTTGTTTTATTCTTCACAAATCTGTTTAGTGTTGGTTTGAGCCAAAGGAGAGTGACTTTCTATTTCTATTTAAACTATTTGTGGCCATTAAATCTTATTTTAAAATTAATATGCTGTATTAAAGGGAAGGGACGTTAATTGTTATAAAAGCAAATTTTACTCTCACAGGAATATTTGCAAGTTTCAACATAAAAACATACAATATAAAGGTTTCCTTTCTTTTTGCTGATAATTTTGAATAATCGTAAAATCGTAATATTTCTCCTCATGATAATCGGGACTCTAAAATTAATATCGTGACATCCCTTCTTGTGACCTGTAACATGTAGTTATGACCTGTGACTTGCAGTTGTGATCAGTAACATGACCGGTAACATGTAAACATGACCAGTAACATGTAAACATGACCAGTAACATGCTGTTATGACTGATGTCATAACCAAGTGTATTGTGTTATAGGGTGAAAATGCTCTCGAAGGGCTGCAACGTGGTGGTCCGCCTCATGATTCTGGAGATGAGACAGAAGGACACGGCAGCGGAGCTAAAGTGTGTTGCCCAGAACCAACATGGCCGACAGGAAGTGGATGTACGTCTGCAGCTGGAGGGTGAGACTGAAGCTCGAAATATGCTTCCCGCATGTAAATTCCACACGGAACTATGACGCAGGGAGGGTGGCGGGGTGACTATGAATACTGCAAAGATGCAGTATTCATAGTCTGCGGTTTCATGCTCTGTTGACAGTAGAAATCTGAGCTAGCTGTGACAGGCATTATTAAGGTACTATGAAGTGTTCATGAGTCCAACAGCAGAGTTCCTGTTGCTACGAATGGATCGTAGCCTCCTGCCTGAAGGAAAGGGTTCAAATAGCCCATGTCCTGGGTGAGAATGGTCAGCTGTTATCCGACCTTATACTCACTCCACTCTCAGTGTTGGAAAGCTACTTCTGGAAGTCTGTAGGTAATAGATCCCTGCCTATTCTGCACCTTTGGCCCCTATGACCACCACCAACCACACCACATTTATACACAGGCTTGGTGTGTGAAGTCAGGGCCGCTGCTAGCTATTTGGGTGCCCTAAGCAGAAATTCTCAGTGGTGCCCCCATACCCTCAACCCCCTTCGAACTTGTAAAAAACACTATCTTGGGATCATAACATTCTTTGCATTCTGGTAAATGTTAGATGTAATAAAATCCCCCCCCCCCCGAAGGGCTTCGGATTCCTCATCCAAAGCCCTTCTCCTGCTCTTCTGCAGATAAGATCAAGGCTCTACAAACACTACAGGCTGCTAATTACTTATGCTTTCTGTTGCATTTATGAGAACATTATTTAGACATTTGTAAGAAGTTGAACCACTTTAGCTTTGCACATGCCGCAGTGTCAGCTCTGATATTTGCCGTCTTGTTTCATTCATTTGTTCTTTTTCAATACGTATGTTGGAGCTGCCCAAGCGCAGAGAGCGGCGATGTCACTCAAGTCGTAGAGTTAGTTCAAATGATAAATAACTAAAGATAAAGGCCCACTATTTATGCTCCACGTTTAATTGTGAAAGGAACAGAAAATAGCCTATTCTGTCATTCAATCCAAACTGCCTGGTCAGGGTGTTGGAGCCCCTCGGAGTACCTGATGCCCTACGCACTGTGCGTTATGTGCGTAATGGGCGCGGCGGCACTGGGTGAAGTATCTTGCTGATCACTGAATCACTGTCACCCTTAGTCTGATAGTTAGCTGAAATTTTATGAAGTAGGGCTTCAAATAACACTGACTTGGGTCAAAAACCCTCAATGACCTTTATAGTACATCTAACTGTTGACACTGTAAAAATTGTAAAACAAAAGACCACAAAATACACAATAATGTATGACATTCTTTCCACATATGAAACACCATGCACATTGTTTTAACCAGAATATTGCTCTTCTCTGTGCAGACTCCACACACACATGGTTGGTGGTATCCTGCGTGACTGTCCTCTGCCTCCTCTTTGTGGTTTCGGTCTTCCTTTGGGTCCTCTTCAGAACCAGATCCAACCGGCCCAAATTGGACTACACACTGGCCCGGCAAAACAGCTCCTTCCTCACCTCTGAACTGAGTTGAAACATGACAGAGAATCACAATTATGATGTAAATGTCCCTGTGTCTTTATTAGGTTCTATTCTGTGGAAAAGCTGCTAACCCTGTAGTTTAGACCTCTACAAGCATGTTCTGAAATGGATGGGATTATTGGATTAGTTTAGCAGTTCAGATTTCTATCCTCTCTCAGATGTTGATGCTTGTGGACGTGTTTAAAATGTGCAATGTAAGCTGTATATTGATTTTGAAAAAGATGTCACAAATTTGTCAGAAAAATCTATTTCTTCCAATTTGTTCTACCTCTGTTCTTGGAAGTCCACCTCACTTAAACCTGTGCAGCTACTTCACCTGAATGTATCAAAGGCTCCTCTTCCACAAATACTTAATACATGCTGTCCTACAATTACATTTATAGATTTATGAGCTAATGTTGATGCTGTACACTGTTGATACTGTTGAAACAAACATAATTCACCCTTGAAAAAGAAGTTTTTTATCTGAATATGCTTTTACCTGATTAAATAAAGGTTATTAAATACATAATATGACTAACATCATTCCTGAATTATGAGTTGTTCAGTTCATTATTTAGTCGGTCATATAATATTTAATACATTAGTTAACGTTTTTGTGTGACTGAAACAGGTAGAAGCAAAATGCATCCATTTACATTATACAAGTGAAGTTTTACTGTATGTATTTTAAGGAAGAAAATATGGCATAGTTTTACCTTAATAACGCAGATATTAATTTTCATTTTAGATATGCTGAGTGATAACTTCACCAGAATACCTTTCAACAGAATATTCTTTTTTCCCCAGAGCTGGTGTTCTATTCCAATCACGCACATCACGCACATAACACGCAGAGCATAGGGCAGGGGAGTCCAAACGTGGCCCTCAAAACGATTTTTGTTGGCCCTCAGGCGTCGTCCTAAATTGGCCCAAACAACCAAAAGTACATTTTACTGTAAAATTGTAAAGATAAATTGCTCATAACCTAAATAACAACGATTTTGATATGCTACTGACCTAATGTTAATGTTGTATTACCGTATTTTCTGCACTATAAGGCGGACTGGATTATAAGGCACACTGTCAATGAATGGTCTATTTTTGAACTTTTTTCATATATAAGGCGCACCGGACTATAAGGCGCATTAAGCTAAACAAAACAGTCCCAACCTTTATCAATGGAAACACGTTCTGACACAGTCTGATACGCTAAATCAAACGTTAGCATATTCACAGTAACTAAAAATTGTTCAGTTAACGCTATAACACGTAAAATAAAACACAATACACTCACTTTTTCAGTTTATTCCTCGTCCACAAATCCTTCAAATTCCGCGACGCTCCTGGCTACGGTAACCGTAATGTTGCAAGCGGTACGGCTTTGTAGTTTACCAAAGTCGTGATAAAACATTTTGACGGATTTTTGAGTGCTGTGTACCACATAAAATCGGTTCGAGGTCAGTAAGCACAACCAGAATTAATCCATATATAAGGCGCATTGTCATTTTTTGAGAAAAATAAAGGTTTTTAAGTGCGTCTTATAGTGCGGAAAATACGGTAAATGTGGGGAGGCTCATCAACACTACATCAAATGAAAAATATCCAATGATTCACTTCCTTGTCATGTTGTCCGTGGCCCTCCGCCCCGTAAATGTTTCAAAATGTGGCCCTCTATGAAAAAAGTTTGGACACCCCTGGTGTAGTACATCAAGTGCTTTGAGTTAGGACTGAATGACATATGCTATTTGTGCAGCGGCTGCATTGTTCCTTTTGCAATTAAGTAATGAGCCTTAACTAGGCCTACTCTGTCTTTAGTTCTTTATATTTAAAAAATGGATTCAAGTGTCTTTTCTCTCTCTCTCTGTCTCTCTCTCTCGTGAGCTTGAGATCAGTAAGGGCAGCTTCGCAAGCCACAGTTTCAACAGACGCAGACAGATCAGGGGCACAGTTGAGAACAGTTTTGACTCATGTGTATTCTACGAACCACAAGGAGCAAAACAGTCTTTAGATTTAGAAATTGGCCTCATATTAAGTTAGAAACCGTGAAAAAGAGAAAATGCGTTCAGTTGGCGCGGCAAATCATGGAGATGACACCGTTGGCATGATTGAAAATATTAACTAACACAAATGAGAAAAGAAAAAATAGAACCACATTATATTTGTTGTAAAACATGTTTTGAGAGGAAAAATTATAGCCATTGCTTCTGCAAAAAAGAAACAAAGGGGGAAAAATGTAAATGATCTACAAGAAAAAAATGCTGGAGGTAAAAAAGGTGAATCCTCAAACGCTACAGGAAATTAAAAAGACAAGAGGAGAAATATATGACCTGAACTCACAGGAAATACCAGTAGTTAAGAAAATGTTCTTTACCAAACAAAGATACTGAGAATGGATTAAAAAAACCAACAAATTATTAGCCTGGAAACGTAAAAAACAACAAGCAGAAAGAAACATTTTAAAAATACAAGACAGACAGAGACCAAATTCAATCATTTGAATCCTTCTATAAAAAATGTTTTCTAGGGGGACTTCCCGTTATGACGTCGGAGTAGAGACACGCACTGTCTGGATGACAAAAGGCATCAATATTTTTCACCAGATTGTAAAAGAAAATCACATAAAAAGTGTTGAAAGAATCCTTTGGCTTAGCGAAACAGGTATTCACAAATATTCTTGGGATTTTTTTTTAATCAAAGCTTATAAATTGGAACATGCAAGGGGCATAATATCTAAATTATACTAATGCATTGCAAATCCCAACAGCTCAAATTTCAGTTAGGAGGCCTCTCCTCACATTTTATGTCACTTTTAAGTTGTAACCCATGTGAAATATTGAGAAAAACGTGTTGCATATTGCCGCCTCATACTATTGGATTTATGTGTGTATTTTTTCATAACTGTTCAGCAGAACTGTATAGACCACATGTGTCAAACTCAAGGCCTGCGGGCCAAATGTGGCCCGCCAGACGTTTTAATCCGGCCAGCCGAACATACAGGTCCCACGGGTGGGACGGCAGATCCGTAAGGGGTTAAACCTTACGCTTAGTGTGTCCCACCCGTGGACTTTTTCATTATTTATTCCATTTTGAAAACTCTCAAGCTGCTTGATATGCTGTACATAAAAATAAAGCTGTAACCTTCTTATTTCCAGTCAAATAAATCATTCTGGGAAGCATCAGGGTCAGTTAGTACTCCAAACCCAGAGGTAAAAAAAATACCCAAAATGAAAAATGAAAAATTAATAGGACTTTTATATAGATTCTGCCTGGACATTTTTGATTTATTGCAAGTCCCTAAAACTAATTTTTTGTGAATTTACTTTCAGCTTTAAAAGAGAATTGTCAAAACCCAAGTCGTAATTCCAGTTTTCTGTTCCTGCTGCTGCTGCATGAATATGGACTCAGTCTTTCACCTGCTGCAGATTTGTGCAACAGTGACCACAAAACTATTACTAGGCTATATAAAGCTATTTATTCCTATAGTTTTTATAGTTTTATTTTTACGTTATGTTTGGCCCATAACCCAGCCTGAGCATAGAAATTCGGCCTGCGGCACAAATGAGTTTGACACCCCTGGTATAGACCAATCTCAAGCCTGAACAACTCAATTATGTCTATAAGAATTGAAGAAATACTACCAAATTTAATTCACAACAATGAAACAGGATTTATCAACAATATCTCATCAGACATATATCTAGGACTAGATGTAGGCTGCTCCTTCACCTGGAGTGTTCAGATGGACAGTATGTGCTCTCGGCTCCAACAGCGGCTGTATTTTCTGCGCGGTCTGAGACTGTATGGTGTTAGCTCAATGGGAACCTTTCTGTGCAGCTGAAAACAAAACTCTTGAGTTTATTCAAAAATCACGGGAAATGGGACAAAACCAATCTGTGAGCTCTCTGTACAGGAAGTCTGAGGCCCAGATGATAGTGTCTGACCCTTCCCATGTGCTCCAGACAGAGTATGACCTTTTACCCTCTAGGAGGCATTATAGGGTACCCCAGTGCGGACTCAACTGCTACAAAATCTCTTTTTTGCATACATCAATAATGCTCCCTGACCAGCCTAGGAACTGCAGCATTGCCTTGTCAATTTTGTTTGGCTGTGAGTGTGATTGTTTGATTGTTTGTTTTTTAACTGAAGTCACTGCAGCATTCCAAGACAAATTTCCCCAAGGGGACAATGATTAATATTGTATATTGTATTATATTGTATTGTAACAGTGACCTACGGCCACTAAAGCACAACAAAAGAGAGAGCAGCGTATTTTAACCTTACGAGTGTGACTGGGAAGCAGAGTTTTGTTGTGTGCGAGAGCACAGAGGACCGCAATTATGAAACAGAAAGTACGCATGGGGGGCGAAGGCACTGGGAGGCTAAAGTGAACGGCACACGGAGCTACTGCTACAAAATGACAGTGACAATGCAGTTACAGCTCAAAACACCAGGTATCACTAGCCTCACTAACAAAGTTTCTTATTTTAAGTTATGTGACATAAAATGCAAATAAACTCATAGCGACTGTAACTGTTTACAAAAACAGTCTGGTGACAAGTTATTTAGTCCTTTACATATTTATTCTAACAGAACAATTTGGACTGGTGAAGTGAAATGTTGCTGTTTTGGGGACATACGTGAAATTAAGAATAAAATGTGTTATTTTAAGCAGAAACTACTTTGTTATTTGTTCATTACTATGAACTATAGCATATGTAAAAAAAAAAAAAAATGAACAGATTATTAAAATAATTGATTGCTGCAGCCCTACAACAGCCCATTGCCAGTTGCAAAGCTTGAATGGGATGGCCATGAAGGGGCAGTGCAGCCCAAAATATGCAGTGATACAATCGCACGTGAACATGTGGCCTGAAGGCCGACAGTGCTGCTAACCCCCAAGAGTGATGGTTTGCATGTAGGCATATCATAGGCTTATGAATTTTCAATCATGTATAATCCGGTCAAAAATACAGGAGCTGGGATCAATGCGGCCCCTACACATGACATGTTGTGACAGTACTGGGCGCTGCAAATAGGACCAAAACTGGTTCCAGGCTGAGACCAAACAGTACCACAAACATCTGATTCTATATTGATCATCAAAGTTACAAGAGATGTAACTAAGCAGGCCACAGTTAGTCCATCTGAAACCAGACAGCAGACTACCCTAACCCTCTGAGTAATATCGGATTGGAGGGTGTGTTTCAAATACAGAGGGATCACACTCCTCAGCCTCTCTGGTAAGGTCTACTCCAGGGTCCTAGAGAGGAGAATCTGACCGATAGTCAAACCTTGAGATCAGAAGGAGCAGTGTGGTTTTGGTCCCAGTTGTGGAACACTGGACAAGCTCTAAACTCTCCATCGGGTGCTCGAGGGTTCAAGGGAGTTTGCATTGTGGACTGTGGCAAATAATATGGCCCAGTCCAAGCAGACCCTAGCAAGCTCACGTTGTGGTCGGGGGGTGTCGGAGGTCAGCAACACTTTCCAAACCTAAAAGGTCATCAGAACATTTCAAACTGAAGAAATGGCAACTCCTTTATCCGCAATAATTTATTGAAATGGAAGAAAATGTATTATTGCAGGTAAGATTATTGTGAGAAAAAAACATCACAATTTAATCATTATTCCCAAATATTGAGAATGAATGACGAAACAACAGTGAAATGTTTAATTTTCTTTCATTCACATACTATTTCTCAAGTTTGTGGCCATCTTTCTGAAAGACAAAATCAATTTAAAATGTGAACAGCCAGACTGATATTATGGTCTATTTCTGGGTTGAATATTGAACAAAAAATTACTTTTACTTCTAAAATTGTCATGATTAACCAAATAATCTTGACATTCCTAATTACAGGGAAAAGTCCTTAACGACAGATGCACCTGAGCAGGAGCGTGTCAACCTTGAGAGCTGTCTTCAATCTGTCCTGAACCAGCTTCACTTTGTACACCGCATTCCAAACTATTATGCAAATGGTGTTTAAGTGCCATTAAGGTAGTTTTTGTTTGTTTCCCAGTGAAACTCATGGATGGTATTGTGTCTCAGGGCTCTTTGTGTCAGTGAAATCAATCTCAGAAACCTGTGCTGATTAGTTTGCCAGATAAGTCCAATTAAAGGAAAAACTCTTTAAACAGGACGTTAAACATTATGAAGCGGACCACCATTTTCAAGCAGAATGGGAAAGCAAAAGGACCTCTCTAGTGCCGAAAAGCATGAACAAGTTGAATGCCTTGGACAAGATATTTCACAAAAATGTAAGCGTGATCTTCGTACTATTAAGAGATTTGTAGCTGATTCAGAGCACATGTGGATTCATGCAGATAAAGACACAATGAGGAAGGTTTCTGCCACTGGAGGCCCACGAACATCAAGTTGTAGAGGCTTACAGTTATACATAAACCTTCTATTCGGCCACCCTTTTGCAAGGCAGCAGGCAGCCAACACAATCCACACAGCACATCTTTATGACCTTGTCTCCTTCCTCTCATTGGTTCTTGACATTGGTTTACTCTTAGGGTTTAACTCAAATAGCGCTAAATGTATTGTACCTTATACTTAGGCTACTTAAGTACAAGTGAAAAAAAAAAATGGTCACTGACTTCTTGACTCAAGTAAATGTGATGTAGTCTTGGTTGTGACCAGCAGGGGGCTCTGTCTGACTATGTATGTGTAGGCCTGCTTCAGAAGAGCCACCTCAAAAATATCTGTTATTCCTTCATTCCTATTATTTAAACATCCTGTCAGAGCCGGTTTTGCTGAATAAACTTTTACTCATGGCGTGCAAACTTTCTTCACATGTCCAGACGCGTACGTGTGGAGGAGGAGCGTGTGACCCGGTTCTTCTGGCCTCCTCCCGCACTGTTCCTCCGGGGGCTCTCCTCACAGCTCTTGCTCAATCCGGACAGACTCACACGCCCCGGCTTCGCAACACGACAGCCCGCAAAGGAAGTTGCACCATGCACCGAAGAGGCTGAGGAGAGGAAGTACCGAGGCTGGGACACGTAAAACCGGATAGAAACAAGATTAAACCTGGAGCCAGAATATTCTCAGGGGCCGCGCTCGTGATCGCAGGGGTGTTATCACGTGACCGAACCTGGCGCACCGCGCAAGAACAGGTGAGTTTGGGGCCCTTGCTATTTCCCACTAACCATTCTGCAACTATAATTTTAACAAAATATCCACAGTTAAACATTTCTCTTCACGTGGTCTCCAGACTACAGTAAATGTATTATTGATAGTTAGGGCTGCACCAATTGATTGGAATAATTGTGACTTGTTGACTATTAAAATGATCGTAGTCGTATTTTGATAATCGTAATTATAATCTGGACTATACAGACTCTTAAACAATGCAAAAATACCTTTTAACGAAGATAGTGTAATTATTAACGCAAAATGTCACAAATGAACAAATATGTTCTGATTTTGATCAGACTTTATTTGTATCTAGAGAATAGACTTTAAAGCAGCTCTGCTTGTATACAAGTCTCTCCATGGCCTAGCAACAAGTACATCTGTGCCATATGAACCATCTCGGACTTGGAATCTGCATTTCAGTTTTATGCAGATAAAATCTGGAACAGTCTTCCTGAAGAGGTGAGACAGGCCGCTACTCTGGTAATGTTCAAATCCAAACGAAAAACTAAATTCTTTAGCTGTGTAAAAATCTCCTCAAGCAATACAAAAACAAATAATTTGACGACTAATCAATTCGAACGCAACTGACCAAAAGCAAAAATACATGCAACACAAAACAACCACTGAAATAAAAATGTAGTCAGTTATAATGTTGGTCCAGTCCTCAAGTATTGGTGCAGTTTCCATCTTCCGTTCCTTTGTCATTCAATTCAATTCATTATCGTCTATATCCCCAAATGGCACAAAAAGTATGTTCCAAAGGTATACGTTTATTGTATCCATGGCCTAAATACATAGTGCTAAGGTCAAGCCAGTACTGAAAACTGTTTGCAGTGCTTTGTTAATCTCAGTCCAATATTTATGAACAGTCAAACAGTCCCTAAACACATGATAATGGAGGCCTCCTAGCAACCACAGTTTCTCCAGCAGCCAGTGTTTCCCTGTGAATAATGGGAACTTTGACATGGCGTTATAAAATACAGTGATACATTTTTCCAACAGAATTGTTTCCAAACATGTGATGGTGATTTTTGGTCCTTTGGTCCCCATTCTTCATCTGTCCAAGCAAATGACCTTCTCTTTCCCACTTATTTTTAAAATATATTAAGTAGAGTGGCTGTCCAAATTATCAATGCATTAATATAGTTTAGATAAAATTCCCTTTAAAAGTTCTGATTTATATGCCTTAATAAAAATGTCAGGCAGATGCTTATAGTGGTCAGCGTTGCTTTGTTTGATTTCTTGATTTATATATTATTTTTTAAAAAGTCCTGTTTCTCCAAGTCAAAGAGTTCCTTTAACGTGTCAAAGCGTTTCCTTTGATTTTCTTTTACAAGCAGGAAAAAAAAACGTTTATACCATTTGTTATCGAGACCTTAAATCTCATGTCATGTAATCCAGCCTCTTTAAGATTTTTATATGTTTCTTTGGTTTGTGTGATTTGATTCGCTTTTTCCTTATGGATCATCATCTAGGGTCTCGAGACCCAGTCGAGAAAAAGTTATTTGTATCGCACTATTTTAACACAAAGTAATTCAAAGTGCTTTACATACAAATACAGACATAAAAAAATCATTATAAAATGTACTTTAGAAGAGAAGAGTGCAGATGAAATCCTCTCAGTCATATGCCATAGAGTCCTGTCTCACATCTTCAGGAAGACTGTTCCAGATTGAGCAAATTGCCGCCCCAAAGGATTTAGGAATTCTTATCTAAATAAATCAAATTATACCTTATTAGGCCGAAACTTAACATGTCTAACTTTGTGATTTGTAGTGTGTGATTTATGTATTATATATATCTAGTAACTGTAGGGATGGTTGGTTGCCTCACACCCTAATATTTGAGGAGACAATTTGTCTTTATGGGTCTTAGTAATTTTCCCTTTTTTTGTTTTTGTTATAAAAGCCTGTAGGTTATTAGAGTCTGAAAAATCCCAAAAAATCCAGATCCAGTCAACTTGTAGCTTGGATTGGTTGTCTCATGGAGCCGGGGGTTTATTTTGTTTTAGTTTATTATTAGGATCCCCATGAGCTGATCTTAACAGCCAGCCGGGTTGGTTGTCTCATGGAGCCTGTGTTTGGTTGTCTCATGGAGCCTGAGGTTGGTTGTCTCATGGAGCCTGGGTTTGGTTGTCTCATGGAGCCTGAGGTTGGTTGTCTCATGGAGCCTGGGGTTGGTTGTCTCATGGAGCCCGGGGTTGGTTGTCTCATGGAGCCTGGGTTTGGTTGTTTATAACCTTAGAGCTTATATCTACTTATATCTACTGATATAAGCTTACTGTATATCTAAAAATCAGTCATGATTGGCAAGTGTTTTAAAACTATACTATATTTCATTATTTATCCTTATTAACTTTTTCACACAAGATATGAAAAATGCAGTGTGATCTATTTTAAGTTTCTGGTTTTCATGGCATTTAGGCGACGTTCTGATGAGAAATTGTGACTGTGATCCCCGGCCTCCCCTAACCCTTCAGAGGCTAACCGTCGCTGTTATGTCAACTCAATGTGTTGCCACAAGTCTCTGTCATTTTTGTTTTCTAAAAGTAGCTCACAGGGTCAAAAGGTAGACCCCTAATCTATGTGATATACTGTAAATACAGCCTTGAGTTTCTCACTGTGACCTTTCAAAAGACACTTGATTTATCATTCATCCCTGATTAATGCTCTGTCATAATGATACTATATGTGACCTCAATGAGTCAGTAGGTGACATTCCCAGTGTGAGTGTGTGAATGTGTGAGTGTGTGAGTGTGTGTGCGCGTGTGCACGTGTGTGAGTGTGTATGCGTGAGTGCGTGTGTGTGTGTGTGAGCTGTTTCCCCTCAGCCTGGAGCCTCTGCGGGGCAGAACCTTTGTGGTCTGTAAGAAGCTCCTGGTCCCCTTTTTCCCCTCAGCTCCTGTGGGTTTGTCTTGAAGCCTGGGGGAAGTCCACAGCTGCTTCTTCAGTCAACCTGGGAGAACTTTTGGAAACATACCTAAATGTCCCTTTATGTAAATGAAGAATTCTCACGTGCTTGCTGTGAGTTTTGAAACTATGCTCACCTGATTGTTGAGTTGAGCGTAAAAATACTTCTGGCTGAGCTTTATCTATCACGTTTTTGATCAAATTGTTTCTTGGAAAAACAAAGAAACATTCCTGTTGACCTGAATTTTATAAACACAAACAATACAGACTTTTAATTCGTACCAATTAACACAAAAACAGTCACAATTCTTCCTCCAAAGTCTGAACTCTGCTCCAAACCACATGCTTTTCTTGACACAGGATTGGCTGTAGACCTCTGCATTAAAAAGAGAATCAATGATTGGATCTCCAGCCCTAACTTAGACAGTTGTAAAGTGAAATGGGGAGAAAGAGGGGAGAGACTTTGTTGAGGGCTGGAATTAACACCACAGCGGTAGCAACCACACATGTGGCATCCTTATCCACTGTACCACGGGTGAGCACATGTCTGCACTTTTGTACTAGCTTTACAGTTTTTCAGATTTATTTTATACTTGAAACTCATAACATGTTTTAGCACAGTTCTGTTGGATTGACATAATATTGTCTGTTCATAGTTTTTGGTGATAAAAGATATCTATAATATTTAGCAGTTTTGGTGATATTTTTCTCCATAATTTGGTAATTTTTCTGCCCATTTTAATGATTGAGTTTTCGGTGATGTTTGTTGGTGTTGTTTTTAATGAGAGTTTGGGGCTTTTTATGTTGTTGATTCTTATAATAATATAATGAACCTTTAATTTACACACAAAACACGTCAGAGTGCATTATTCATTCCTTCCGCACGCAATCTGCATCAGTAATTTTTTCTTCGAGGTTTGAATGTTTTTGTGCTCAGATGTCTTTGGTGATGTTTGTGGTTATATTTAAATGTTGGTGATATTTCTGTGAGGTTGTACTGCTGTTTTTGTGATGTCTTCTTTTATGATGTTTTTGTTGATGTTCTATAAATGTTTGGTAGGTGCTCCTACCGCTCTTCTTACTTTCATCACTCACTTCCTCCTCTCTTACATGTCTGAGGTTAGTCAGTCTATTGTCCTTCCCTGCACAGGAAATATCTTTGTCCTGTTTCATTTTAGTCCAACTTTAAAGACACATTTTATTCTTTGTGTAGCTGCTGGCCTGAATAAAATTTGGTTGTTATTGTAAAAAATATGTAATAGCAATTAACACTTTGTTAATATCAGCGAAACGTCATTGTTTTATTTTATCTCATTGTTTTTGTTGTAATGACATTCTGATTGTCCAATGGTTTATGTTGTCTCACTAGTAACATTTCTCCAAGTTTATTCAAATTAGTTTTAGTGTGCTTTCTTATTGTAAATTAATAAATATTTAATATTAGCTGGCATATTTTCATAAATTTAGCATCATCAAATTCTATATTTTACACTTTATTTTAATTTTATTTTGCCTACAACCTTAAGTACAGTCTTAGCATATGACCCTACAACATGTCAAATAGTATTGTAGTTGTTTCAAGATGGCACGTGGGTAGAAAGTGATGTATTACGAGCAAAAAAAACTAAAGGGTCAGAGCTAAAAGGTCTAATAATTGACGTTCTCATTTTCATGTTTCTAATATTTTATTTTATTTCTTCAGTTTTTAAGTGGAGATAAGTTTGTTATCTTAGTTTTGGGAGCAGGACCACACCCCTTTCACGCCCCTTACTGCAGGTACACTATTTAAGCTTCCAGGTCACACACATCAGCATTTCGTGACTTCATGCCCCTCCCTCCCACCCTCTTTTATTGATTCTAAGGATTCTAATTTGTCTCGCCCTCAGCGCCAGAAGCCCCAAAACGGCATACATTTCTATACACTCGTGCTGTTCATGCTTCTCGTATGTCAATAAACACTTTACATTGTAGCTGGGGTTGTGGTCCTTGCTAGTGACATAAAAACACAATTAACAAAGCAAGAGCAGTGAGAAAAAGAGACAGACGTCCAATGAAAATAAAGGCACATTGATGTGCACTTTGATATGGTATTATAAGAATAAACGTGGATGTTATCATACATTTGCACATATATTTCACTTATGGCCACTCATAATATTTTAACTAATTGTTTATATCAAAACAGTTTTTCTTATTTTCTTTGCAGTTTATTAAAATAATACATTTGAGTAATACAAAACCAAATATTGTCTTGAGTTCTTATTCCAAAAAGACAAAAGAGTGGACAAAGTGGAATCTGTATATTGAACATACTGGACAGTTTTTCAATGACCACATTCCAAAAAGATTCCACTGCTGAACATGGCCACAAATGTATGAGTGTTCCTTCTGCCCTGCAACCATGCCAGCAGCGTAAAATATATGTGCAAATGTATGTTAACATCCAGGAACTCTGAACTGCACCCCAATCCTTCCCCACCCTTTTTTACCCCTACCCCCCTATGTTGTTATTGTCTTTTTTTGTCCTTTTTGTGTATTTTTTTTATGTTGTTATTGGTATTGTCTGTTTGTTTCACTGAAAAGCAAAAATATAAATACAAATTTATAATTACAAAATGAAAGTGGTATGTTATTCCTAAATAATAATTTCCAAACATGTGATTTTGTGGTCCTCCACTGAGAAATCTCTTCATCTGTCAAAACAAAATTGCCTCCTCTTTCCCACTTATTTTTAATATATTTAGTAGAGTGGCTGTTCAGATTATTTATGCATTTTTATCATTTCGATATTGATCCCTTTTAAAGTTTTGAACTCCATATTTGAAGGTTCTTGTAAAAGTACTTTTTCTCCGAGTCAAATGTCTCTTTTAAATGATCCAAGCTTGTGTTTTTGATTTTCTTTTACAATCTGGTACAAAACCTGTATACCGCCTTTATAATTTTCTAACAGTGACCTCTGAAACTGAACACAAGTTACTGATAAAATGGGGGGTGTCAAACCTTGCGTCTTCTTGCACACTCTTTGTACACCTTTGGTTTCCAAACTACAAACTAAATTGCAGGATTCAGCTTGTATATATTCATACATGCAGTAAATGTATATATTGTGTGTGGTCCAGTTTGTCTTGTGGTTTCTTAAACTGAGAGAGTTATAAAGCTGCTCACATACGATCTCATATATTCCTGTAGATTCAGTTTGTCTCTTTGGCGCTCGAAGTTTTCATTGACTGGCTCCACTGTGTTTCACTCCATTTGAGTTAAACAAACTTGCGGAGGCAATAGGGCTGTAAGAATTTAGTTTTTTAATTAATAGGCGTCTATAATATATCTGATCATGTATACCTGTAACACGGGGGGATTTTCTCATAGATCTAGCTGTTTAAAGCTGTTTGCTGACTGTCGACTATCTCTTCTCTTTCTTGGACAGTGTGGGACTCAAAAGTGTGGAGTCAGGAGAATGTGTTTCTCTGGGTGTGGACTTTCACTTCTTTTCTTCGAACCAGATCCTTCTCTGTTGGGCGCCTTCTCATCTTGAGACACGGCAGGCCCCTGAGCTTACGCACGGGTCAACTAAGAGAAACCAAATAACGCAATACTTGTTTTTGCTTTGAAACAGATCTGTCCTAAAGCGTCTTCAGTGTCCTAAGTGAACCATACCGGTCCATTTAAGTGACCCAAAGCAACTCTCTTTGGCTCCTGGTACGCTTCGGCATGAGATGATTGGGATAGATAGAGAGAACACAGACTCAGGTAAAACCAGGACCGCAAAAAGCAGATATTCAAAAAAAGATTTGGACCAAAAGCTGACTTGATCGTGTGATACACCCCTGTGTTTCCACTGATGCTAATTTATATGTAGAGCTCACATGCTTAGCAAAACAAAGCTAGCACACTTAGCACCAGCTGTTTCCTGTTTATCGCCACACGGCGACCCAAAATATTATATTTCCTGTCCATAATGCATCTAACATTATCCAAAGCCATCACAGACTCGTTCACAGACTCATTCTGAACATTTCTGCCTCAAATCACGTTCATTACAACTGTGTGTTTATGTTAGCATGTCGGAGCAAGCTAGATTTCGGTTATTTCCCATTAGCAATTCCCTCTGCTGCCAGTAGATGTAGTGCTAACACAAATCCTCATGAGTGAACGCCTGACTGGCAGTATTGTAATAAGTGATTTTCAATGCATTATTTGAAGCAACTGAAGAGCATGTTTAAAGGTCAATACCAATACAAATAATTCTTTATTATTATGGGTCCTTTAATAGATTCATTTGTGAAAGTCCAAAGGTAGGTTGTGAAAATGTCCAAACGTCATTAAAATGGCAAACTAATCAATAATGTAGGGCTTTATTTTTTTTGTCGGCCCAGTTAAGTCAATCCCTGATAGTATAAACAGTGTGTCCTTGTGCGTTTTTGTGTACTGATTGTGCATGTGTGTGTGGACAGCAGATGGACAGCAGATGGACATTGCTGACCAATGTGACGCACAATAAACAGTGCGAGCGTCTTCTTGTGTTTCTGTGCACCTGAACAAACAGCTATGATCAAACATTACACAAGGGCATGACGAACACACAAACTCTACCGTTACCCACCAAAAACAGGAGCCCAGAGCTCTGGTTAAGGGAGAGAAATGAGTTTGATTAGCACTTGACTGTATGTTTTTTAATCAAATACACACATTTTTTAACAAAACTTTACAAAAATATAACAAAATAACTAACTAAAAATGACTATCATAACAGAAGTTAGACACTTAAACATTTAGCAGATGCACACATGTATGGACATAAATTAGATTACCGCTTCTCCATTCCCATGTACCCTGCCCAACATCTTCTCGCATTTCTGTTCTCCTTCCACAATTTCAAGATGATCTGGGCACATGTCACCAGTCCAGTTTTTATCGCTCTAAAAACAAGCATGGGACCTCTATCTTGGCCTTGCACCCCAACAGACAAAGCCTGGGTGACTAGAGCCATCTTTCGACTGATGTTGGTTCCTGGAGGGATCGCCAAGGAGCTCTTTGGCACAGTTCTTTTAATGGCGGGAAACGACTTCCGGTTTATCCTCAGCTTTTTCTGTGTTTATTTCACTTCTCTGCACATTTTCACCACATTTTAACCTCTTAACCTTCATTCAGTTTGTTTCACTTAAGACGGCGAAGACACTTTCGGACTGTAACGATCTGCTTCATAGCACACCAATGGAAACATGGGTCACATGGTCCCCAGTCCTGCATGTAGTCCAACACGTCCCTCAATACAGGAAAACAAGTAAGAACAGTTCCAGCATGTAACAAAGTAGGTTACCTGTTGCATTTTGGCTCTTTCCAACAAAGATCATTTCTGTTACTACCAATTTTATGAAGCCCCAACGGGGTAAAATAATACGTATTGAAGATTTTGTATTACCCTTAGCTTTTTTGACATAATCAGAATCAGAATCAGAAGGGGTTTATTGCCATTGTCAATGAACACAATTCCCAAACATTGGAACTTGTCTCGGCATTAAAGTGCAACATAAAACACTAATCAATAATAAAAACAACATACATGAAATCAAAAAGGGCATGCATTTGGAGACAATTTAAAATGACTATAATATACAATAACCCACATTATTTGCAAGAATTTAGTCAAATGTGTAATCTTCAAATGTACAATTTAGATCTCGTTTCCATAGGATTTTAAGACTTTCAATTGGGGGTAGTAGCAGAAATGTTTCCTTTAAACAGGTATATGGGGTGTGAAGGCAGAAAAAAAAAGAAAAAAAGGAAAGTTGAGTGGAGTGATGGGTGGATCGTTACAACATATCTTTAGATCACGTCTCGTGATCTAAAGCTGTGAATCCCTGCCCATCTGGAGTGCTGCATCTACTGTATAAATCCGAGACAAGACCCCACCCCTACACCTGGTCGACCTCAATCATGCTGTGAGTGACAGGTGATTTTCAATCACTGGAAAGCTTGAACCTTTCAGGCAATATTTTGTCAGCTTTGTTGTAAATATAACGAATCGATTCTAAATAAATGTGATATTGTACATTAGATTTAGGTTTATTTTTTTATAAGGGACAGTGCATAATATTGAACATACAGTACCATGTAAATATGCCAGAATTATCCTATTGGTTATTTTCTATCTGTAGTCCCTGGCAGGTCAGGACAGAAAACAACATATAACGCACACACACACACACACACACACACACGCACACACACATACACACACACACACACACACACACACACGCAGACACAGACGATCAATACAAATGACAACATTAGAACACAACAGCCCTTCAGATTCAGTGGTTACAGACCTGGTTCCTCTTGAGCCAACGTTTCAGGTTTGTCTTAAATTAGTTTACATTTTGCTTCAAGTTTTGTTCAAGTCGTTATATTTCATGTTTGTGTGCATATGAGGAGAGGAAAACACTACAACTCTATTGTGACTACATGACTGATGATGAAACTGTGGAAAATCTCTTGAGTTCATTCGATAGACTTTTATGGCAGCAGTGTGTGCGGAGAGAGAGCAGAGCACACATTAGAATTAGAAACAAGGTCAAAGAGCACAGTGATGGCCCTGGTCACGTGACGCACGGCACATCTCAGGGTTACAGTCCACACAGCGACTTTCTATTTACTGCAGTGTCAAAGAGGAAAAAGACTTTTGTGATGGCAAAACATGGAAAAAGTGGAAAAAAAATCTCTTTGAATTATGTGAACTGAATTTTATTTTATATTCATTAATTTTAGTCCTTGAATATGAATACAATGTCTAAAAAAGTCTGTGGTAAAAATACTTAAAAATACAATGGTTTTATATTTTTGTTTAAAAATGGGAAAAACTCACACATCCAAATTGGAACAGGTGCATAAGAGCAGCTCGTCAAACTTAGAAAAAGAAGAAATCTCTAGAAAACTGTCTTCCTTGCAACACCAGGGATTTTATTTACTTTGCAACGTTTCGGCCTTCAACATAAGGCAAATGGTTATATGTGGAAGAGTAGCATCTTAAATAGCGTGTGGCTAGTTACAGTATGCCAAAGGGTACCATAACGGCATCGACAACAGCACGTTTCCAATACAGTTGCAGTTGGTGACCTCACAATGTATAAAAATATATCAATGACAGTACAGCATGATTACCTGCCAAAATATATACATCGCATTATACATACACTGAGACAGCAAGGTATACTTTACTAAAATACTTTTTAGGTAAATTCATCATTGAGTCCTGCTGAAAAGGCATCCCTTGTTGTTCTGAAGTTGTTCTGAAGTTTAGTAAGATCCTGTTCTGTTCTCCTTTTCGGTTCTTTTGGTGTCGTGTGCGTAATATACATGAGTAATTATTCCTGATGCATGATAAGTTTACAGTGTGCCATATTACCGTGTAATAAGTGTTGATGGGCTAATTAGTGCATGTGTGCCTCATGCTAGAATAGATCCTTACTCACTTCTACATCTCTATTATACTGCTTTGGTTATGACCGTGCAATTCAGTAAACTACGACATGTCAAAGTGTTATGTCCTGTTAAAGACAGCGCGCTAGATGGACAGGCAGCGTAACTCCAGCGACATCATCGCCAGCTGGCACACTTAAAGGGCCAGTGCATTTTACAGTAGAGTTCATATACAGATTATTTACACTAGTGATGTCATGTCTTTTGAGTTTCCATTGGGTTGCCTTGTGTACAGCCGTTTACTTATAATTAGTTTAGTATGATAGCCAGTAGAGAGTACTAAATTAAGTTAAGCTTAAGATACTCTTATTTGTTTGGAGCAGTGGTGTTTGTGCTGGGCTCGGTCAGGACTACCTTAGCTGGAGGATTTTACTCATTGTTAGTTAGTTAGCCTTTTGCTCAGATGCCAGTTTTACTCTCTATTTCATATAATTTATTCATAAAATAAAACTGCAGGTTTACCCACTCAAAATGTGTTTTTCATTGAGGCTTTGACCTAAATGTCATCAGGTGACCAGGTCACACTTGAAAAAGACGTCTCGGGCGATGGGTTCTTACCTGGTTAAATAAAGGTTAATAAATAAATAAATACATTTAAAAACATTGCAATACATTTACATTTTAAAAATGTAAATGTGATTGATAGGTTGGTACCAGCAGACACCACTTGATTATTCATAATCAGCGGCTTTTTTTTTTGCATGCTTTTGCTAGTTATCTTAAAAATACAGGGGATTGGCTCTGGAGTTCCAAGATCTACCTGGACTAGCCACGTTATATGTTCATGGCATATGTCCTTTTATATAATTTTTTCCCTTTTCTTTAGTTTATAGGACTTATCCACTCTTTACTTAGCCCTGCATTTCCTGACTTAGCACACCTCCCATCCCATGCAGAGTACGGCTACGGAAGAACTAAAGAAATAAGAGCAGTCGCAATGTTGTAAGATAGTTTATTGATGGTTTATCTTCGCCCCCATTGCATTACGGTCAATTTAAATTAATCCTAAAATCAGATTAATTAAATAAATTAGATTCACTCATGCTGATATTAATTGTTGAGATTCATTCACTGACATTTTCTGACAGACTTCGGCCCCAGAGCAAAAACAAAATCAGGGAGAAATACATATCTGTTGAGGTTGTGACCACATACTGCATCTACAGATGATGACCCAGCAACCACACTGATATAGAGATTACACTCTTTCAACTCATGGTTCTTTCATTCATAAAATGCAATATCTAGCTCCAGGTTCTACTCTGTCTTACTCTGTGGTAAAGATAGTCATCGACATGGCACCAGGATGTAAGTGCCTAGTTGCTTCTGTGTCATCTGCAAATGTGGTTTGTGGTCTGAACATGTGAACAGCGAGTAGAAGAGAGGACCAAGCACACAGCTTTGGAGTCGCTCAGTTCAGAGGCAAGTAGTGCTTGTGAAGAAAGGTCTTTGTTCCAGCGTCCAGTCCTGGCTCAGTGATAATTGTTGGTGTTGATGGTTCACGTGGGTGCTTCAGCTCTCCAGGTGAGTGAGGGCAGTGTACGGTACAACAGTACAAATGATGGAATAGATTTATCTATTATTAATCCCCAGGGGGGGGAATTAAAATGCCATGTTTAGTCCTGCAAAGGCATAGGAAATGAAATGAAATTTGAAATATAAAATATATAAAGATATGTGCTTAAATAGAAATATTTGGGTATGTGTATCACGGGTCCAAATGTTCAATTCCATTGAAACAAAGAGCAGAAACAGTTTCTTTGACCCTCCTTTGGTAAGACAAAGCAGGGGACAGAA
The DNA here is from genome assembly GCA_015082035.1 of Chaenogobius annularis. Lineage (NCBI taxonomy): Eukaryota > Metazoa > Chordata > Actinopteri > Gobiiformes > Gobiidae > Chaenogobius > Chaenogobius annularis. Next base: position 221,483 of record BJKM01000498.1, on the reverse strand, counting down.
AATGGCTCACACTAAACGTCAGTGGGTCTAACTTTTTTTTTTTTTTTGCATTTTATTTATTTGTAAACATAATTACAATATGGTGCAATATTTTCTGTCAATATTGGTTGTTTATAAATGATCTGTTTCTTTTCCTAATCTGTGTTTCTGTGCCTAATATGTGCTGCAACATTGAAATTGTCCCATTGTGGGGCAAATAAAGGTTATCTTATATTAAGATTTCAATGAAAAAAAAAGAAAAGAGAGTCTAAAAATAATCTCTTGAGGAAGAACAGATTTCACTAATTATATTTGTACAGTTTTAAATCAAAACAGCTTTGTTGAAAACTCGGGGGCAGTTTAAAATTCCCAAATTCCATTATACTGAAAAGAGCTGGACCCAGAGGTATGACAGCAACCCCATAGACCCCACAGCGCCGCACTGGCTAGCCCACTGTGTCTCAAAGCTAATGCAAAATTTGAATAAAAAGGAAAAATCTAAAATTAACAACCAAAATGTTAAGTAGCGACTGCAAAATGTTGTTTATGTGTAGGTTACTTCAGTTTGTTATTTTAATATGTATTATGCCTCATTATGCCTCCGGTGAAGTATTTATTCATACAGTCTTTAACATCAGTCAGTAAATGATTTAGATTTTGGACAGAACGTACTGAACACGCCAGTTGTTGTTGTTGTGCACAGCCCCAAACACTGTTTGTATTCCTTAAAGGAAACTTGCATTCTAACTAAGACTGTTTCACAGATCTGACCTATAACATGGCTTAGATAGAACCTTCCAGGCAAAGCAATAACATCTCCATAGAGACAAGCAGGTGGCGGAGACAGAAAAAAGACATAAGTGCCCCATTATGCTAAATCTTTTTACAAGCATAAACTGTCTAATTATGTTTTATGTATCAATTTTTTAAATAGTACATGAGTTTGAAGTAGATTTGAATTGACTATATTTCAATAGTTTGAAAATTCCATTCCATTAAATCCTGTGAAATATTTGTCTTTGTCTCTTAAGTCTCTAAGTCTTTCCTGCCAAACTTGAACAGCATGAGCAAGAATTGGACAGAAAGTACAAACATATGAATTTTGTTGTTTGGAATTTCTGGGCAGCTCCAAACTCTGACACAACCCTTTCTCGGAAGTGACTCCACAAATACCAGAAAGTGTACATGCCGATGAATTTAGTAGCGAAATGACTCAACTACCACTAATGCATTCAAATTTGAGTAAAAAGTAGCCCTTATTGGTACCTTGGTACTGATGCATTTTTTTGGTGCTTTTTCTTGTTTTCCATTCACATTAAAGGCACTTTACCATATTTTGAATGTCTTAAAACGTAACAAACAGAACTAGTTAGTTTTAAACTGTTTGCAGAGGTCGAAAACGTATTCCTCACAAATGCGTTCCAAGAATCAAACTGTCAGTCTGTATCTGGAAGTCCCTCAGGATCTTGGCTCGGTCATTCTCTACCACCTTTGGGGGTGTTTCCCACTTTGACCTTGTGGTTTCCAGTCCATACTCCACACAGATGTTCCTGCACACTATGCCAGCCACTTGGTTATGACGCTCCATGTCTGCTTTCCCTGAAAGCATCTTACACCCTGCAGTTATGTGCTGGATTGTCTCAGGGGCCCCTTTGCACAACCTACACCTTGGTCTTGTCTGGTGTGGTAGATCTGGGCCTCTATTGCTCTGGTGCTCAGGGCCTGTTCCTGTGCAGCCATGATGAGTGCCTCTGTGCTGTCCTTCAGACCGGCCCACTCTAGCCATTGGTAGGATTTCTTGATATCAGCCACTTCAGTTATGTTCCGGTGGTACATCCCATGTAGGGGCTTGACCTCCCATGATGTCCCCTCCTACAGCACCTCATCTGTTCCCTATTGCCTGAGACATTCACTGAGCATGCCATCTGTTGAGGCCTTGTCCTTGACGTACTTGTGGATCTTGGACGTTTCATCCTGGATAGTGGCTCTCACACTCACTAGTCAATGGCCTCGTTCCTTACGGCTTGTGTACAGGCTCAGGGTGCTGGACTTTGGGTGGAACCCTCCATGTATGGTGAGCAGCTTTTGCGTCTTAACATCTGTGGTCTGTATCTCTTCCTTTGGCCACCTTATTATTCCTGCAGGGTATCTGATTATACAATGTCCCATCTAAATCTAAATCTGTATGAAGTGGATTCAATAAAATAATGAAGCATCTTAAGGAGGAGATTGGACAAAGTTGTTGTTTCCACGTTAACGGTTATATGTTTAGAGAGCAAAATGACCAAAAATTAAAAATGTAAAGACAACTAAGAAATAAATTGGTCTCTCTTAAAAACCCCAAATAATGCTTGATACAGGACCTTTAAAATACACATCTCTGAGTCACCTCCTCTATCTTCCTCAGATATGGACCCTAAACCAGATGCCCTCAGTCTGCTGCTCCTTTGCTCTCTGCTGGGACTTGGCTCCAGCGCTGAACCCGGTAAGACTCTTAAATACTGTCATAATACATCTTCACAGAGCTCAGAGATTCAGAGCCACACCACTGTAGTTTATTACTCTCAGAGTGGTGCCCTCTGTGGGCTGCTCTGTGTACTGCAGGGCACAAGTTAAAACACTATAAACGCATAAGGTCATAAAAAAGTTATGAAACTTTTTTCATTGAACTTTAAACTGTGGATGTGCACGAGGATATATAGGTCAGAGTGACTCAAGAGTAACAGAAAAACAATTTGAATTTTAGGTTTAACGTCATTTTAGTTTTTGAATTAATTCATTATTATTTATTACTAATAAACTAATACTGGATTTATATAGCACCGTTCATGACACTCAAAGACGCTTTACTGTGCATTATTTATTCACTCTACACTCTGTGGGGGCAAGCTACTACTGTAACCACAGCTGCCCTGGAACAGACTGGTGGAAGCAAGGCGGCCAATCTGTGCAATCAGACCCTCCCACCACCACTAATCATTCACTCATCAGATTTACTCTAGGCAAATGTCCGAAAAAGTGTACTAGCTCTTTAGGGGACATTTAGCAATGTCTTTTATACATTTTACCATACAAATGCACACCTTTGATATCACAAAAAAATAAACCAATTAGATTAGATTCGATTACCGATTTGATATTTTTATTTTCAGCTATCAGTCTTAAAGTTACTGAACAGATCGTTATTTCATTTCAGCCGACGACTTCACTAAAGCGGGTACTACTCGTGTTGATAGAATACAATTTCCAATTAAAATATTCTTTGCCTTATTAAAAAAAATGAAACGTCTGCCAATATTACTTTCATAATTCACTTTTAATGAGGGTAGGTGGAAGAACTAAAGCTTTGTTGTTCCCATAAAAGTAAATGAAGACAATGAGACAGTGGGAGTTTTCTCAATACGTTTTCAACTAAGTGCCTCCTCAGGTCTATCAAGAAACAAGATTTTTAAAGATGTTGTAATAAATTATAGGTCTAAACTTATTCCTCATGTATACGTTGTACTTATTCCTAGCACCGATATTTATTCACTGCAGTAATAATTATAGTAATGCTAACATCAGCGAGGATTTTAACAGCGCATCAGCGTCACCGTCTGGTTCGCGGTCAATACTAATGCTTTATAATTAGATACAGTCAGCACACAGAAGTCTTATTTTGACCCAAAGTAAGTTACTTCATTACATTTCAAAATTGGATAGATTGCTCCTTTTAGATTTGATCACAGTTTCTATTATTCATTGGACGAGGAACCATATCTAACTTAACCATAATACAAACATAAATAGTAGAAATGTACTCATTTAATGTCCAATATGATCATACTTGTAATGAGCAACTGTACGAAACCCTCTCCTCTCCAGGAGGCTGTCAGAACTACCACCTCCAGTTCGAACGTGTCTTCTCTGTCCCTGGAGATGTGGCCATGCTCAACAGCACTCTGCTTTCGCCCTTGGTCTTCAACCTATCAGCTGAGCCATACAACGTCACATGGTACAGGCTGGACTCCGATCAGCCAATCAACAACCAGAGTGGCCGGATCCTGGTCCTGGCTGAGACGCTTTGGTTCTTGAACGTCACGCTCGGAGATGCTGGGGACTATGTGACTGTGGTCAGGTGAGCCGGTGGTCGCAGGTTGTGTGGGGACTTTGTACAGTAAATTCCAAGAATTTCCTCATCAACTGAAAACATGCGCAGTAGACTAATCCTCCAGCTAGGTACTCCTGACTATACAGGTTTTGCAGATGATGTCACAACATTTTGAAATTTAGCAGTGACAAAATCATGACTTGTCAATGGTGAGTAATGACATTTTCTCCTGAAAAATCTCAAAACACAACAGAAATGCCAAATATAGAGTTTGTAGCTGACATGTAATAAAAAAGAAAATAAGGTAAAGAATAGAAAAGCAGAAAACAGAACACCGCTGCTACGCTCACATTTATTACTGATACAGACCTTGTGATCACACACAATTGAACTGATTAACTTTCTCTCCTTAAATAACATCTTTATTTCATGAGTCCAAGTGTTGAGCAAATTAATTGTTGTGGGGGCGTATTGAAGTGTCCTTCATCTCCTCCTTCCATTAGCAAACTAGCTTTTTGTTTGGTTTGTTACAGCTTACCAGATATGATTATTTTAGTATTTTTCGTGTCTATTGTTCAGCAATACCCAAATATTTAATGTTTTTTCTGTCTGATTACAATAACTTTACTCTAATAAACTCTAAAAACATAAATGTTATGTCCAGATTGTATTTGTATTAGTATTAGTTAGGGGTCAGTAATATTGACAAAAATGCACATCTTTAAATTTTTGGGGAGAATCCTGACAATGATAGACATGTCAAACCAACAGAAATGTGTTCAAACTTGTCTTTAAATGTGTTAGTTAAGGTTTGAGAGACAAAGACAGATGTGAAATGTCTGTAAAATGAATCATAGAAGTGCAGAAATATGACCTTAAATGAGTCGGTGTAATCCCTCATTCGTCCAGGAGTGTTCCATCGTAGAAAAAGATTGAGAGTGACGTGGATGAGAGTCGAAATGTCTAGTCCAGATGACTACAACTGAATCTTTTTTTACTATGACTTTAAACCCCTTTTTCAACATAACCTTTTTCATTTTTATTTTTAATCATCATGTACTCTATTTTCAAATTTTGCTTATCTTCAAAACAACATTCACAATATATTACATTATAAATGTCTATATAATTCCCACCTATAGTATTAGTTTCTCCAGTAAAAAATACTTTTTTACTTTTCCGTAAGTATTGTAGAAAAAGATTCAGTTGTAGTCATCTGGACTCTGTTTTAGAAAAAACAAAACGTTTCAACTCTCATCCAAGAGTCATTCTCAATCAAGTGAAACAAGTCTGAGAACTCTTGTTTATATCCTACTCTGTGAGAGCCCTGCCCACAGGGCGGGACCTCCTGCCAATGGCCCATAGAAACTGGGATGGGCCTATTGTTCTATAGTTCCCTGCTTCACTTGAGTGCCTATTTAGCATCCGAATGCCCAGGGCGTCTCCATGGTTTCAGCAGACCATTATAAACAACTGGAAGGTTGAATCTTAAACCTCCATTACGATTTAATGAAGGATTCTCTTTTTTAACAAAGATTGCCTCCTTAACTCCTCAGGAGAGTGGACTTTTCCGTTAGTAATTATACCAACCACTACTTTGTACTTCTAACTTAAATAATATTATTTTTAGAATATCGTTACTCTTACCTAAATTTCAACTTCTCTTCCCACCTCTGATTATACTGCATTTGAAGTTGAAATAAAAAGTTATAAACGGTTACAAAAACATCTCTTATTGTCTAGTTTACTAACTAATAATTTACTAATCAGACTCATACAGTGCTTTTCTTTTAACTCAAATGGCCTCACTTAAAAAAGGTCATATAAGTAGTGAGGTTTGTGTGGTCCCTTGTCTGCCTCAGTACCCTGGGATGTGCTACGCGGCAGCAGACTAAGCTGGTGGTGGACAAGCCCTCTTTCTCTGTGTGGACGTCCAGGACCGCAGGACAGAGGCTGACCAAAGGAGTGACCGACCGCTCTGTCCTGCCCGCTCAAAGACTACATCCACAAACTCACAAGCTATGGCCTCCCTACTCCATCACATGGTACAAGGTAGGATTTTGGGTTCTCTTTTTTTTTGTTTTAAATAGCTCTTATTGAGACTTTAAAGGACACATTTATGCAAAATTGACCTTTTTTAGATTTTAACCATGTTTTAACAACATTGTTTTTTTTATCAAAACACATACCTGGAGTTGTATTTTGCTTCATACACGCTTATTTAATTAATTATGGTTACAAGCTTGTCAAAGTGTGTATATTATATATATATTATATATATATATTATATATATATATATTATATATATATATATATATAGATAAAAACACACAAAATATAGAGTCAAATATTCTGAATTAACATTTGTATAATAAAAACAAGTATAGCAGGTACAAATCACCCAAAGTATGTGGCTTACGTATATGTCCCATTGAATCCAGTGATTGGTGAATATGTCAAATTTCAAATTCACTGCAAAGTCCCCCCCCCCATTTTGTATGCATCCTTTGTTATTTGAGCCCAGTCCTTGGCAGTTGGTTCAGTCTGTGTCATCCGTTTTTTTTCTTTTTTCTTTTTTTCCTGCTGCTAAAAGGACATTCCAAAGGTATCCAGGTTTTCTTTGCAGGAATTTTATGCCCAGGAAATATTGTTTTGAAGTGCAGTGGGATATTAATTCTGAAGATAACTCGCAGTTTTAAAAACAATATAAAGAAGATGAAATTAAAAAATCGGGACACTCTCAATTTACCTGTCATGACTGAAGATCAAAAAAAATAAATTAAGAGCTGAAACAACAGTTTTGGAAATACAGGGTAAACAAAGATGTTTAGTTTGTGCGGGCAAAAAGGCCATCACAAAAAAATATGACATGAAGTGAGCTGACGATCAGGGACTAGACCGATATAATAATTCACATACGGAAAACGGGAAATAAAAAATCACATATGGACTTAATCTGGAAAAGGACCATTTTGACAGACTGGACTAAATGGGTCTTGATTCATGGACTCTTTTTTTGGTGTGTTCTCTCTGGTCCTTTTTCTCTTTATTTGTTTATATTTTCTTAAATGTTTAAACATCCATCCATCCATCTTCTTCCGCTTATCCGGGGCCGGGTTGAGGGTCTAATGTTGTAACAGATTGAAAAAAAAAAAAAAGGAGAGAAAAGGGCTTTGGGGCAGTTAGCAAGCAGCTTGATGAAAAAAGATCAGCTGTTGGAGTGGGACTCCATGCAAGGTCTCACCTCGTGGGGTATCAATGATGATAAGAAAGGTGAGGAATCAGCCCATAACTACATGGGAGAAGCTGGTCAATGACCTGAAGAGAGCTAGGACCACAATTTCAAAGGTTACTTTCGGTAATACACTAAGCCGCCATGGTTTAAAATCCCGAATTGCACGGAATGTTCCCCTGCTTAAATCAGCACATGTCCAGCCTGTCTGAAGTTTGCCAATGACCATCTGGATGATCCAGAGGAGTCGCTCCAATCGCCGTGTCTGAAGGAAGAAGAAGGATTATTACCATCCCAAGAACACCATCCCTACTGTGAAGCATGGGGGTGGAAACATCATGCTTTGGGGGTGCTTTTCTGCCCAGAGGACAGGACGGCTGCACTGTATTAGGAGAGCATGAATGGGGCCAAAATCCCTGCTGCAGTTTGTGCAAACCTGGTCAAGAACTACAGGAAACGACCGCTGTAATTGTAAACAAAGGCTTCCGTAGCAAATATTATCATTAATTTTCTCAGGTTTTTAAATACTTATTTGCAGCAACAACATACAAATAGATTCTTTAAAAATCATACAATGCGATTTCCAGATTTTTAGATTCTGTCTCTCACAATGGAAAGGCACCTACAATGAGACTTTTAGACCTCTCCAAAAGTAGGATAATTAGCAAAAATCACAGGATGTTCAAATACTTTCTCACTGTATATCATGGTATTTTATAACACTATGTCAAAGTGCCCACTAGGAAATGCCAACACAGGGAAATGCCAACTGCTGGAGAAACTGTGGTTTCCAGGAGGCCGTCCATTTCATGTGTTTTTTCAGACGGTCAGAGATATTGGTCTGAGATCAATGGCACTGCAAATTGTTTTCAGGAAGTTGTTCAGAAATAAATGCTGGTCCATGTGTCTTAGGGCTGTGAGCGGGTCGCGCATGACCAGGGCAGGTTTCACTACTGGGACACGTACCTGAAGGTGGAGGAGGTACAGTCTGAAGACCAGGCTCTGTACACCTGCACCCTGACTTTCAACCTCGGCGGGGTCAACGGTAGCGTGTCTGAGACGATCGACGCTGAGGTCAAAGGTCAGACGAATGTAATGTCTTTGGTCCATAAATACAAGTTGAAGGTGTGATATGTAACTTTTCTGGTGGAGGGTGGATCACCTACTTGTCTCTATGGAAATGTTATTGCTTTTCCTGGAATGTTCCACAATATGGCATTAAATGTATTTTGCATTTATTCAATTACAGGTGCTTTTGTTGCCTTGGAAATAATGCTCTCTTACAAAGCATTCTCTATGCAGACAAGCAGGTGGCAAAACCTTCATCAGAAAAGTTACACCTTTAAATATGACCTATGGCATTAGGATAACATTTTGAATCATTATGTTGCCTCGGTCATGGCTTCTGTTAGTCATTTTCTCCAAGACCTATCAACTAAAGCACAGTGCACACCAATCCAATAAGACTCAGTTGTGACTTGACTTGAATTAGTTGTGCTTGAAATGCACATAATTCAAACTTCCATTGTGTTTTCCTCCATCATGGCGTTTTTGCTGTCCGTTATCCATATTGAAAGATCATACTTGGATGGTTGATGTGCACTGGGCTTAACTTGTACAGTTCTCCAACGTTGTTCATATTCACAATGGAGCCATTATTTACACACATTTCATCAATTAAACTGTATTGTATTTACAGAGTTTATTCATTTTTGGGCTAAAAGATCCAAATTTGATGACAAATATACTACTAAATATAGTACTTCACACTTTCATGTAATTAACTTTCTATAAAAATATAATTTGTCTATGATTTTAGGAGATTACTGTCTGCTTCCTCAAGTTCGTGAACCTGCCAACGACGTGGTGAAAGCCGAACTGGGTCAGTATGTTTGTATATATAAGGATATATATATACAGTGGGGCCAATAAGTATTGGGCAACTTAAACATTTGCAAGTTCACCATTTAAAAAGATAAGAGAGTTTTGTAATTTTCATCATGGGTACACATCAAGCGTGGGAGACAGAATGTAAAAAAAATCCAGGAAATCACATTGCATGGTTTTTAAAACAATTGTATTTGTAAAAATGGGTGGCCAATAAGTATTGGGCAGCCAGCAAAAGTTACTTTAATACTTAATGTAGCCTTGGTTGTCAATGACAGAGGTCAAACGGTTCCTGTAGTCCTTGACCAGGTCTACACACACTTTAGTTGGTATTGTGGCCCACTCCTCTGCACAGTTCTCCTCTAGAGCTGTGATGTAGGAGAGCTGTCGCTTGGCAACACGGAGTTTCAACTCCCTCCACAGGTTTTCGATTGGGTTGAGGTCTGGAGACTGGCTAGGCCACTCCAGAACCTTGATATGCTTTTTACGGAGCCACTCCTTGGTTTTCCTGCCTGTGGTGCTTTGGATCGTTTGCAACTATTCATCACTCACGGCACTGTCACTTCTGCTCTCAAAACTGTAAATCTAACTGTAACTCTTGTGTGCATAGTAATGCCTATTTTTATTTTTTTTATTTCATAGTAATTTTTAAATTGTTTCTTAATGCCCTTTTTGATTGAATATATGTTATTTTATTATTGCTCAGTGTTTTATGTTGCACCTTAATGCCGAGACAAGTTCCTATGTTTGTGAATTTTGTTCATTGACAATGGCAATAAACTCTTCTGATTCTGATTTGATTCTGGTTATCATGCTGGAAGACCCAGCCACGTTTCAGCTTCAATTCTCTGACCGAGGGAAGCTCGGGCCCCGCGATCCCAGATTCCAGTCACTTTTCGGCCCCGCACTGCCAGGTTCCAGTCGCTTCTCCTCGGCCACCGCGTTGCCAGGTTCCGATATTTTATGCTTCAATTCAATTCAATTCAATTTACTTTTATTTTTGTAACGCCCAAAATCACAACAGTAGTTGCCTCGAGGGGATACAGTGGAAAAAAACAAACAAAATAAACAGTGTTCATAAGGACTTGGAAGTGTCCCAGCATCCTGTGTCCTTAGACAGACGTCCCAAGCTTCCCTTGGACCCTCCTTCTCGGCCAGGAAAAACTACCGAACCTCTTTGGGAAAAAGTAGAAACCTGTAGGAGTTCCACAGTGAAGGAGAGATCCGACTTCCTCGGACGGACAGGCGGACGCGCCTCAATTTGCAGATACACGGTGGAGCAAGACCCACTCAGGAGAGAACCAATTCTTCCAGGCCGATGAAGAACCGTTCATATGGTTTATTTCTGTTCCTAACTGGCCTGACCATAAGCCATTTCAAAGAGAACGTTTTAAGCCTGGTCTTAAATGAAGAGACTGTGTCGGCCTCTTTAACATGGACAGGAAGCCAATTCCACAACACAGGAGCTTGGTAGCTAAACGCTCTACCTCCCACTGTGCTTTTAGAGACCCTTGGGACCACCAGAAGTCCAGCATTTTGAGAGCGAAGTGCTCTGATTGGATGATAAGATACTATAGCCTCTTTGAGGTAGGATGGGGCCAGGTCATTTATGGCTTTGTAATCAGGAGGAGGATTTTGAATTTGATTCTTGATTCTAAACTCGACAGGGAGCCAGTGAAGAGACTCGAGCACCGGCGTAATGTGCTCTCTTCTTTTAGTTCCTGCTAGTAATCTTGCTGCTGCATTTTGAACCAGTTGAAAGCTTTTTAGGGAGCTTTTAGGGCACACTGCAAGAAGGGAGTTACAGTAGTCTAATTTAGATGTTACAAACGCATGGACAAGTTTTTCAGCATCGCTTTTAGGCTTGATTTAATGCTCTGAGTTATTTTCTGACAAGGTAAACCCCAACCTCTTTTTTCTGTTGATAATTGTAGAGTTTTAAATCAGATTCAGGGTTTCTTTCCTTTCATTTATCTATTTATTGATTGATTATTCGTTTATTTGAAGTGGGACAGTGCACATTAATCAACATTTCTGTAAATGTGCCAGTATTAGCTGTAGTTTAGCTAGTTTCCTACTGCAGTCCCAGGCCAGGTGTAAAATGACAGCAATATACAAAACATACATTTACATTATATACAGTACAATTAGGATTAGTAGAAAAATATAAAAGATTAGCAGTCCATATAAAAACCAATTACTGGGTGAAACATGTACAGAAATCTGCAAGAGCACAACAATAGACAAGAAATATGTCAACAATAATAACACGGGACAAGCGTGACACTAGCACTAGACTCAGCAGCACAAGAGCAGCAGAGGATTTATTTATTTATTTTTAACTATGGTCACAAGTTTGATTCTCAAGCAACCATGATTTCAACATATGTTTAAAAGTTCTGTATTTATTAGCATTGCGTATGTGTGATGTATTGTTGCTGTGCTGAAGCCAGCTGCTGTCCACTGATCTTGATATTTTTGATTGGTTTGAGAAAAGTCTAAATCTTCCATAGGCTTAAAACAGAGCCAGGAGTGCGTTTCCCTGGCAGTTTGAAAAATGCACTTTAATGCCAACCGCTGCACTGCACTGCGTGCACTAATTCAAATTTGTTCACAGAAAACTAAAGTGCATTGGTATGAGCTAGCTGCAACAGAAAACATAAGTTCAGACAGAAGAGTTTGCAGTAGCAGTAGTTTTCTGGAGCCTCTCAGCACAGAGGAGAGAGGGGAGAGAGAAGACTGTGAGTGCCACAGTGGATGTGACGCACGGGTGGAGCAGAAAAACTCTAACTTTTTGCCCAACACAAACAATAAAGCCCTTTACGAACATGGACTTCAGCTGCTCAAATGTGTGTGGTTATTTGTACGCATGGGCGCCCACTTTTCTCACCCAAAGTTTATACTTCTAGTTTAGATTGGTCGACAGTTTGTCCTGAGGTGGAGATTCTCTGTGTCCAGCCTCTGGTCCCGATTGAGAGTGCCATGGGTAATGCTCCATTTCTTTCTCGTATTTAGAGATTAATATATCCATTTCAATTATTGTTGAGATCAGTAATCAGCATTTAAATAGCTTTGAAATGATTCCCCTGGAGAGTTCTGATTTGTATGCTTTAGTAAAGATTTCAGTCGAAGGGCTGGTGTTCTTTTGTTACATTTTCTGGTTTGAATGACTTCTGGGGGTCACAATGAGCAATGCTCAACGGGCATTTCTCATTCTGGAATTCAGGGTGTTATTCCTTTTTCTCATAGACAAAGAAAAAAGAGTTTGATGGAGGCTACCTCTTCTGTCGGGTTTAACCTATCTTATAAAGCATTTGCTCTTTTTTGTGTTTTTGAATTTATATTATTTAATTCTTAATATAATGGATGATGGATTTTTTTTTTTTCACGCATAACTAGTCACTACAACCTATTCTTGAGCCAGTGTAATCCCTCCTTTGTCCAGGTGTGATCCATATTAGAAAAGGTTTAAAATTAGTCATATGGACACTCTTTTAGAAATGGCAATGTTTCAACTCTCATTCGGAAGTAATTTTCAACTTATGGTACTGGTCTGTGGAGCTGAAATTCTTACTGCACTGAGCTTTATTTACCCAGGAGGAGGAGAATAGCCTGAAACTGCCCCTGCCTTTTTTTTTTTTTTTACCTAGGTGGTTGTCTGTACAACAGATGGTAGAGTGTACCTTAGTCCAACATTTCTGTTCAAAGGGATTCTTTTTTTCTCACAAAAATAGCCTCCTTCACACCTCTTTCAAATCATCCTTTCTTCCTGTTTATAATCTGCATCTCACTGTAAGAAGATGGGTGAGTGCAGTATAAATTCTAGCTTCTCAAAACAGTGCCTTCCGATTGAAAATGACTTTTGGATTAACATGGAAATATCTCGATTTCAAAAACAGTGTCCAAATGAGTAACTTTTAAACCTTTTCTACCAAAACCTCTTAATATTGGAATTATTAAAATCAGTCTAGAAGGAAATGGATGTGTTTTATGGTTCATTTCATTTTATTTATTTTTTTAGCCATGTGACCCTAAACTTCAAATACAGTGCATATTGTACTGTAGATTACATACTCGTTAAACCATTATTGCTCATTATTAACATCATATTAGACTATTATTCAAAACTGAAATTGTAATATGTATAACCATGACCCTGACTTGTCCTACACTCCTTCTTCATCTGAAAAGCATCTGAAAGTATTAGTATTTATGGTGGACCTCTGTATTTGTCCTCAGGCGCTAACTTGACCAAGCGATGCCTGGTGTTTGTGCCCTGTGAAGGAAACCCCCTGCTGGACGTGGACGTGTACTGGCTGGTCCAGGACAACTTCATAATGAATGACCCATCTGAGCGCATCTACAGTACACAGCAACGGTCAGTAACACTGACTGTTAAACTATACAATATGTCAGAATCCAAAAGACAGAATCCAATGCAAAACCACCGCTGATTTGAACAGAAAAGCTCTGAATCACCAACCCTCAGTTAGGTAGGTTATCTGAAGTCAAAACACAAGTCATATCACAAGTCAGTTCTTGTTCTTTCAGAATCCACTATTATGCCACTGATATTCCAGTTGTGCCCTATCAGACATTCTTAAAATCACATCAAGATTGTACAAAAGCACAAAACTGTTTTTTTAATGAAAATTAGTCCGACACATGAATGGTGAAGTACTGATGCAGTACCAACGATACCGCAAAAAAAAAAAAGAGGTTGCGCTTTTATTTTGGTCACTTCCTGACCAGAAGTAACAGTGAAACGGAAATCTACTTGACAGTCAAAGAAAAGACGCAAAGTAATGTAATCTGCGGTTAACGGTGAAAACATGTTGAAAACATTTCAATGTTTATTTTACAAATGAATGTGAGCTAGTGACACAGTGATTATATGGACAAAATGGCAATTATTCTTTATTTGTTCTTGCCTATGACACGGAATGGAAGCCATCATATCTCATTTAACCAGTTCATCAGTTCTGGCCTTCTCAATTTCGACTGGACGCTACGAGCTGTATTTGATTTGAACATGTTTACCTCATAACTGGGGTAGGGGTGTGCCAAAATATCGAAATATCAATATAATGTGATACTAAATTTGGTGATACAGTATCGATATTGTGGGCTTGCTGTATCGATATATATCACCATGAGTCATTTTTGTTATAATTTCCCGAATTACAATTTTGTTGCTTATTTAAAGAAAGGAAACTTGTTTACACAAACCATGTGACCTTTTGACTGTCTTGATTATTAAAATTTTTCATTTTGAGTTTGTACAGGTCATGGTCTAACAAAGAAAAATGTTGGGTTCTTAAAATAGTGATATATCGTACACTATCATGAGCAATATATAAATCGCTTTTATCACAAAATCGTGATATTATCGTATCGTGTATCGCATCGAATCGTGAGGGACCCTGAGATTCCCAGCCCTAATCTGCGGACACAAATAGATCATGTTTATGACATTTGTTCTGGAACTGTAATCCTGACACAGTACTTGTGTGTACTTGGGTGCAGGATAGTGCAGAGGCAGGACAGAGGAGTGTGGGTGGAGCTGTGGCTCATCATTTCTGAGCTGAAGGAGGACGACTTCAAACTGAACTACACCTGCAGAGCCTGGAGCGGCCGAGGAAGCCCCTACTGCTACTTCACCCTACTGCATACAGGTACTGCTACTGCATACAGGTACTGCTACTGCTTACAGGTACTGCTACTGCTACTGCTTACAGGTACTGCTACTGCTTACAGGTACTGCTACTGCTTACAGGTACTGCTACTGCTTACAGGTACTGCTACTGCTTACAGGTACTGCTACTGCTTACAGGTACTGCTACTGCTTATAGGTACTCCTACTGCTTATAGGTAGTCCTACTCATACATGTACTCCTACTGCTTCCATGTACTACTAAACTGCTATTGCATACAGGTACTACTGCTGCATACAGGTATCACTGCTGAATACAGTTACTGCAACCTAGATGGAAACACGCACACACACACGCACACACACACATGCGCGCGCACACACACATGCACATGCACACACACGCGCTCGGGCACACACACGTGCGCATACACGCACACACACAAACACACGCACACACACACTCGCACACACACATACACGCACGCACACACACGCACTCACTCACACACATGCACACACACACGTACGCACGCACACACTCGCACACACACTCGCACACCACACACACTCACTCACACGCACACACTCGCACACACACACGCCACACACACTCACTCACACACACACTCGCACACACTCACCACACGCACACACTCACAACACGCACACACACTCACGCACACACACACTCGCACACACTCGCACACACACTCGCACACGCACACTCGCACACACTCGCACACACACATGCACACACACTCACGCACACACACACTCGCACACACTCGCACACACACTCGCACACGCTCACATACGCACACACACACACTCACACACTCGCACACACACACGCACACACACTCACGCACACACACACTCGCACACACACTCGCACACGCTCACACACGCACACACACACTCACACACGCACACACACTCACGCACACACACACTCGCACACACTCGACACACACTCGCACACGCACACACTCGCACACACACTCGCACACGCACACACTCGCACACACACACCGCACACGCTCACACACGCACACACACACACTCACACACTCGCACACACACACACACTCACGCACACACACTCACGCACACACACACTCGCACACACTCGCACACACGCTCACACACGCACACACACACACACACTCACACACGCACACACACTCACGCACACACACACTCGCACACACTCGCACACACACTCGCACACGCACACACTCGCACACACACTCGCACACGCTCACACACGCACACACACACACACACTCACACACGCACACACACGCACACACACACTCGCACACACTCGCACACACACTCGCACACGCACACACTCGCACACCACACCGCACACGCTCACACACGCCACACACACACACTCTCTGTCGCAGTAGCAGTGCAGTAGCTTCAGTAAAATGTGGTGAGCGCTGCAGAGGAAGTGTGCTCTCATCACATCAGAATGACACCCACTCCTGACCACACACACTGTCGTGGTGGTTTTCAGATTCTCAAAAAGTAGTTCTCAACCTGGACCCTCATGGGCATCATTAAATGATTTCAAGGAGTCCCTAGATGATATGGGGAATAGTAAAAAAAAAAATGCAATTGTCTTTAACACATTTTTGACATGCTTTAAATGCAGTGGTAAATATATATTCCTATTTGTTGGTCTACCAAATTCATTTATCCAGCCGTACTGAAAATATAATAAAAAAATTAGACAAAAGGCCTCTTTATTATTTTGTGAGTGCCTATTTTTTGTGTTTAAGGGTTGCAAATGAAAAATGTTCAGTTCTAGAATTTGATGATGTCATGGGGCTGGGCAATATTGACAAAACATTTTTTCCTTGGCATACCGTTTTTGCATAATGCTTTGCAACTGGAGCCTTACTGGCCTAATTACACGTGCTGTTTAAACCTCCCATAGTCATGGGGCTTGAACACTCACTATGTTGACTTTTCAAGCCTTTTACTTCCACACTCTGAAAACTTCTACAACACTGATAATGATATTCAAACAATATTATCTTTTATGATATTAATCCTGGTTAAGGCCTGGTTTAGTCTCTTTTTAGTCCTGGTTTAGTCCTGTTTTAGTTTTGCTTTAGGTTAGGTTGGTTTTGTCATGTTTTGCTCTTCAAAATCACAATATATCGCTTCTAGATGTGTATTTTAATCTCTTAAGAATTATCAAGGTAAATTCACAAATGTTTTTGAACTGTCTAGAATCTGACTAGATGTGTTACAACAAAAATCTGCATTTTCACAATATTAATTTATGTATTTAATATTATTAGCCTTTAGAATGTTGTGATTCTCTGAAACCCAGCCTTTTAATATTGTTAATATAGGCTAACTTAATCATGCACGCATGAGCTGATGATGAAGGAAATGTGTATCCTTTGTTGTTGACTGTTGACCTCCACAGACCCTGACCTCCTGCTCCCTGTGGGCCTAGTCCTGGGCTCTTGTCTGCTGCTCGTCCTCCTCTGTGTCTCTCTGTACCACGTCTTCAAAGTAGACCTGGTTCTATGGATCCGAGGCACTTTTCCTGGATTCTACCGCAGAACAGGTATTTGTTTAAGGATTCACCTAATTTCTCAAAGTGTGAAAAACAGAACTAGTTAATTTTAAACTCTTTACAGTGGTCCAAACAGAAATTGCTAACTTTCCTAATGTATTCTGAGCATCTTAATTATTCAACACAATGGGTTTATTATATATGTTGTGTTTTCACAACTTTCAGAGAGAGCGAGCACATTTTACTAATAACCATTTTATTGTAAAAATTATGTTAAGTTTGCTACCATGCTAGGAAACTTATTTTTTTGGTGTTAAGCCGCAGTTCCATGAACCTCCCTTTGAAAAGCACTGACCTTAATAACTGCAGTGTTTGACATTTACTAAGTGGGCTTGAAAGCGACAAACAGAAAACCAGGGGAACTCCAGTCCACAGAGCGCTAAGGCTAGTGGTGTGAAAGGACATTATGAAAGAAAACACTGCACACCAGCAATCAGCTCTTCATAACTTACACTCGTAAACTAGGACACTTGAAAAACCAATGGGTTTGTATGAGCCCAGACCCTCTGGATTATTCATAACTTGTGTTTTTTTTTTAGGTCTAAGGCTAATTGCTATATAAAGAAAATATAATAAAGAATAAAAAGATCTAAAGAAATACAGGGGCTGGCTTCAAAGTTCCTCAACATTTCCCGGAGTAGCCAATTGCTAAAAGATCGATATGAACATCTAACGACACGTCTACTTATTATATGTCTACACTTGGAATGATATACTAGTTTAATGTCAAATATTTGCTCAATGTCCGTTAAAAGATGTCTTTAAACAGATCCAGCAGATGGTGCAGTGATGGATAATACAAACTATGTGTTGCATTACTAAACTGACTACACTTTGTGTCCCTATCCTCAGCCTCAGATGGGAAGCTGTATGATGCGTATGTGGCCTTCCCTCAGAGCTATGCGGCAGGCTGGTCAGATGAAGTGGAGAGGTTCGCTCTCCACACTCTGCCCCAGGTCCTGGAGGAGGCCTGTGGGTTCTCCTTGTTCATCCCAGGCCGGGACTGCCTACCTGGAGAAGGTCAGTTCCTCACCACTCGTCGCCAGGAAGAATAACTGTTGCCTAATGGGGATCCTAACAAACACTAACACACAAACAAAAAAACAAACCAACCAACCACAGCAGTTCCAAAAGAAAGACTACTGCTTACTACTGCTCTGATGGCTATGGCCACTTTATGGGAATGAATGTCAACAGTTTATCTGCACTTCTCTTTTTCTTTTTGTTGAAACTTGATTGTGTTGTGCATGGCTTCTCACATCCAGCAACTCTTCTGGTGACTTTTGAAGGTAATAAACAAACACCAGCAGAAGCAGCAGTGCCCCTCAGAAAAATACAAAACACAGGGCATGACAGTTTATGTAATGATTGCATAATAAGACATTTATGTTGTTTTGAAGATGATTTTGAAGATGAAGACTGATGTTTTTTGCGTGACATTTTTTTTTGTTGGTATCTGACTTTATTACATTTTAGAAGCATTTTTTATCTTAATTTAGTTATTTAATTGACTGTCACAGTAAAGATAATGTCACCAAATTGAAGATGGTATTTACATACACGCATGCCTTATACTCGGTGTCTAGTTACATGCACTCATCTGAGTGCTAAATGTGGGAGGTTAGGTTTGTGGAAAACTGGATAAGTAAACAGGTGGAGGAGTCTAGTGGTTTTGGGAGGGAAAGTGTCCAGTGCTTTGAGAGGATTTGTACCAGGAGCAGACTGGGAGACGTTTGAGGGGACTTACCCCCATTTTTTGATATTGTACATGATTAGGTTTTGGGTTCAGTGCATGTATTTGGCATTTGGAACCTTTTTGTTTTTCATTTGATCTTTTCTTCTGTTTCAAGTTTATGTAGTTCTTGTGTTTATGTGTTGTGTTCAACAATAGAAAATTAATAGGAGTAAAACTATTTACCAAAATGAGAAAAGAAAAAGTTGACCTTATATATTTACAAAACGAGCTAAAATAATGCTATAAAAAATGTCTAAAAATGTTCTAAAAATTCTAAAAGCCTATGCAAACAAAAAGGTTTTAATAGGGAGGAGCCCGTATCATATTTTCTGGTGCCTGTGAGCAAACGAGCCTCATTCTGGACTAACTGCAGGGCGGAGAATCGAGGCCTGCTCCAAAATACAGGGAGTTGCAGTAGTCTAATCAGCAGGTTATAAAAGAATACATGACACATTCCAGGTCAGTGCAGTGGAGATATTGTGTCACCTTCAAGCGAAGTTGATAAAAAGCAGATCTAACAACTTGGCTAATTTGCTGGTCAAACTTTTTTTTTGCCATTTTATTTTTTTCATTAGAACATAGGACAACAGAAACTAAACAACATAACATAACAAAAGAGGGGGGAAAAATAAAGCAATAAGCAAACAACTAAAGACTAAAAACAATAACAAAAAATACACACTGGACAAGTTGGGCCTTGGAGAAGGTAAACGAGAGGAGCAGAGTTGAAAATAAAGGAGATGCATTAGGGAGGGCCATCAGAGAAATAAATGAATATATATCCATATATATATACACACACACACACACACACACACACATATATACACATACATATACATGTACACATATACATATATATTTACATACACATACATACACACATATATATGTATACACACTCATACCCATACTACACATATACATACACATATACGTACCCGTAAACATACACATAGAGAGGGATTTATTGATTATATGGTTCAAAATATTTGTCCCATTTTGTCCATTGTCTTTTAAATTTGTTTGTTTTCAAATTGAGTCCTGAGGTTATTTTTTCCATTGTGCGTATGTCTGATATGATATTTGTCCAATCCTGTATCGTCGGGGCGGTTTGAGTCATCCATTTTTTTGTGAGGGCCTTCTTCCCAGCTGCCAAGAGTATATTCCAAAGATATCCTTCCATTGTGTCCATTGTGGGGGGTTTGAGGCCCAAGTACATTATTCCAAAATTGAATGGGATGATGGTGTCAAAAACAATCTGCATTGCCTTATTAATTTCCGTCCAGTATTTTTGTATGCTGTGACAGTCCCAAAACACATGATAATGGTTTGCCTCCTGGCAGCCACAATTTCTCCAGCACTCAGCCCCTCCCTGTGAATAATGTGCATTTTGACATGGGTCACATTCTTTCAACAGAACTCTCGCCAAATATGGGACCCCGTGGTCCTCCATGGGGATGTGCATATCCCCTTCCAATCCTCGTCCGTCAAGATTATTTTACCCTCTTCTTCCCATTTGGTTTTAATATACTTAGTAGATTGTCTGTCCAAGTCATGAATGCATTTATATACTTTTGATATTATTCCCTTTGAAAGTTCAGATTCATAAGCCTTGATAAAGATTTCAGTCAGGGGGTTATAATTGTCGTTATTTTGCTTTATTTCATGGTTATAATAATTCCGAATTTGTAAATATCTAAAAAAGTCATGTTTTTCCAGGCCAAAGGATTCCCTCAACATATCAAAACTTTTCATTTGATTTTCTTCTACAATCTGGTAGAAAACTTGTATGCCTTTGGTCATATCTTGAATCTCTTATCAATGCTGTTTGGCTCAAAACCTTGATCGTATGCCAACCGGTTTAAGATTTTAACATCTTTATTTAGTTTTTATGTTTTAATTAACTTGTTCCATATCGTTAGCACTGATTTTACCTAGGGATTCTCCACTTCCTCCAAGTGACTCAACCGTTTGTCGTCTGCGAGCAGGGTCTGTACAGGAACCCCCAGCACAACACTACATTCAATATTTTTCCATTGTGCCTCGTACTCCGGGTCACACCAGTACAGTAGTGCCCTGATTTGAGCTGAAATATAGTAACTCTTCTGGCAGGGAAGGCCCCAGCCTCCTTTTTCTTTTGGTAATTGCAGAGTCCTGAATCGGATTCAAGGTTTTTTCCTTGCCATATAAATCTGGAGATTGTTTTATTCCACTCATCAAACAACTGCTTGGGGATGGAAATTGGCAGTGTCTGGAACAAATAGAGAAGTCTGGGCAAAACATTCATTTTAATAGTTTCAATCCTTTGGCTTAGACTTAAATATGGAATAAGGTTCAATTTTTCAAGATCTTTCTTTATAGCTGGTCAAACTTAAAAGAGCCATCAAAAAAAACACCCACATTTCCGGCAGATGGGTGGCAGAAGGAACTCAACGGCACCAGACAAGTTTCAGCATTTACTAAATCACCAAATACCACAATTTCTGTCTTGAGAACTATGTTGGCATCAAAGGTGTTTGGGTCATATCTGGAGGATCAGTGTTGGTTAGTATTACTTTTCAAAGTAACTCCTAACGTTACCTCATAACTGCCCTGGAAAAGCAAAGCGGTACGTTACTGTGCTACTTTCTTATAGAAGTAAAGCGTTAGCGTTAGTAATAATTAACATTATTGTAAAACCTATATAGTTTGCCGACAATCCCTTTGTGTTGCTGAACACAGCAACACAATCTTAAAAATATAAAAAACCAAGCAAATTAAATGCGTTTGACTGAGCTTTATTTATATTTTATGTTGACAGTACAGTATACAATGCCCTACAATAAGCACGTGTAGGCCTGTCCTCAAGCAATGAAAAACATTGCTAAAACAAAAGGAGTGGCTTGGCAAAAGAACTTCAATTAAATTTATTTTTGTGACGCCCACATCGCTGTGACCCTACATTTACTCCTCATCTACAAAATAGTGGTTACAATGAGGACAAGACGAGAACCAACCGTGCAGAAAACGTGCATCTGTAAGTTTATTTCTCTTGAGGACAACTCCTATTCACTGCGCATGCTCACAGCACGCCGAGCTTTAAAAGAAACACTTATCCTTATCTTCAGGCCTCTCCTAGTTGGAAAGAAGCCATCATATCACTAATGCACAAGCAGGGAAGGGCCAAGTCGATTGTGGCCTACAGACCTATTTCACTTTGGAGAAACTCCAGAAAAAACAGAAAGAAGCATTTAGCAAGCTTTATTACATGGGTTATTTGGCACTCAGACCCACAATATCAGCAGAATGAACCTGTAATGATTAGTTTGGATGCTGAGAAAGTTTTTGAGTCTGGCTTTATTTATTTAAAGTACTAAACAAATTTCAAATAGACAACAATTGCGGTGTTTAAAAGGCTCTTTTTCTTTCAAATCGCAACCTCGAGTCTGTTTGAAGGGCATTCCAAGTAAGAGAATGCTCTCTTTCCCTAGTCAGTCCTTACATGGGGCACTAACAGGCAGTACATTGATCCCCAAAGCGCTGAAAAGACTCTTTCCACAGGGATCATGTCTACAGCCAATCTGTTCTGTAATGACATCATAGATGACGCTGCGAGTTGCTCATGAACCGCTTCAAAACCTTGCTGTGTGTAATTTCCAAGTTTCTGGACATTGTAGTGGATGTAGTTGATTCTATCAAGATTTTTGTTTGGTGTTATCCATATAACAAATACTCAAATCCATAAGTGACTTGTTCTACCAATTTATATTCATCTGAGATCCCTCTAGGCACTCCTATTACATCAATATAGGTGGATCTTCTCCTCTCCATGATAAAGAACGTTTCTCCCGTTTCCAATCCTCAGTGTAACACTATGAGTTGCTGATATTACTTCATCAGCTGTAAGAGGTAATACTAATGTAGGCAAAAGTAATGACACTAAAGCATTTCTAGGTGAAAGGTCATACAGTTAATTTTCTCCACACCACGTCCAGATGTTACTGCGTGACACAGGTTTAAACTTCCCCCGAGCTACATTTTTACTGAAAATTGAAACAAATATTTTCCTCTGTAGCTAATGAGTGGATCTTATCCAGTAGGATCAAATTGTGAGTGGGTTGTTTTTCTCATTCTAATTTAGAAGACAGGTGGAGGTTAATGAGGCAGGACAAGACAAAGTATTGGCCTTGGCCCCAAGCAGACCACGCAGTCTCTTTTAGTTGCTTCAGCAGCTTTTCC
Organism: Chaenogobius annularis; assembly: GCA_015082035.1. Taxonomy (NCBI): domain Eukaryota; kingdom Metazoa; phylum Chordata; class Actinopteri; order Gobiiformes; family Gobiidae; genus Chaenogobius; species Chaenogobius annularis. The sequence goes on along the minus strand of BJKM01000498.1, from coordinate 198,080 downwards.
GCCATAAGAAGCCAATTCTTCTTTTGACCAGATATTCCAGATATTGCTGAAAAACAATTATCAACTGTGAAGTTTGAGTTACCAATATCTTCCCACCTGCAGTTACTGTTCAGGTGGCATTTCTGGTTTGGTTCTGTTACCATAGCATAATGCTACATTGAAATTGAGGATTACTTCCACTGGAATAAGCCCACAGCTCATAGATAAACTACTGGCTGCAAAAGTAGTGTCAGTCCAGTCATAGTTTTATGTATATTGACTTTCTTCGCTCTTTCACAGCATTATATATTTACAAACTAGACCAGTCATAATCTGTCTCTCCTATTCAAATCTCCCCATTCTGCTCCTATTGTTGCATACACGCATCCGCATTTAAATTCATCTGCAGTTTCTCTCTTATTTCTTAGTTTATCACGCTTGAAATTTGCAGGTCTTGGTGACAGTCTGCATGTTTGATTTTGGCTCCTGTGGTGGTCTGTTCAGTAATGTCACAAGTTGTTTCCGTGGACCAGGTACATACCACAGTATTAACAGAATCACAACATGTGTCAGTAGAAATAAAAACATACAAATAGCTGTTGGGAGCCACTCTGGCTCTCTTCTAAGGCGGGGCATAGTTTATGATCTTTTACAGTGCGTTAAATGTATCCAGGTACTTCTTTCAGCAATTTTTAACGCAGTAGGTGTTGTCAAAAGTACTTGAAATGGTCCTTCCCACTTAGGTGAATGCCAGTGCTTCTTCTTGACCACTCTGATCAGCACTTAGTCCCCTGATTCCACTAGTTCAAGGAGTTGCTTCTCCTTCAAATTCAGGCATTATCTTACATTTTTCAAACATTTTAATGATGGCCTTCCATAAATGTTTTCAAAGGAGTTAACCCCAGAACACTTACAGTATTTAAGTATAGCTTTACTAATTCTAAACATTGTCCATGGTCTCCCGTTTCTTCCATGCATTTCTTTAGTCTGTTTTTAAATGTTCTGTTTGTCTTTTCCACGAGCCCTGCACTCTGAGGATGATAAGCACAGTGTTCTTTAAATTTATACAAAACAATTGTCCCACTCTGTTTAATTACGTAATTTACAAAATGGTCCCAATATCTGATCTAATGATTTCAGTATCCCATATTCTAGGAATAATTTCTTCACACAATCGCTTTCCAGAGTCAGAGCATCAGGATTCTTGGCAGGAAATTACTAAAACAGTAATGTTTTCCTTCACTCTTATTTAATTGTATGAAAGTCCTTGTATATTTCTTGAAATGGATATATTAATCTCTGGAATTTTCCCTCTCTTAGCCTAAATTACCCTGTGAGTTGCGTTTAGCACAGATAATACATGCTCTACAAAGTTTTTTTTAAGTAATTATTAAATCCATATTAATCCATAGGTAGTATATATTTAGTATATACTTAATTTACTTGAATTACCATCCCTCCTGTTGAGACATGTGTCATACCATGGCTCAATATTACTGCATATTTAAATACATTTTTAGGTAGGATGGCTTTATTAAGGGGTCATACATAGATGTCATCTTTCAGTGTGCCCCTTTTCTTTTCCACATTTCCTGTCTTGTTTTAAGCTTTGCTGCTGCATGTCTTTCAGTACACTTTTTTCTAATTCTTGATCTGCAGAAACATGCATCACATGTATTCGCTTACATTCTGCTTCTTTAGCTATCTTGTCTGCAAATGCATTTCCTTTTGACACAGGATCTTTCCCTGTAGTATGTGCTGAGCATTTGCATACTGCTAATTCAGAGGGTAGCTGTACTGCTTCCAGTAACTCAGTGAGTAGCTTTTGCATGTGTCTCGGGTTTGCCTGTTGAAGTTACCATGCTTCTATTCTTCCAATGTTGTGCAAACACATGCACTGTCGAGAATGCATATTTGCTATCTTGTGTAGATTGTCACTTTACAGGTTTCTGTTAAGCCACTAATTCTGCTGCTTGTTGTGAATCCAATGTAATGTTTGACACCCAGGCTCTTATGCCTGTTTTTGTGTTACCATGGATTGCATTTTTTAATTCAATTGTTGTTTGTATGACCATTGCTAGTCACATGGTACATCTTGGAGGCCACTATGTGTTCTGAAAACTTTTGAATTCCTCTCATTCAGAATCAGAAAGAGTTTATTGCCATTGTCAATGAACAAAATTCAAAAACGTAGGAACTTGTCTCCGGCATTAAGGTGCAACATCAAACCACTGAGCAATAATAAAACAACATATATTCAATCAAAAAAGGCATGCATTAGGAAACAATTAAAATTACTGTACAATAAAAATAAAAATAGGCATTTCTATGTACACAAGAGTTATAGTTAGATTTACAGTTTGAGTGCAGAAAGTGACAGTGCAGTGAGTGGTTGAATATTGCAGTTAAAGTGACAAGGTGTTTAGAAGTGTTCATGAGTCCAACGGCAGAGAGGAAAGAAACTATTCTTGTGGCGGGAGGTTCTGTCCGGATGGACCGTAGCCTCCTGCCAGAGGGAGGGTTCAAATAGACCATGTTCAGGGTGAAGAAGCGTCAGCTGTGATCCGACCTGCTCGTCCCAGAGCCCTGGAGACGTACAGTCCTGCAGAGATGGAAGTCTGCAGCGATCACCTTCTCAGCAGAACGCACAATCGCTGTAGTCTCCGTTTGTCCTTGGCTGTGGCTCCAGCAGAGGGCGCTGTAGTCTCTGTTTGTCCCTGGCTGTGGCCTCCAGCGTACCACACGTGATGAGGAAGTGAGATGGACTCAAATGATGGCCGTGTAAAACTGCACCATCATCTGCACTGGCAGCTTGGCTTTCCTCAGCTGCCCGCAGAAAGTACATCCTCTGCTGGGCCTTCTTGATGAGAGGAGCTGATCGGAGGGCTCCCACTTGAGTGGTCCTGGGTGATGCTGTGCCCAGGAAGCGAAGGAGTCCACGGTGATGATTGGGGGAGTCTGTCATGATGAGGGGGGCTGGGGGCTGTGGCTTTCCTGAAGTCCACGATCATCTCCACTGCTCTTCTGGGCGTTGAACTCCAGGTTGTTACCGCTGCACCAGGACACCAGCCGGTCCACCTCCCTCCTGTAGACAGACTCATCCCCGTCCGAGATGAGCCCGATGAGGGTGTGTTCGTCCGCAAACTTGATGAGTTTTACGGAGTCGTGGCTGGAGGTGTAGTTCTGATCATATTCTTCAAATGGCTTCGTTCATCTCGTTGTTCTTTTCTGTTAATTTCGGAATAGTTAGCTCGCCCTTCAAATTAGTTTGAATTCTAACACAATTCATTAAATCGTCTGGTCAGTCTGGTAAGTCATGTCGTAATGTCCCATTTACATCTTGTCCCGGTCACCTATTCACTGATGCCCAACTGGTTGTCCCAGAGATTTTCTGACCACTCTCTCTACTTCTAATCCATCTAAATATATGACGCTCTTAGCTATTCCATTTGCTCAACGTATCAGTGACGTCTTCATTTGCTGGTTTAATGCCTGTTAATTGCCAAGTCAATTCTCCGTCAGTCCACCAGTCTGTGTACTAAAAATGGTCTTTGGTTGTAGTTCTCCCCCTTCTTGGTTTTGGCGTTAATTGATTGTCCCGTTCTCGGTTGCTACTTGAATCATTGGATACGCCCCATTGCCCTCTGTCACAGTCTTGCTTGAAGGGATTTAAAAATGCCTAATCTCCTAGTAACTGGTGACCCAAAGTCAGTTAACCATGAACCACTTATTGTTTCCAGTTCTGCCTTCTGTGGCACTCAGTCTGGAACTTTTCTCCCTTCAGTCACTAGTTCAATTATCTGACCATTATATTCAACTACTGGAACACTTCCCATTCTCTTTGGAGTATCCGTCGCCTTTCCCGTCAATTTCCGTCTTAGATTAGTCATAGGTCCAGTTAAGGTCTTCTCTGGTCTCTGGGTAAACGTCTCTTGTCAGATTCTCGTCCAGGTCCAGTGTAGGATGGGGGTTCCCCATTTCAGCCCCTCCCATTGTCCTCTCACTTCGTCTCGGTCGACTACTTCCTGTCTTTGTCTGTTCTGTCTCGTGATTGAAGCATAGGCCGTCACAGATGTAGTCCTTTTTTAATTTAATTTATAATAAAACTAACAATACCGCCCCCCGTAACAACAGAGAAGTAAATTTCATCCTCCCCATTTCATCAACACTCCTCATCCAAACTTCTCCTCGCCACTTTTCCCTTCCTGCTCTTCTCTCACACACATAGGAGGAGCCACTAGCTCCGCCCCCAACACTGCTGTGTTTTTCCTCAGTCACCTCTGACTCTCGTAGAGAACACAACTGCCAAAGCCTCCAAAAACAAATCCCAAAAACAAAAACCCCATGGCTTTAGAGGGCCCAGCCTCAGAATCCAAAAACCCACTTAAAAACAAAAACAACCAAATGCTAGCGATACTTAAGTAACTCCAAAAATATTGCAATTTCTTCACAATGGATCCATAATGCATGCTTTAATTTTCAACTTTAACTTTTACTGTAACGTATTTACAACTTAAACACAATAAACCCATTTCTCTAATTCATAGTATACTTCATGATACATTTTCTTAAATGTTTTCCTTTAGTTCTTTAATTTATTTGATTTTATTTCATTTTAGATTCTCCTGATGAAGTTTATATCTTTTTATCCATCGTGATCGAGGTGTTTGCGTACACTGCTTTCCAATCTTGTACGGGTAATTTTTGTATTAAACCTATTCCGTCTCTATGGACTGGGATGTTGTTTCTTAGGTCAGTTATAGTGATAAGATTATTGTGGTATTTCTCACTTCGGCCTCGTCGAAGGACCAAAAATGATGGGCCTTACAATCTACACAAACCCACATATTAACAAACAGAGAAAAAAGACAAGGGAATCAAAATTGTTTCTCCGGAGGAGGACGACGAGCAGGGGGATGCTTCCAGCTCCATTCTGCCTGTGCTTCCTAAAAAAGCATCCCCATCCGTCTTCCTCTTTTATTAAAGATAAGGGACGCCCTTGTTTACATGATCAGCTATACCCTAAAGGCATAGGGAACAATTGGCGAAAGCTGGTGCACGCATTTACTCATCCATTGACTGATTGAACTTTGGTTGACCTTAGGTACCCAGCAACTCATCTTGTTGTGGACCTTCCATGTTTATTTTACTGCGTCATCAGTTCCAAAGTCCAACAGGCTGCTGGATTATCTCAGCAGTTTACTTCTGCAACCCCAGTCTTCATAAGCAGGTTATTAAGCACACAAAATCATACAATAATAAGGAATGTATAAAAGAGAAGATAAAATCTATAACAATTATTTCCAACAGCGTAAAAACACATTACTTTGAAGACGTACAACTACACATAGGTGGCCAGGGTAATGTAACACTTTATGGATGACCAATCGACATAAAACACCAAGAAGAAAAAAGGAAGATTATCTAAAAAAAGATTCAAGTACATATACATTTACCGTATTTTGCTGCACTATAAGGCGCACTGGCGGAGTGTATAAGGCACGCACTGTCAATGAATGGTCTATTTTTGAACTTTTTTCATATATAAGGCGCACTGGACTATAAGGCGCATTAAGCTAAACAAAACAGTCCCAACCTTGTTCAATGGAAACACGTTCTGGAACAGTCTCATACGCTAAATCAAACGTTGGCGTATTCACAGTAACTCAAAATGGCTCAGGTACAACACGTAAAAAAAACCCAGTCAGATACCGCTAAATCAAACGTTGGCGTATTCACAATAACTCAAAATTGTTCAGTTAACACTATATCACATATAATAAAACATAATACACTCACTTTTTCAGTTTATTCCTTGTCCACAAATCCTTCAAATTCCTTATACACACACTGTAATGTTATGGTGACGCACAGTATTACTCCGCGACGCTCCTGGCTACGGTAACCGTAATGCTGCAAGCGGTGCGGCTTTGCAGTTTACCAAAGTTGTGATAAAACATTTTGACGAATTTTTGAGCGTACCTCATAAAATCGGTTCGAGGTCAGTAAGCACAACCAGAATTAATCCATATATAAAGCGCTCTGGGTTATAAGGCGCACTGTAATTTTTTGAGAAAAATAAAGGTTTTTAAGTGCGCCTTATAGTGCGGAAAATACGGTAGTGTAGTAGTGCACTGAACCATTCCCCTGGTTTAAAAATAACAAATCAGCCACTGATAATTTCAAATTTTATGTAAACCTAATTTATTTCTCGCCTGAAGTGCATCGTTTTTAATTTTATCTATGTATTTATTTATTTATTTATACATAGGAACCCATAAATATAGACACAGCTCTCCTCTTCTTTCCACCATTAAAACCATTCATACACAAGTGAAATGAAGCATCTAAATACAAAAGCAGGAACTGGTGATAAAGAACATAGAATAATACACCCCATAGTAACTTTTGTTGTCTGTTTTGTTGGTGCAGCTGTGATTAACTCGGTGGAGGAGAACCTTCAGGCCAGTCGTCGCATCCTCCTACTCTACACTGCCTCCACCTTCAGCAAGAAATACTGCAGCAACAACAACACGCTACAGTCCAGACCCATGACCGATCATACTGAGACTAGCCATCAAGGGTGCAGGAGCAAGGAGCACCTGAACAGCAGCAAGGAGCACCTGAAAACCAGCAAGGACCACCTCAACACCAGCAAGGTCCACCTGAACAGCAGCATGGACCACCTTCAACAGAACATGAGCAGGGAGCAACTGAGCACCAATAATAACATTGAGCCCCCCCTGAACATGTGGAAAGACCAGCTAAGCATGAGTCTGAACCTCCTGAACACCAGCATGAATTCCTTGACTACTGGCAAGGATCACCTCCAGCTGAACATCAGCAGGGACCACCTGAGCACCAATAATAACATTGAGGGCCCCCTGAACACTAGGCAAGACCAGCTAAGCATCAGTCTGAACAATCTGAACCACCTTAACACCAGCATGTGTGGACATGCCCAGACACAACTCGAGTGTGTGGCAGCCATGCACCGGGCTCTAATGGAGAGATCTCTGAAGGTAAGTGACTTACACTCTGTAAATACAATTGTACTAGCTTGTAAGAAAGCCATGAAAGCATAGTATGGTTAGTCGATGACCAGTCAACAAAAAGCCCTCCTTATGTCCCTGCACACTCAGACCAGTGTTGCCGCTTTCATTACGCACATACAGTAAGGTTCATCAGGTGTATTGAGGGGCACTTGAAGGACATAATGTAGACTGCACACAGGAAGCTCCACTGTAAGCCACAGTTTAAACAGACATGGCCCGATCAGGGACACAGTTGGGAGCAGTTTTGATTACACATGTATTCTACTATCCATGTGGAGCAGACCAGTCTCTAGTTGATGAAAATCTGCCTTATTTTTAATTAGAAACAGTGAAATGAACCGAGAAAATGAAACAGCTCTGGGCACTGGGTGCACGTAAAGCCAAAATGGTTCTTACAAAGGTCTAAATATGATTTAATAAATGTAACAGAAAGTGTCTGTTCAGTCGTCCTAGCAAAAAGTTTGCAGCATGTAGTGTTTTCTGTTGCTTCTGTCCTGCAGAAGAGCAGGTTAAAGGGCTGTGCGATCGCTAGAGCAGGGGCTGTGTAGAGAAATGTATGGACTGTGGGGGGCCTGTAATGATATGATATATGATATCATATGATTTTTGTTCAAAACATCTTGAGGGAGGACCTCAAGACCACCCTTAAGATTGTGGTTCATGCCATATATAGCCTATTTGCCTCTCCACGACTTCGGGGGAGACCAGGCCTGAGTAGCACTTCTCACAAGAGATTATTTGACGTAGAAACCTCAAACTGTGAGGTTCCAATATATTTAAATTTTACAGTTGTTGCTTGCTATCAACTTTCCAACAGTGACAGCCCTTAAAGGAAAACTAAACATCTTTGTAAGTCTTTGTGATGTTAACTATGTATTTTTGGGGTCTACCGTCTGGGTGGAAAACTGTCTGGGTGGAAAACTGTGGAGCACAATTGCTCCTTAGTTATTTAGCTCTGCTTCAAACTGTAGAAATGGCACAGATGACACAAACAGCAAGTTTGGGCATTATCGTCAAAGCAACAGTGACTTATAATTCACATGCGTTTCTTCTTTCTGTATAATTTTTACTGTAAGAGCACAAGAAAAGGCAGCCAACAGAGCTTGCCTCGCATCCTCGTCGGCTTGTTTACACACCCTGTTCATGTGACACTTTTGTAGTCTTTCGCTTGTACTAAATCTTTAATGAAAATGGCAAATGTGTAGTGTCTCTGTTCTTCATGTGAGTTTGAGATCATGTATACAAAACGTCCTTATGTCTGTGGTCTGCTCACATTGTTTCAGGTCTTAAAATCAAGGATGTTTTTGGAATCCTGTGTGCTACCCATTTAAAAATTAGAATAACTAGAATAAATACAGTGGAACATTCTAGGCAAAATTATAATTTCTCCATGGAGACTTCAGTCTACATTAGGGCTGCAGCTATCGATTATTTTAGTAATCGATTAATCTATCGATTCTTTTCTTCGATTAATCGAGTAATCGGTAAATTTTTTTTTACATTCAGCAAACCATTTAAACACATATTAAATATTTTTTTAGATAAACGTTTTAGCTCATAGTAATAAACAAATACAAAATAAGGAATTTCTGCTTAAAATAACACATTTTATTCTTAATTTCATATAAATTTGGACTCCTAAACACTCTAATACGGTGTTTAGAGTCGCAGCTCGGGATTAATATAATAGATCCATGGCTCTTTCATTCATCAAAACTCTTCCGAGTCGCACTCGTGAGTTTCCAACGCGCCGCTCTCTTCCTTGTTGCGCCTTCGTCAGAGCGGAACAAGCTCCGTGTGAAACAAAAGCGCCACAAGTCGTTCCGTGCGCTCCGCGCGCCACAGATTCACGTGTTTTTATTAAATATGTAAATTAAACGAATCATCGAAGTAATATAATAATAATCGAAGCTTTTTTGTAATCGAGTTATTCGATTTATTCGAGTAATCGCTGCAGCTCTAGTCTACATTATAATCTAATCCTTAACAATAACAGAAGTTTCCATGTTAAGGCAGTATGGAGATGTGATTTTGTATGTGTCCTGTGCTGTGCAGGTGATCCTGGTGGAGCTAGAGGAGCTAGGGCCCTGTGAAGTGGAGCAGCTCCCAGAGTCGGTGCGTCATCTCAGGCAGACTCAGGGCGCCGTGTGCTGGTGGAGAACCCAGAGGACAACGAAGACTCCATGGAGGACAGTGTGTATGCGGAGAACAGGGAACACATGGGACACAGAGACACCGTTGTCCTCCTGTGTGTCCCCAAACTGCAAGTTTTGGAAGGAGGTGCGCTACAGGATGCCTGTTTGAGTGTATGACTTTAACATTGTGCAAATGCAATGCCAATATATGGACAATCCAGGATGAACAGATCCTTCTGTTCTAGGAAGGAAACAAACAAACATTAAAACATCATTGCCATATTGCAGGGCTGGTGAATCTGAGGCTTGCAAGCCGCATGATGCTCTAGGCCTTTGCCTCATAACATTTTTGATATGTGATAGGCTGCATGCTCTCTCTTTTGCTTTTGCTCTATCTCTCCTACGGGAGGCTACGTGTGTCATGTGGGCGGTGTCATAGCAGAGCTGTTGTACAGACAGACAGATTTATGCCAATCTGTCTCATATTCATGGAGAAAATGTCCTAAATATAAACTGAAATAAAAGGCAAATCTCCTGAAAAACGTTTTTGCAGTAGAACTGTTTTCTCTGCTCTGCCCGGAGTCATAGGACAGTCCTAGATTCAGGGGACAGACTGGCGAGGCTCAAAGTTGGAACTGACGTCTAAGATTGGGACATGGTTGGGGCCCCCAGTAGAGACCTGGGCCAAGCTTTTGAGAAAAAAAAAAAAAAAAAAAAAAAAAAAAAAAAAAAAGATATATTTCAGAGACAATTTCAATAGAAGAATCACTTAATGTAGTTTTTCCTCTCTGCATGATTTTAGACAGTCATTTTGCGATTGACTTTTCTAATGGCATGAGGCAAAACCTGGACCATGCAGAGGAGGATTAGGCTGTCTAACCTCTCCAGAATGGAACCCAATATTCACAACTGTTAGAAAGTTTACTGCATCTCTCAGCATAGTCTTCGGAGCATGGAGGGTATTCCAGGAGAAAGACCGGTGTTATAGGAGAGGAGGGCAGGGCTGACATCATGATGTAATTTTGTTCTCACAGCCCGAGGTGTACAAACAAACTTCTCTATACAAGTCTCTCCATGGCCTAGCACCAAAGTCTCGGACATGTTAGTACCATATGAACCATCTCGGACTCTGAGGACCTCATTGATCGGCCTCCTGCTGGTGCCCAGAGTTTGGACTAATTTGCATTTCAGTTTTATGCAGCTAAAATCTGGAACAGTCTTCTTGAAGATGTGAGTCAGGTTTTGTTTAGCTGTGCATATAACTGAAATGATTTTCTTTGCAATCTTTTTTTTATGTCTTAAACTGTTGTGATTTCTGTCATGTCTTTGTGATTTTAATGATTTTTTTTCCCTGTTGTGTGGAGTACTTGGAATTGCCTTACTTATGAATTGTGCTCTACAAATAAACTTGTCTTGCCTTAACCAAGTCTTGCAGTTTTAAAATGTTGGATTGCAAAATTAAAATATTGTGAAGAAGATGACCTAGTTTGTTGGTGGTTCTATAGCTACCAAACAACACTACTCCAGTTTAACCCAGAGAAATAGGCCAAAGATACACAGATAAAGTTAACTGAAAAGGCAGACAGTTCAATATATTTACAAAATGTTTCTTGTCCAAAAGTTTTATCGCAAAACGTTTTTGGGAGTTAAGATCAATAATGCTATTGTAGAAAAAGATTCAGTTGTAATCATCTGGACGCTGTTTTTAGAAAAACAAAACATTTCGACTCTCAACCAAGAGTCATTCTCCATCTACGGATTGAGTCTGGGAACTCCTGATGATGGGTGTTTACAGTTTTGCTTGAGACTACTCTTCTTTGTGTCCTAGCAGCCCTGTAATGGGCTATCAAAATCCTACTGTAAACTGACTTTCGCTCCCTCATCACTGATTAGCATCAGAATGGCCAGGGCTTTTCCCGCTCCATGGCTTCAAAACACTATTATACACAAACGGTACCCAGTGGGCAGGGCCTACTCAGAGTAGGATAAATATCTGAGTTTCCAAACTCAATCCGCAGATTGAGAATGACTTTTAGATGAGTCGGAAAAAAAAATGTTTTTCTAAAACACGGTGCGCAAACCAGACAATAGTTAACATGCTGGTACAATCGCTGGCTTTACGCCTAAACTTCAGATTTTTAGGGCGATTGTTTGGAAAGGTTGAAGTGTTCGTGCTGCTTGCACAGGTCCCAGACGGCGGGTGACGACAGAGGCAAGAAAAAGGTCCACACAGGTGAGGGAACCTCCTTTTAAAGGCTCAGGTCACATGCGAGGGCCTACTGCTACATTCGTATATACATAATACATTTATGCAGCGCCGTTAAAATAGAACGTCATTAGGCCAAAACGTGCCTCCCCATGGTACAATGAAGAACTGCGTCCACATAAACAAAGACTGAAAAAATTAGAAAGACCATTTTGTCACACTGAAGAATCCATAAAAGCGTGGAAAATTTACCTACCGTCCTATAAGCAGGCTCTGCGTAAGGCCCAAACCAGATACTAGCCAAATGTAATAGAAACTAACAAAAATAACACTAGATTTCTCTCAATCCCTCAATCCCAGCTACTCTCAGCTCTGATGATTTTCTTCTATTTTTTAACAATAAAAACAATCAGAGATAAATTAGATGAAAAACTTAACTCCACTATTAGCCCTGAACAAGCCCAAGCTGTAAAACTCGTGTCCCATATAAATCCATCAGTAACACTAGAAAGGTTCACTGCTGTTGATCAAGCAGAGAGAACTTCAGCCATTATGTCCTCTAAAACGTCAATCTTGTATTCTAGACCCGATTCCAAGCAGACTCCTCAAAGACATTCTCCCCCTAATTTAATTCTATTAATAATATAATAAACACTTAATTAGAAAGTGGTTATGTTCCAAAGTCCTTCAAACATGCAGTCATCAAACCACTTTTGAAAAAGTCTAATCTTGATCTTGACCTGTTGGTAAACTACAGACCTATTTCAAATCTTTCCTTTGTCTCAAAAATCCTACTGTAATATAATCCTAATGTACTAGGCCCTAAACGCCTGCGAGACGCTTTATCTGAGCAGATTGTCACACTGGGCAACGTCAGTGTGGCCTCCAGCTCCACTGTAAGAAACCTTGGAGTCTTATTTGACCAAGAGCTCTCATTCAAAGCACACATAAATCAACCCTGTAAAACAGCCTACTTCCATCTGCGTAATATAGCCAAAATCAGAAAAGTTTGACCTGGCCCCATTCTACCTCAAAGATGCTATAGTACCATATCATCCAAACAGAGCTGGACTTCTGGTGGTCCAAAGAGTCTCTAAAAGCACAGCAGGAGGTAGAGCGTTTAGCTACCAAGCTCCTGTGTTGTGGAATCAGCTCCTGTTCATGTTAAACAGTCTATTCATTTAAGACCAGGCTTAAAACATTCCTCTTTGAAGTAGTTTATAGTCAGGCCAGTTAGGAACAGAAATAAAAACCTACAGTTTACCAGCTACACTGGCAGTTTGAGCACTATCCTCTGCTTCTGACTACAATCAACAATATTTAATATTTAATTTACCTTGTAATCTGTTCATTACTGTTCACATCTTTTTTATCTTACGCTTTCTTCCACTTCCATGTGGGGAGTGGAACATGCACATCAATGACAAGTGGATCCAGATGCTCCTCAACTGCCTGGAGAAACAGTCTCCACTCCAGATGAACGGTTCTTCATTTGCCTCGAAGAACTGGTTCTCCTCCTGAATGGTTCCAGTTCCACTGTCTATCTGCAAATTGAAACGTGTCCGCCTGTCTGTCTGAGGGACCCTCTTTTTCCCAAAGAGGTTTTGTAGTTTTTTGTTGCTGGAGGGTCTAAGGACAGGAGACCCTTGGACATTTGTCTAAGAACACGAGATGCTGGGACATTGCCAAGTGCCTATGAACATTGTTTAAGCTGTTCACACTGTTGCCCTTTGAGGCAACCGCAGTTGTAATTTTGGGCGTTACAAAAATAAATTGAATTGAATTATGTTTCATCATGTAACTTTTTGAAAATATTTTTTAAATTTCAGTGAAAATCTAAAGAAAAAACTATGAAGTACAATTACTCTAAAAATCCACAACAAAATATTGTTATATTGCAGTCATGGTTAGTCCTCAACAGCCTCAGTACATATGTTGTAATTGTGTTTTGTTTGAAATTCCTGGCAAAAGCTTTTTGCAAATATGGACTACTTTGAAGGGCAATTAATAAATGAATAAAAATGTATTTATACAAAACTCTTTGAAAATATATCTTTAAGAAATTCAATACTGGTTAAATTAGAGTCCAACTATGGCCCAATAGAATGCTCTCCTGACTGGTCTGATATAGTTCAACTTTTGTATACATTTATTTTAATGTGCCTTGGACTACTCATATAACTAAAATGCAGTTAAGATAAATATATTTAGAATTTTGCTAAAAAATATTCACAGAATGGCACATTCTTTAGGTTTATAATTTCCTGTTGTCCTGTTTGTAATTGATGACATCACACTAACACACTAGGTTTTGACAAATAGAAATATATGAGAGCACCTTTATTTTGTTGAATTGATGTTTAGAGAGTCAAAAAAGTTGTCTTTTTATGCAGAAACTTTGACTGGAATGAGTATCCCTAGTTTGATGAAACATTTTTCAACGTTTTCTCCACAAATACCGACTCGATTGGTGTAAAACTATAATTTATACAACATTTATACAACATTTATACAACAGGTATAAATACACCAAATAAAGTAAAATTTTGAAAATTGTAAAAACCTATCATACGAGGACATCTGGGATGATGGCTGCCTAGCTTGGTCATGTCTGTAGGGCTTTGGTCGAATCCGTTGGCTTTATCCATCTATGTTATGTGGAGATATTTGATATTTCTACCAGAATCAGAATCAGAATCAGAATCAGAAAGGGGTTTATTGCCATTGTCAATGAACAAACTTCACAGACATAGGAACTTGTCTCGGCATGAAGGTGCAACACAAAACACTGAGCAATAATAAAAACAACATATATTCAGTCAAACAAAAGGGCATGCATTTGTGGGAGCATGTAGACTTTATACACCAAATAAAGTTAAAATTTAAAAATAGTAAAAACCTTGGACACTTGGACACTTTTTTCGGGAACATGTCAAAGAAAAACGGCCCATAGAAATGAGCTAGATGTGCTACACCTAAGATAGCTGGCTCCAAGCTAGCTCCGCCGCTGCTCCGACCCTCGCCCGTGCCCACTCCGAATCAGACTGGGCTCCGGAAGAGTCCAGGAGCAAAATAGACCCTGTAATTATGGCGGCTTTGCGGGAAATAACGGATAAGATTACAAAGGCAGTAGACACAAAGATAGATGCAGTCCTTGCAAAAATGTGTGATTTGAAAACCAAGAATTGCGAACTGGACAGCTCAGCCACAACAGCGGAAGAAAAAATCTCTGATTTGAAAGACACGGTCTCTGCAAGCCAAAGTGGCAGATTTGACAAACCAGGTACGTGTCTCGAATGACAAAGTGACAGCCTGGAGAATCGTAATTGCAGAGGTAATCTGTGGATTGTCGGTATTCCAGAGGACACTGAAGGGAAAGAATATAAAAAACTTCCAACAAAAGCTGGGATTTTTTTTTTTTTACCATGCACATCGCTTCCGGGCTCCCAAACTGACTCCGAACCATTATACTGAATTCCATAACTTATGTGATAAACATGGCTGCATCTAGTTGCCTCGCTGCAGACCGGACCAGACCAAACAAGCCCCATGTCTCTCTCTTCAAAAACACTAACGCAAAACCTTTGACTAAGTGAAATCTCGGCTGAGAGAGAAGAAAGTGGATTTAGCTCTGTTTTATCCTGCAACGCTGAGGCTCAAAGTGGATGGAAAAATAAAAAATATTTACTAAACCGGTGGAGGCATTGGCATTTGCAGCTACACTACCAGACCCCTGAACAGTTTGACATTCTCTCCTTTTTTCCCTTTGTTTCAATGAAAGAGACCTGGACTTTACTTGACGTATGTGAGTTTTTGCCCAATGTGGGCCACAGAGTGTTTTTTTTTCTTCCCCCATCCCTTTTGGATCCTTCTGTGGGCGCTTTGCATGTTTTTGGCAGGTGCTGTTTTTTGGCATTTTATTCTGTTGTTGTGGTTCCTGTGTTTGTGTGTTGTGTTCGACCAAAGAATTCTGTAACAAAAGCAGGTATACAAGAATTATTTCAACATGGTTAATACAATGGCATGTGAAAAATTACAAATAGTGTATGGATTAGGTACTACAGCTGCAACTGATTCCACAACTTAATTTACTGCTTTCAAGTCATTTGTAAACCGCCACTTTTCTGGGGCCCCTGGTTCACCTTGCTTTTTAACAGGTAAGGTGAAACTCCGTACCCCCCCTAGATTTACAAGGAACTATTACTCCCGCCTCCCTCAGGGCTTCAAATACAGGAGTAATACCTTCAACTGCCTCTGGGCGTAGAGGATATTGTTGTCTACAGGGGCGGGCATCAGATTTTGGGGTGGTCACTACGGGTTGTACAACTTCGAATCCGGTCTACATCAGTTGGGCTCTTGGCCCAGAGGTCATCCCGCAACCTTCTCAGTTCAGGAATCGCCTCTGCCTCAGCCGAGATAAAAAACAGCCTGAGTGCGTCTTATCAGTGCCTGTGGAAACACAGCGAATGGACGGGAGAAGACAATCGTGAACACATCCTCCACGCGTTTGTGGAGCGTGAAATTTCACCGCAGATTCTGGAATATTCTATAGACAAAATCTTGTACTTCCCCCCCAAGTTTGCATTTGTTGGTTTGGATAATGCTATGTACAGATTTAAGTTTGACATACTAAATTATTTTAGTGAGTCAGGGAATGACACAGAGATAGCAGAGAACTGATTACCCAGAATAAATGTCAGTCGTTAAAGAGTCCTCATAACATTCATACCAACAAGCTTTTAAAATCAAGTTTCTGTTCCTAGTCACATCTGCGGGCAAACAAAACGAGCACTACAATTCTCCCATGTCTTTGAAGTCAGCATTCTCATGGGTGTCACTTTCTCATGAGCTAAAGAAATTAGCTTCATTAAAGGGTTTGGGGACAATTTCCAAAAATAGTTTATGTCTGCCCCGTCAGAAAATTTGAATCATGTTCCATTCTCTTATGGTGGTGACCTTTTAGTCCGTCTGCAGTGGAGATAGAGGCAGATTCCTAATCTACACATTAGATCGCGTCCTAACAGGTTCACCGGACACAAAGGAGAATAGAGAAATGAATGCTTGAACGTGTGACCCACTGACATCAAAACATGTTAAAGGAGATGTGAAATTCTCTTTCATTGTCTCTCCAGAAGCTGCTAATGAAAATGCGTACCGCCTACTTAACCTGGGTTTCTTTTGTTAGTGCAGAAAATGTAATCACAGAATTTGTGGCGCCTGAGTCCACCAAGAAATTAATTTTTTCACCATAAATCATCATGTGGTACTCAGGAAATTTAGTTTTAGCTTGACTAATTTTAAAATATCTACCCTCTGGTACCTCTGCACAACCCTCAAGATAAGTGATGGCATGTGAGATTGGTGTCAGGTGCATGTTACCCTTCTGCAGGTGTGGTTGTAGGTGTTTGCTCCAGTGCGTGTCTCGTTGAGCCAGTTGTTTATGGTGCGTGCTCGGACCTACTCCATTTCCTCCCCCTCCAGTCAGTCCGACACTCCATGCTCCAAATGTGGTGCTGGAAGAGCCAAAAACTGCTGCTGCACGTTCGGGAGAGCCTGCTGTGCTCCGGGTGCGTGATAGGCCACGGCCTGTTGCCCGGTAGGATAAGGATAAGGATAAGGTCCAAACTGCGGTGTTGTCGCTGTGCAGTCTCGGGCAAAATTACCCAACTGTCCGCAGACATAACATGCACCTCTCCGTTGTTCCTGTCTCTCTTGGTTTTGTTGTTGCCCCCCGGTTGCTGTCCTCCCGGTTGGCCAGAATTAACGTAGAGTGTCATTATGGCCTCGTTGTTCTTTGGCCCGTCCTTCTTCTTTCTTTTTCTTTGTCTTTGCGATAAGCGTTTGGGCATGACAGGTCATTCCATTCCTTTTTTACAGCAATGGGTTTGGGTCTTTTGGCTATTACTGCTTGCGGGACTTCCTCGAGTTCTGGTGAAGCATGCTGATGGGGGTAGGATTCCAGATGACTGGAAAGAACTGGTCAAATCTGGGTAAACACGAGGACAGACACAGTAACATGTTCTCTAGACTGTGAAGTTGTGAGTGTAGGTGCCTGTATGTGTGTGCGTGCACCAGAGGTGTGTGTGCTGGTGCCTGTTATGTGTGTGCGTGCACTAGGGGTGTGTGTGCTGGTGTCTGCTCTGAGAATCAGGTTGAGAGCCGTATGTGAATAAAGCGGCGGCTTCACACTCTCTCTCTCCCCCACATTCGCCCTTGACAGTCACCATTTGTTTACACAATCTCTTTCGCTCACGTGCTTCAGCTTCAGTTCTCCCACACTTTTACCCATTTCTCGTGCTTCTGCATCCACCTCACCGACTCACTTGACACTTTTTTAGTTTTTAACAAGTCTTCTTTTGCTCTCTCTAAGTTTGTTTTAAGGTTTGCAATTTGATTCATGCTTAAAGATCCTCCCACTGGGAACACATATTTCTCCGTCCAAATAGGCAAGCATTTCTAAGCATTCTTGTCCAAATTTATTAGACATGACAAGCATCACTGGAGTCTCGGGGATCTGAGCATCATTCTTGGATTGACTTTTCCCCATTACGACCACACGTTTTCTCGCCAATTCACACGTCTGTGTTGCGCACACGTACCTCCCACTCCTCTAGATTTAGGGTACACAACTCGCTAAACTGATGGCCCCAGGCAACCCACAGCTAAAGCTAATTTTAAATTTTGCTTTTAGTTAAAGGGTGAGTGAGCCAGGCTCTCCTGGTCTTTGCAGGGCATTGGCCTCGCCAAATTGATAAGCCAAGAATGTGCCGTCAAAACAGACTAAACCCTCCTCAGACTCCAGCTAAACTCGTTTAAGGACCCAGGCCCAAAATTAATAATATAAGATTATTATTATTAATCTTTTATCCCTTTCTTCTCAGGAGAGAAGAAATTAAAACCCTATCTATCGACACAATTGAGATAGACAAACTCACCAAAAAATTAGTTCTTTTGAGTCCCAGCGCCGGCGTCGTCCTCTCGGGCCTGTGATTCAGCCCTCTCGTCTCGAATTTGTGGAGGAATGAGGCTGGAAACAGGTGATGTTCCAGGTGGCCAAACACTGCTTCACACGACCCACGAAGACAGACCGCCAGGCGAAGGAGTAGTTCATTAGAGGCCAAATTGTTGTGGCATTTCTGTGGTAAAATACCAAGAAATAAAGAAGTAAACAGAGTTTGTTGTTCTCAATAGGTGGATCTTTATTTACTCGTGCACAGTAAATAAAAACACTTTCCCAGACAAGATCAGCTCTCCCTTCCTGACTCCAGAACAATGACAGTAAACATCCTTTTAAAGGGTCACATACATTGACACATACACACATTGTCACAATAAAATCAGCTCTAATCAAACCCTCAAGGTTTTGACCCACGACTTGGCCGGGGCAAAGATAATGTTATATGATACATAGACATGATATTATTTGCAACCTTGATAGAAAGACATTTTCCATTACATTACCCTACTTGGCCTCTGACTGTATGAACATGTAAGTTACAACATAATTAGAATAAGCTGACTGTGAGCCATATGTCGAAGTATGTCAAAAGATGAGCTGTTCGATGAGTTGACCGTGTGCCATACGTTAACACATGTCAGAACATGAACGGTACATCTTTTATTTTGGGCATGCCATGGCCATGTGTAAGACCGTGGTGAAGTTGCCTCCGCAACTACAGCGGTAGCTTCCTCTAAGTGTACCCCGCCTGCAGTAGCACGGTGCGGGGAGCTGCGCTGTGAAGTGCCGCTTGGTACGCCAGTTAGGGACCGTCTCTAAATGACTGTTGCAGTGGCGAGCGTTTGTTTAAAAATGTGTTACTTGAAAAATATCAAACATATTTATATTTACAAAAGAAAACAAGGTTAAGCATCAATCCAAGTTCAATCCATAGTCCTTTTGGGTTCAACATTTAACCCTTTATGGGTTGTTTATGAATATTTTTCTTCAAAAATCAAGGATTTCTTTCAGTAGCTTCTAATTCAGGTGACCTAGAAAGTCAAATCCAAGTTTATATAGTTGTTTTAGTCTCCAGGTAACACGCACACCTTTTTGTTTTTAAACTTAACCCTTTATAGATTTTTAAGGAATATTTTTCTTCAAAAATCAAGGACTTTTTTCAATAGCTTCTAAATCAGGTGACCTAGAAGGTCATTTCCAAGTTATTATAGTAGTTTTAGTCTCCAGGTAACACGCACACCTTTTTGTTTTTCAAATTAACTCTTTATAGATTTTTAAGGAATATTTTTGTCAAAAAAATCAAGGGCTTTTTTTAATCACCTGATTCGGTCACCTGATTTAGACACTATTGAAAGAAATCCTTGATTTTTTGACAAAAATATTCCTTAAAAATCTACAAAGGGTTAAATTGAAAAACAAAAAGGTGTGCGTGTTACCTGGAGACTAAAACTACTATAAAATGAGTATGAATTATGTGTAACAGGAACAGGTGCTGCTAAACTGCAGTAGCGATCTGCCTTGTACTCGTTTTAACGGCCAGGAAACACTTTAACATCTATTGCAGGCTTGCAATAGATACATGTAGTTCTAAACTGTTTACTCATCCAAATCCATGCTTTTGCGTCATGGCCGTAATAAAATTATGACTATAATGTCGAAATGTTATGACTTTATTCTCGTAGTGCCCCGCATTTTTTGTTTGTTTGGGTTGACCCTTATACTCCGCCGTACGGACCATGGTATGGACCTATAATAGATCCATGGTATGGACTTTCACAACTGTAGCGAAAGAAGTTTCTTTCGTAATCGTAATCTAGTGGGCGGGGCCCACACTTCCTCTTTCCCAACTTGAGTGAACATGCTTTTGTACCTACCTTCTCCCCAGTAAGCCTTTCTTCTTTCTCCAAAACTTTTAGCAAAACATCATGCTGGCTATTGGAGTGCTCTGTATCTGACCTATCGCGATCACTCAGCATAAGCGACCATGCGGCTCTGGACTTGTATCTTTCCATCTTTGCTGCTCTCACACACACTGGCTCATGGTGAGTATTTACCAGTATTTCTCAAAGAAATTTCGGCTGAGGAACAATCTTATGGATAATGTGGGTACTCGACGTTAGGGGGTGTAATGCCTTTCTTTCTGTCATATTGTGTGACGCGTCTTAGTTGCAAAAAAGAAAAAAAAAAGTGCAATCATTGTATAGAACGTAATTTTGACATCACCTGTCACACCGCACACATTCACATCAAATTTGCCCTGTTAAAAAAAAGTCATAAATGACCTAATATGTAGTTTTGTTGCAGTGTCTGATTATTCCTACTGAAATAATCAATTTAACCATTAAAATTGTATTTTTCTTAGTATCCGTACAGTTTTACATAGTTTTTTCAGATATAACTGTTACATCAGTTGTCCAGAACTGTCTGTGCTGTTTCACTATCGGCCCAGATTATCTGTTCATCTGTGATTTTACACCATTGAGCAATAACTGTCAGCACTGTAACATTAGAACATAAATATAGCCACTAGATATTTGTCAGACCATCAAAATATTTCCTTTAGATCCTTTACGCAAACTGTGAAAAATGTCTTAAAGTGCCTGGACAGGTTTTTAAGAATTTCTAATTTTGACTTTGTTTGGTGTATTTATACCTGTTGTACACATAAATTATAGTTTTACTCCAATTGAGTAGGCATTTGTGGAGAAAATTATGAAAAATCTATAGAAAGTGACATCACACCAGATGTACTCGTTCCAGTCAACATGTGTGAAGAATTTACACAAATAAACTACTTTTTGACCCGCTAAACATTAATTCAACAAAATAAAGTTGCTCTCATATATT
This sequence comes from Chaenogobius annularis, assembly GCA_015082035.1. Classification (NCBI taxonomy): domain Eukaryota; kingdom Metazoa; phylum Chordata; class Actinopteri; order Gobiiformes; family Gobiidae; genus Chaenogobius; species Chaenogobius annularis. Next base: position 176,900 of record BJKM01000498.1, on the reverse strand, counting down.
GTTATTTGTCAAATAAAACACATTGTGTCATTAGATGAGTTTTGGCCCAGTATTTGTTGGGTGATTTCCTACTGTGTTGTCATCAATTACAAACAGGAAGTGAAATTATAAACCGAAAAAATTTGCAGATTTTTAAATAATTTTTAGAGAAAAAATTAATATATTCATCTTAACTGCATTTTAGTTCAATAAGTGTCCAACCTATCAGATACACTTTAAGGGAGATCAAATTAAGCCTGGTTTGTGGGGTCCCGTTGCAGTAACTTGAGGGATAACATATAAGTGGCAACTTGTTTTTTGTTGAGCAGACATAATGTTAGACTGCCAGAGGAAGGGGTAAACTGTAGATCATGACTCAGGCTTTTAAATGCTCAAACTAGGACGGACTGAACCACAAAAAAAACACATGTGGTGGGTAAGAGCTGAAACTCCACCCACTGACGTTACTGTCTACCAAAAGGTCACACATTAAAAACTACAGCAGAGGTTTTAACAATGTTACACTTCTAAAGTTCAGGAGAAAGGCACAGAACAGCAGAGAAGGTTCTCAGATCTACATCACAGATAGAGAAAACATTAGTTATTGAGAAGATTCAGAAATGATTGTTATTACACACAAGAGTGCACTAAAGCCCAGATTTACTAAGATAGGTGCTAAATTGTGAATACTACTTAAAATTAGCGCTCTTAAAATAAATTCAGGGTCAAAAATAAGAATAATCCCTGGTTTTGTCAAGGCAATCAAATCAGCAGCAGATTGGCTGAAGGTTTTTAATATGCGCAATAAATATGCTTCTTTTTATATTTTTTAAGAAATAAATAAAACAGAACAGACACAAAACAAGACCAGAGAGTGAAATTAAAAGTAAAATCACAAATAGACAACCAACAAAAGAAACACAATTATGACATCAGAATTAAAATAAAAGTCCCATATAATTGCCAGAGTCAGGCAAATTTGTCCATTTCCAAATTAAGTCAGAATGTGAGTTTTTCTAATGTTTGTTTCAGTCAATCCAGTCCACGATCATGCTAATGCCCAGTTCTGTCAGATCTCTAATGCTAAGTAGGGATAGGACTGATTAGGACTTGGATGAGAGACCAGCGGATTACCAGGTGCCACAGCAGGGCGGTAATGCGTATGCACAGTCATTGTGTCCTCCAGTAAACCCAAGGGTGCCAACTTCATTTTGGGCCGCGGGCCGAATTTGGACGCTCTGGCTAGGTCGCGGGCCAAACATAACTTTAGGAATAAAACTATAAAAACTATAAGAAATATATAGCCTAGTAATAATTCTTCTGTTGCACAAATCTGCAGCAGGTGAAAGACTGAGTCCATATTCATGCAGCAGCAGGAACAAGAACATGGACTTATGACTTTTGACAATTCTCTTTTAAAAGCTGAAGGTAAATTCACTAAAAATCTGTTTTAGGGACTTGTAATAAAGCAAAAATGTTCAGGTGGAATCCATATAAAAGTTCTATTAATTCATTTTATTTTGGAGTAATTTTTTACTTGTGGGTTTGGAGTACAAACTGACCCTGATACTTCCCAGAATGATTGATTTGACTGGAAATAAGAGGTCCTTGGACCACTACTAATTACAATTTATACAAACTCAATTGGCCATAATCTAAAACATAGTACTGTACCATCCACTTATACAAATTATGCGATTCTTCTTCTGCAGCACAAATTATTCAAAATATTCAAGTGGATTTTCACTCCTTCCAACAAAACTGTGTTCATTTGAAACTGTTAAGGAATTCAAATAAAACAAAATGTATGCTGTTCTCCAAAAGTCTAGTTACTCAAAAAATGTGATAGTAATTTTTGTTTAGAAATAAAAAGTCTCTTACTCTTAAATGTCAAAAACAGTTAATCCAGGCTACATTTTTTTTCTCAGTGCTCCATTATGGTGATATTATGTATCTGCATTCTATAGCAAACCTCTGAACTCCATTTTTCATTCAGCATTAAGGTCCATTACAGGAGAAGGATACAGAACTCACCACTGCATTATACTCTAAAGTAGGATGGCAATCATTGGATTCGAGAAGAAAACAGCACTTCCTTTTGTTTGTCGGTGTAACCCCTAATTGGTGTAATTCCTTTGTTTATACGGCTCTCATTGAGTGACCGCATTCTATAGAATGTGGTCACTAGTAGTTCCAGGGTATTTTATTATTATTGAGTGACTGCATTCTATAGAGTTCCAAGAGCATTCTATTAGTTCCAAGTTTTCCACATTTATCCCTGTTTTTCGTTGGGCCGCACAGGTCGCATTCCTTGTCCGATTTACATCATTCAAAGTTCAGGTTGTAGATAATTCTCCTCTTATTCCTGGACTTGCTTTCGGGTAATCCTCAGCCTTGTCATTTTCTCAGGATTCGTCTTGGAACATTGGATGTTTCCATCTCACTTGGCTTTCACAGATCGCATTTCTTGTCCGATTTTCGTCATTCAAAGTTCAGTGAGACATATTTATACTTGATTTTGTGTTTTTATATAGGCGTGTGAAAAAGTGTGTTTTGTCTTTGCATTAGGCTGTCACTCGCAATGGTTTCCTGCCATTGCCGTTTCTAGTTATTATTATTATTATTATATTTTCCACATTTATTCCCGTTTTGCGGTGGGCCGCACAGGTCGCATTCCTTGTCCGATTTACATAATTCAAAGTTCAGTTTGTAGATAATTGACTAGTGATTCCTGGACTTGTTTTCAGGTAATCCTCAGCCTTGTCATTTTCTCAGGATTCGTCTTGGAACATTGGATGTTTCCATCTCTCTTGGCTTTCACAGGTCGCATTTCTTGTCCGATTTTCCGATTTTCATCATTCAAAGTTCAGTTTGTAGATATTTCTCGTGTGATTCCTGGACTTGCTTTTAGTATTCCTCGGTCTTGTCATCTTTTCAGGATTCGTCTTCAAATTTTCCCTATCTCTTAGAATGGCGGAATGTTGGTGATGTTGGAGCGTTGTGACATCATCGTCTGCAACTGTACAGAAAACGGCCATGCATTACGCAGACCGTCATGGCAACTAGGGCTTTGTGACGTCATCGGCATGACATCGGCATGTACAGAACATACATGTGCAGAAATTGCAAAAGACTGCACCTACAAATCAATGAGCAGTGAGCACTTGATTGTGAGACATATTTATACTTGATTTTGTGTTTTTATATGGACGTGTGAAAAAGTGCGTTTTTGTTTTTGCATTAGGCAGTCACTCGCAATGGCTTCTTGCCATTGCCGTTTCTCGTTGGTATTTTTTCCTGTTTATTTAACATGTTATACTGAATATCAGATCACTGATTCAGATCTCAGGACAGCTTTATATTACAGTTGCATTGTGTCAACACAGTCAGGACAAACACATTCAGCAACTTTGGTCCCTGTCTGTGGAACAAAACAGTTTCTCATTGAGTTTTTTCCCCCTGTCTAAGTAAATAAATAGGTCAAATTGGTACAGAGGCAAAAAGTTTCCTGTAGTTCTTGACCAGGTTTGCACACACACTGCAGTAGTGATTTTGGTCCACTCCTCAACACAGATCTTCTCTAGAGCAACACAGAGTTTCAGCTCCCTCTGAAGATTTTCTATTGGATTTAGTTCTGGAGACTGGCTAGGCCACTCAAGAACCTTGATATGCTTCTTACAGAGCCACTCCTTGGTTATCCTGGCTGTGTGCTTTGGGTCATTGTCATGTTTGAAGACCCAGCCACGACCCATCTTCAATGCTCTCACTGAGGGAAGGAGGTTGTTGCGCAATATCTCGCAATACATGGCCCCATTAATTCTCTCCTTAATACAGTGCAACCATCCTGTCCCTTGTGCAGGGGATCATCCAAATGGTCATTGGAAAACGGCAGACGGGCCTGGAAATGTGCTGACTTAAAGCAGGGGAACATTTTGAGCGATGCATGATTTTAAACCATGACGGCGTAGTGTATTACCAATAGTAACCTTTGAAATTGTGTTGCCAGCGCTCTTCGGGTCATTGACCAGCTTCTCCCATGTAGTTCTGGGCTGATTCCTCACCTTTCTTATCAACATTGATACCCCACGAGGTGAGATTTTGCATGGAGCCCCAGTCCGAGGGAGATTGACAGTCATCTGTAGCCTCTTCCATTTTCTAACAATTGCTCCAACAGCTGATCTTTTTTCACCAAGCTGCTTGCCAATTGCCCCTTGTGAAGATCAACAATTTTGTCTCTGGTGTCTTTTGACAGCTCTTTGGTCTTGCCCGTGGTAGTAGTTGCAGTCTGACTGATCGTGGGGTGGACAGTTGTTTTTAAGCAGCTAACGAGCTCAAACAAGTTCTAGTAATTCAGATTAAGTGTAGAGATGGACTTTTTATTGGCAAATTAGTAGGTCTTCGAGAGCCAGAAATGTTGCATCATCTGCAAACAGCAGAGATGAGAGCCTGTGGTCGCCAAACCGGACACCCTTCGATCCCTGACTGCACCTAGAAATTCTGTCCATAAAAACAATGAACAGAACCGGTGACAAAGGGCAGCCCTAATGGAGTCCAACATGCACTGGGAACAGGTCTGACTTACTGCCGGCACAGCTCCTGAACCGGTCATACAGGGACTGAACAGCACTGAGCAAAGGGCCCCTGACCCCATACTCCCGGAGCACCCCCCAAAGGACACCCAGAGGGATACGGTCGAAAGCCTTCTCGAGATCCACAAAGCACACGTGGACTGGTTGGGCAAAACTCCCATGAACCCTCAAGCACCCGATGGAGAGTATAGAGCTGGTCCAGTGTTCCACGACCAGGACGAAAACCACTCACAGAGGGACCACCACCCCGGTCTGCCAGTCCAGAGGCACTGTCCCCGACCGCCACGAGATGTTGCAGAGACGTGTCAGCCAAGACAGTCCCACAACATCCAGAGACTTAAGGTCCTCAGGGCGTATCTCATCCACCCCTGGAGCCCTGCCACCGAGGAGTTTGCCAACAACCTCAGTGACTTCGGCTTGGGTGATGGATGAGTCAGCCTCAGAGTCCTCAGTCTCTGCTTCCTCTTTGGAAGACGTGACAGTGGGATTAAGGAGGTCCTCAAAGTATTCCTTCCACCATCCGACGACATCCCCAGTCGAGGTCAGCAGTTCTCCACCCGCACCATAAACGGTGTTGGTGAAGCACTGCTTTCCCCTCCTTAGATGCCGGACGGTTTGCCAGAATTTCTGTGGGGCCGACCGATAGTCCTTCTCCATGGCCTCCCCAAACTCCTCCCAGCCCCGGGTTTTTGCCTCTGCGACAGCACGAGCTGCGGCACGCCTGGCCCGCCGATACCTGTCAACGGCCTCAGGAGTCCCACAAGAAGAGAAGCTGCAACGATTACTCGAATAAATCGAATAATTCAATTACAAAAAAGCTTCGATTATTATGATATTGCTTCGATGATTCGTTTAATTTACATATTTAATCAAAAAACGTGAAACACGTGAATCTCTGGCGCACGGAACGACTTGTGGCGCTTTTGTTTCACACGGCGCTTGTTCCGCTCTGACGAAGGCGCAACAGGAAGAGAGCGGCGCGTTGGAAACTCACAAGTGCGACTCGGAAGAGTTTTGATGAGTGAAAGAGCCATGGATCTATTATAATGATCCCGAGCTGCAACTCTAAACACCGCGTCTAGCTCCGAAAATGTGTTATTTTAAGCAGAAATTCCTTATTTTGTATTTGTTTATTACTATGAGCTATAACGTTTATCTAAAATGATTTAATATGTGTTTAAATGGTTTACTGAATGTACAAAAAAATGTACCGATTAATCGAAGAAAAGAATCGATAGATTACTCGATTACTAAAATAATCGATAGCTGCAGCCCTACCTGTGAGTAGTGAGCACTTAGACATAAAGAAACAAGATACATTTTTCCAACAGAATACCTTCCAAACATGTGATTTTGTAGTCTTCCATTGAGATATATTTTCCCATTCTTTATTCTTAATAAGTATTTTGATTGCCCATGTTATTAATGCATTTCTATAGTTTAGATATTATTCCCCTTGAAACTTCTGATTTGTATGCCTTAATAAATATTTCAATTAAAGGCTTATAGTGGTCGTTGCTTTGTTTAATTTCTTATTTATAATAACTCCTTATTTGCAAGTACCTGAAAGTACCTACCATGAAAGTCCTGTTTCTCCAAGACATTCTTTCAACATATCAAAGCTTTTAATTTTCTTTTCTTTTACAACCTGGTAGAAAACCTTATTACCTTTTGTTCAGACCTTAAATCTCAGATCTGTGCTCTTCGGTGTAAAACTTTGGTCATAAACCAACCAGCTTAAGCTTCAAATTTTAACATCTTTGTTTAGTTTGTATGTTTTTATTAGCTCCCTCCAGGTCATAAATAACAGATTGTACCCAGGGATTTCCCGCTTCCTCCAAATTTCTCAACCCTTTGTTATCTGCCAGTAAAGCCTGTACAGGAAACGCTGGCATGACATTACACTTCATATTCTGGGTCACAAAAGTACAACGCTCAGATCTGATCTGAAATTATGTATTTTTTCAGACAAAGTAAATCCCAACCTCCCCTTTCTTCTGATAGTTGTAGAGTTCTGAACCGAATATAAGGTTTTTTGCCTTGCCATACAAATCTTGAGATTGATTTATTCCACTCATCAGACAGAAGGTCTGTATGTACAACATTCAGACGGTTGGGGATGACAATTGGAAGAGTTCCCCTGTTGTTCGCTTTGTACTTGGAACCATTGGCCCAATATATTAAGATAAGATAACCTTTATTAATCCCACAATGGGGAAATTACAGTGTTGCATCACAGATTAGGTACAGAAACAGTGTAGGAACAGAAGTATAATAATAAAAACAGATAACTTAAAAATAACTCTTATAATCTTAATAATAACAGTCTTATTTACAGCGGTTATATGGACAGAAAATATTGCATAGGGATGATTGACACATTGTCACAGTATTGCACATGAGTATTACAGTATTGCACATGATTATGAAAGCTGAGTGACACATGTTCAGGGCTAACAGTGTTTGTCGTGAAGTCTGACAGCAGCAGGAAGGAAAGACCTGTGAAACCTCTCCTTCACACATTGAGGGTGGATCAGTCTGTCACTGAAGCTGCTCTCCAGAATGTCCTGCAGGGGATGAGACTCATTGTCCAGCATAGACGTGAGTTTAGCCAGGACCCTTCCGTCCCCCACCTCCTGCACTGAGTCCAGAGCACAGCCCAGGACGGACCTCCAGCAAACCATCACTGAGTCATAGAAGGTCCTCAGGAGTGGCCCTGTCACTCCAAAAGACCGGAGTCTCTTCAGGAGGTAGAGCCGACTCTGGCTTTTCCTGTTCAGTGTGTTATGAGTCCAGTCCAGTATGTGGTTCAGATGAACACCCAGGTACTTGTATGAGTCCACTCTCTTAATGTCCCTTTCCTGGATGCTCACTGGTGAGGGGGCAGCAGAGTGGCATCTGTGGAAGTCCACCACCATCTCCTTGGTCTTCCCCGCGTTGATGAGGAGGTGGTTCTGCTGACACCAGCAAATTCCTGCGCTTTTCAATGTGTCGAGATTTTGTTTCCGCGTATATGTCCGTGCTATTTATGCTATTTTTTATTTTGCCTATGTTCTTTGTTTTGTGTACAATAAGTTATATTTTGAAAATGTTGGCTCTTGTATTATTTTTTTTAAAAAGGGGAAAAAAGGAAATTGGAAGAGCCTTGAATTGATAAAGAAATCATTCATTTTTATAGTTTCAATCCTCTGATTTAGATTTAGGTATTAATCTAATCTCTAAACAGGGTTAATCTCTAAACACGAGAAAGCAGTAGTGCATCCACAGACTAGTCTAGTCAGTCTACACCAGGGGTGGGCAGTTATTTTTCCTCGAGGGCCATATTGGAATCCAGGCGAGTGGCGGAGGGCCGGCCGCGATCATTGGTGTAAAAAATTCTTATCATTATAAGCACTTTTCTGTAAAATTCTGGTCGACTGAATCTATTATTCATTAATTTCATGTTATCTTTATTAAGGACACAAGTGCAGACACATGTTACAGCGTAAGACAGTTAAAAATAAGAGAAACTAAGAGTAAAACACATGATCCCCGGGGGGAGGGGGGCCGGATTAAAACAGGCCAAGGGCCTGATCCGGCCCCTGGGGCCGCAAATGCCCAGGTGTGGTCTACACCATACCCAGACGTGCCCTAAACTAGATTTTCACAAGGAGTACACTTGAAAGTCTATGTGGACGCGCAATCCTGTGCGTCCAGCGTTATTGCGGTGCGTTTTGATCGTTTTTGAGGCGCAAATCCTGTGCTTTGAGCGTTGGACATGGTGCCTCAGAGCGTCCAAGGCGTCCAGAGTGTCCAGACCAGAAAAGTTGGACAAAGCTGAACTTTTCGGTGGTCAACCAATCAGAGATTACTCTCCAGTGACGTACCTACGCATTTCACGAACCTGAAGAAGGACCAAAACAAACCCCTCACCGGTAAAAAATCATCCAGACGCAGCTCTTGGAGTTCACCTCTGAAGTATCTGACAAGCTGCCAAGCCGATCAGTTTTTGGACTTAGTAAAGCAAATACACCAAAGTCACTCTTCCAACTTGGTCTACCATTGGACCAAGAGAACCACATCGGGAAACACAATAACTGCATATGTGTGCTGGACACCTCAGACACGCGTCCACTGAGGGGTATTTTTTTGGGATACGCGTTCTGTGACACTTGTTATATGAGTGAGGAGGGAGCAGACAAGCCTCAGGGACAGGAGAGAGCAGAAATGGAGATGATGTGATAATAAATAATCAGAATCAGAAAAAGGTTTATTGCCATTGTCCAACTGAACAGAATTAATAAACATAGGAACTTGTTTCGGCGTTAAGGTGCAACATAAAAATACGGAGCAATAATAAAAACAACATATCTGAAATCAAAAAGGCATGCATTAGATTTAAAATGATTATAGTATAAAATAAAAATAGGCTTACAATGTACACAAGAATTTACAGTTAAATTTACTGATGTAGTGCAGTTAAAGTGACAGGTGTTTAGAAGTGTTCATGAGTCCAACGGCAGAGGGAAAGAAGCTATTCTTGTGGCGGGAGGTTCTGGTCCGGATGGACCGTAGCCTCCTGCCTGAGGGGAGTGGTTCAAATAGACCATGTCCAGGGTGAGAAGGGTCAGCTGTGATCCGACTTGCTCGTCCTAGAGCCCTGGAGACGTACAGGTCCTGCAGAGATGGAAGTCTGCAGCCGATCATCTTCTCAGCAGAAAGCACAGTGGGCTGTAGTCTCTGTTTGTCCCTGGCAAACAGAGGTGGTGAGGATGGACTCAATGATGGCCGCCACAGGGTGGGACCTCCTGATAATCCCTGTGGGCAGGGCTTTCACAGAGTAGGATATAAACAGGAGTTCTCAGACTTGTTTCACTGATTGAGAATGACTCTTGGATGAGAGTCGAAACGTATGTTTTTTCTAAAACAGAGTCCAGATGACTACAGCTGAATCTTTTTCTACAATGGCACACTCCTGGACAAATGAGGGATTACACCGATATGTTATCACAGTGTAATCAAGAACAGAGGGGACAGTAGAAACAGCTGTGATGTGTTTTCTATTTGTCAAGCTTCAAAATGCTGTGTGTATTATTACAATCCAACTCATATTCACTGAGAAGCGGACCCCCAGTTCAAAAGACAAGGCCCGTATATGTACAATTTATTTTTTCTTTGTAAATTTCGTTGGAGCAGCTTTTATTCAGGAGTGCTCTATAGCCCGAAAATTACGGTGTGTATATATAATAGTAATCCATCTGTCCTTTTCATCATAGTTCAAGAATGTGTAGCATAGCCAAAATGTCTATAATGTACGGCTTTTCTGTTCTTAATTGTGCCCTGTATCCCTTTTTATGAATGAGAGGCGGGTCCGTGTTTCAAAGGGTTACTACAGGTGGGGGAGGAGACTTTTTGTTTGGGAACTTGGTGCTGCTCGGGCCGCATCGTGAGAGTCGTGCTGAAGCCGCCTAAAACCCACCATGAGACTAAAGTCAGTAGGACCGGACTTGTAAGGACCACCTGGGCTAAACCCGGTAATGTATCTTGTTGCCAATTTGCGTAACATAAACATTGAATTTGCGGCGGCGAAGGCACTGACACGAGCAGGTGGAGGCGCGCACAGGGGAGCGCGGCACGCTTGGATCATATTAAGTCTTCTTCCGTTTGGATTTACCCTGTTTGATGGAATTTTTTTTTTTTTTTTTTAAGGTGTGGACCACCAGAAACTGTGAACATAAGCCATCAGCTGTGTTGTTTGTGATTTTGAGTTATGTTATGGTAAAGTAAAAGGCCACAATGCACGCTTTTTGGGGTGGAAGTTTTATTTTATAAGTTCTACATTTCCTAACATTTATTGGCAGCTAAAAACACAAAAGCATTAGGCATCACTGTTTCACCCTAAAGATTAATTAATCGTAATTATTGCTCAGAGGAGAGGATTGTTACAAATGTTGTTTATTCTTTATAGTTTTACTTTCCAAATAACTTAAGAATATAATATACATTGCATTGTCTTCTTGGAGCAGTGAAGATACATCAAGTTCCTATTTTCATCTGGTGGTGTTCCGAATACAATTACTTTTAAAAAAATCCACAGAATACTTTGATCAGAAAATGTACATAGTAATACAGCTCTTGTGATGAGAGTGTTGCGAACTTTCATTTCTCTCTTTTGTGATTAAAAAATTTAAAGCTGTTTTATTCCTTTGCTTTGTTTATGTATTATCAGTATTGTGTATAAATATGGGGTGCTTGGATAGGCTCCAGTCACCCGCGACCCTAACGGGAAACAAGCGGTAGAAAATGAATGAATGTGCTGTACTCTTCCCAGCAAAGTCCAGGCAAGTGTCTACAATAATATAGCCTAATAAGGTTTATAGCAAACTTTAGGGCTTCAGTGATTATTATGATTGGGGTATAAAAATAAAGGGGGAAATATATTTTTTAATGGAATGCAGTATTCAGAGTTTCCAAGAGAAGTGAACTTTGAAATTGGAACAGGACTTGTGAGGACGATGTCGTTTCACAAGCACACAAGTCCTGCACAAAGTATGTGGATTGAAAAACGGCACTGGTTTAGTCATGAGGAACTGGCCACCCAAATGAGAGCTTGTAATGTTTACCTTGCAACTGGGACACAGATTAGTCGAGTTTTATACATTTTTAAATAATAATCTTACATACTCTGCAACCCATCTAGTTGCAGAAATCTACTTCTCCTCCCAATCATTTGTAAATCCTAGTGTGCAACAATAATTCAGAATCTCTGATCTCTGAACTGAAAGTTTGATCATTACGGCAGATGAAATAGACCCTTTTCACAAAAGTGCAGATCTTCACTTCTCGTTCCATTCATTCTCTGTGGGAATTAGCCCAGTCTTACTCAAAAACAATAAAATAAAAATGTGTATGTATTTGACAGTAGAGAGGGAGTTACAGATGGATAATCACTGGCAACATGTTAAGACTTTTACTTATGATGAAATGTTTTTGTAAACAGGTTAGTTCAGTTTGTGGTGTTATTGATTGATTACAAAATTATTATTATTATTATTATTGTATGTTAGCATTAGCGTAGAGACTAAAGCACTTACTTAGATACTCGTATAATTACCCATAAGAATGAATGGAGCAGGAAGTGGAGCACCGCAGTTTTAAGTCAACCGGAACTGGCGGCTTGGTTTGGTGAAAAGGGCATTTGCCACTTCACCTGCCAGTGTGGAGTTTGGTGGTGGATGCTGGGATAGTGTGACAACTGCAGGAGGTCTATAGACAGCAGTAACAAGATACATAAAAAAATCCACCCTTAAAATTTCCCCTCTGACTCCCACATGGCAATCCATTTTGTCAGTTTCTGATGTTCCGCTGTCTCTTTCAGACCAGCAGAGGGCACCAGAGATCTTCCACGTGAGCGAGGGTAACCTGTTCATTTTGCCATGCAGTCCAGCAGGTCGGCAAACAAACGTCACCTGGAGCCGAGAGGGCAGGAGCCTGGGTGTGGAGGCCCAGGAGAAGATCAGGAGTCTAGGGGTTGAGGTCCAGGAGGGAAGACTCTGGTTCAGACCTGTCCGGAGCACACACAACGGCGTGTACACCTGCCACTACAGGTCAGAGCACACCATTGGCGGCTGGTCCATTCAAACAACCAACACAAAATCTTGAACATATTGTGAATTATCTTTTTAGACTTTTATAGACCTGCCCTCCATCTGAGACTTTGTTCATCAAATTCCAAATTGTAAACCAAACTATAACAGCAGATCAAAAATATGCAATTCAGACAGCAATGATAAACATGAATAAATGACTAGTCGACTATTAAAACAATAGCATTATTAAATCAAAATGTAAAACCAAGATTTCTGTCTTTAATATTACATTTTATTTCTAAACATTCTCTACCTAGAAGCCTTCAGTCACCAATTTCAACCTTTATTTGGTTAAAATGTGTTGACTTCTAAACTGACTATTAGTTGCAGCCCTTGAATAACTAAAAGGCCTGCTTGTGTGTGTCTCCACAGGACTCAGAGTGGAGAGTACCAGGCGCAGATGGAGCTCTCCGTGTCCACGGGGCAGTGTCCGTTTGCGGTTGAGCATAGACCCCTGGCTAGAGGGGTGAACGAGAAAGTCCCATGTAAACTTTACCACCTCTACAACTCTTTAAACCTCAGCAGATCCAAAAACATACGCTGGATGAAGGTATAGCTCAGGCTCTACTGTGGCCCGGTCCCACTTGGCCCCTGTCCATTATATAATGAACAGAACTAACGAAAGTGGGCCTCTCTGTCATTAAAAGCTGTTTCAAGACCCCATTTCTTGTTCCTCCAGTCCATCACTAACGGAGTGTTTCCATTTCACATTTAGTTGTCTGTATTTGGTACTTTACACCTTTTGATCACAACCAAAAACTATATGTGCCCAAACAATTACAGTTCAGCTGCAATTTACAAGAGGATAATGCTCTATCTGTGTTCAGGGCTGCGCTCCCCTGCACAGACCAGGGGCCCCTTTGAGGGTGGATGAGTGGGGCGGGCTGTGGCTCCCAAAGGTGTCCTCAGAGGACAGGGGGACATACACCTGCTTCATAGACGTCAGTGTGGGGGGACAGAACTACAGCGCCACCTGGAGCATGGAGGTGACAATCATCAACAGTAAGGTGCTCCAATTGTTTCATGTGGCAGTGCTGGAATGTTGGATTTTATAACTTATAACAATTCAAATAAATTACTCAACAACATATTTAGGAACTCATTTTGATCACACACACACACTCAGATGTACTCAGCTACTAAAGTAATGCTGTTGTATGGCTTTATTATTCTATTATCCTGATATTACTGATGGGAAATACAGGTCTAACCTTCTCCCAAAACTACATTCTTTTCTTCTTCACTGCACTGAATAAATTTGACTATGTACTTTAATTTATATTTCCCTGTCCTTTCTGTACTGCTGTTTACTGAAGCTGAGTGTGCTGTTCACAGAGACCGTGTATGTGGATCCTACTGTAATCTACCCTCGGGACCAGGTTATCCAAGTGGAACTAGGTACTGTATTGACTTCTATTTTAACCAGTGTTGTTGATTCAGTTCCTTTAACGGTCACAGTTTTGCCCTGGTTTATGGTTAATGTCGCTGGGCAAAAATTTGTGGATTTTCGGTTTGGATATTTCTTCCAAAACTGTGAATCTCTCATGTGGTGATATAGAGGTTATGCACTGACATCACTTTAATTTGTGGCAAAACTGATAAAATGTGTTTCTTTGCTTTTGTTGCGCTCAAATTAACTCTAGAAATTAAAATAAAATGGAAATTGAAAGTTTTTCCATTGTTGTTCCGAGTGTGCAGGACTTTTTATTATCATTTATTGTACTTTACAGGGGAAACTCAATGAGAGAAACTCTCTTTACATGAGTACCCCATTGTTCACAAAACCCACATGAAAAAAATAACAACACAAAATATAAAGAAAAACATTTCCACAAAACATAAATAGAAATTAAATAGTGCAAATATGCACTTACTCACACAATATAGCAGTGTTTCTCAACCTGGGGGTCAGGACCCCCATCGGGGTCACAAAATGATTTCAGGGATTCCCCAGATGATATGTGAGAACATTTCAAAATACGTTGGACTGTAGATTATTATTTGTTGGCCGACTAAAGTCATTTATCTTGGTCTATATCTTCAAAATAGAATCAAACATTAGACATGAGGCTACTTTGGGTGTGGCCTAATATTTACGTTGGGGGTCGCGACTGAAAAAGGTTGAGAACCACTGCAATACAGAATAAAATCATGCAAAGCACACTGGCATTGTGGGTCATCTTTACCAACAGCTCTGAATTCATGAAAAGGCACAAGACTGACCATATTAAATCATCTCTGTGTTTTGTATGGAGCAAAGTAACTGAAAGCCTTTTTCCTAATTAAGTACTAATACAGTGTGACTGCACTATGACGTCCATGTCCTGAGAACTCAAACGATGAAGACTTGACCTAATGTTCAGCATATCAGACAAAATACCAATGAGAGCCTTATAAACACACTTCCAATTATTGCCATCCTACTTTAGAGTATAATTGACATCTTGAGCTCTAATTGTAAAGTCATCTCCAAACCACTTTTTTCCAGTTGTATCGAACCTCAAGACGCTCCAAGAGAATACAATGATCTAAAAGGCCTTTGACAAATCAACAAACAGCAGCACATTCTTCATGATTATCCAATGCAATAGCAATATTAGATTAGATAGATTAGATTAGATTCAACTTTATTGTCATTACACATGTACAAGTACAAAGCAACGAAATGCAGTTTAGCATCCAACCAGAGTGCAATAATAGTAAGTACAATATACAGATAATAATAAATAGGTGATAGCTAAAATAAGGAGCTGTAGTATATAAGTACAAATATACAGATTAATTGAGGTAAAGTGCATATTATATATATTGTATGTAGACTATAAACAGGGACTATAGACATAAATTACAAAAGCAAATGGGCATATGATAAGTTAAGTAGTACAGATTGAGTGAACATTAAATAGTGCATAATAATAAACAGTAGCTGCCTAACTTACTAGACTAGTGCAAAGTACAGTACGGTTTTCAGTGCAACCAGAAGCAGCTGTGATAGCACTATACCCAGACTGGTAACTATTTAAAATGGAATATTTGCTTAAGCATGTTTTTCAGTAGTAAAGGAATACTTTCAGTTTGAATTTACTATTAGTGATGATAATAATAACAACCAAGGTTCAAGTACACGCTTTTGGATCTACAGAGAGCAATATGTTTAAACTTCATACTGTGTAAAGGGAATGGGAAAATGTTTGATTCTTTGCCCTGTCCTTCAATTCAAACAGCAATAGATAAATATAATAGATAAAACCAAATTTTTATTATTTTTTCTTGTCAGACTACATTTTTAATCATTTCATTTGGTAAAGAAGGACCAGAGTTATGTGATAAGTTTTTAACTGTTTGCCACGTTTTTGCAGAATTGCCCTGAGATTCCGTGAAAGTATTGACGTAGTAGGATGTTTTGGCTTCTCAAACAATAGACATTTATTGCGCTTATGACAAAACTGCTGCCAATCTGCTGTTGATTCGGTTGCCGTGGCTTCTGCCCAGGCTTTGTCACGCTCTCAAGAAAATGCTGCGATTTCTGGACAGAACCAGGGATTATTCTTATTTTTGACGCTGACTCTTTTAAGAGGGGCATGTTTATCAGTAATATCATTGTTATGAAGTCATGGCTGTAATGGGGTATTTACTATGTTATGGTGCAGTACCAAACCTGACCACTAGGAGCGCGGCCGCTTAATGGCCAGACAGAACGTTTACTGTGTTTGTATTGATCTGCGCTTCGGAGATGGTGGCAGCATGATCCCTTAGTTCCCTGTTCTGTGTGTTATTGCTTAGTGTGCGTCCATGAGACAGAACCACACACGCACACGCACACACACAACCAAGACACACGCTCATTATCTTCAATAAAGAAAAGTAAAGATCCATCCAGCCTCATTGTATTCTGACCGATGCCCACTCCACGATCACAACTCGACTGAACCAGCCGGTAGAAGCCTTCATAGAATATTGAGGTCTTTCAGAAGTCTCTCTAACAATCATGAATGTTTTAAGAAATAATCCAGGGTTCTGGAATACTAGTGGTAAAACCAATGTCACTATTGTACAGGTCAGACAGAAATGCTTGTTCATTAAAATGCTTATAGAATCTTTCAACGGTTACACTTGATTTTGATTTAATTAATTGTGTGTTCCGCACACACCCAATAGGACAGTGGTCACCAAAATTAAAAGGAAAAACACCACTACATTGGTAATTCTGAGGCTTGTTTCTTTAAGTGGGTCTTTGGGATCAGGTTGGGTGGGGGCAGCAGTAATAGGTTGTGTGCGGTTTAACTCATTACAATAGTTTTTTAGACTGTCAGAAGATTTGGACAACCAATGGATATTCATGTCACATTCAAGTAACTCAGAACTTAAAAGTGGAGAAGTCCTCTAGCTCACCTACAGGTGCAGATGGGGGACGATTATGAACTACTACTATAATTTTCCCAATATTATTGTACTCACACCCACCTCAAGGGCTGTAAATTCAAACTCTTTGACTTGGAGACTTTGGTATTTACAGATGCCGTAAAACAAGATTTCCACCTCCTTTGCTGGGTCAATCACAATGAAAAATCTTATATTTGTCCAAAGAAATGTCAGTATCTGAGATTTGTGAGTTTAGCCATGTTTCAGAGAATGTGCCTGTTTTTTCCACACTCTGATCAAATATTTTTATTGAATAATTTGTACGATCTTGTGAATAATCTGAAGACCTTTTTGTAAATGTTGATATTTCTAAATCAGTATTATGAACGAGCAAACCTTTAATGCCAATTAAATGTGACTCCAAATGCATGTAAATCCATGAATGATAATAAGTGTGACATCACGGGGCCAAATGTTCAGAGTTCCATTGACATAGACAGAAGGAACCTGCTGTCTGAGCGTCCTGATGATATTAAAGAAACTTTAGGGAACAAGGAACTGTTTGACATAATGATATCAGATGGTGTTTTGCATTTTAATTACATTTTAGGCCCAGATTTCTGTCTAAAAATGATCCCCAGAGAAAGACAAGACTTAACTGTTTTTGTGCAGTTTTAAATTGTAAAACAGCTTTGTTAAAATCCCTGGAGCAGTTTAAAATCATTCAAATGCCATTATAATGTTTAGGGCTGTACACCATCCCTACGTCCATCTGAACTCAGGACAATGAATGGTAGGATGTTGTGAACCAAATCTGCCTGTGGTTTTGCAGGTGGGAGCGTGGAGCTGCAGTGCCTGGCTGATCTGGGCTACAGTAAGGATGAACACACCGACATGTACTGGCTCCTGAACCACACCCACACTGATGACCACCCCGGGCTCTCTGACTCCTGGCACTTGTGAGGCTCTCCCACATGGAGATAAGGCTGTTGGGATAAATCAGATGGTTCTGTTGCAAAGAAGTGTAGACCCATCTAGGAGTGACGTGTTTATAATAGCTGCTAGAACAATATTAAACTTCTGTCACCACAGATTAATTTTTGTGCTTCACTTATTGATGTTTTACCGTCCCTGTGATATTTTCTTCCCTTTTTTCACCCTTGTAAGCAGAACCATATTTGTTTTGATACAAAACATGTCTCTGATTGAAGAATCCCCCTGTAAATCATCTAAACTCAGGGAGATGAACCAATGACATGCCTGTACCTTATGAGACTTGTGTTTTGGGTCGTCCCTCCTGTGTGTTTGGGTCTGTTTTCATGTTGGAGAAGGCATAATTAATCCTGAGTGATCCTGGCAGGTGCTCAGTTTCCACTCTCCTCATAGTAATAATGTATTTTGTACTTGTATTGTATTGCACTTGACAAGTCTCATGAAATGCCAGCTATTCATTCACTTCCCACAGTCGAGTGTAAGTTACTTCGTTAGCCACAGCTTTCCTCACACATACTCTATTCTATATATGTACAGTGCAAACGTGCTTCACTTTTTCCACATTTTGTTATGTTACAAATGATTCCAAAATTTGTTTAAATTCATTATTTCTACAACAAATCCCCCATAATGACATTGTGAAAGAAGGCTGCTCGAATTCTATGCAAATGTATTCAGTATTCACAGCCTTTTCTCAATACTTTGTTGAAGCTCCTTTGGCACTAATTACAGCCTCAAGTCTTTTTGAGTTTAATGTTGCAGACCCACACACTTATTTATGGGCAGTTTCTCCCATTCTCCTTTTCTGAACCTACAAACCCCAGTAGGTTTGTCAGTCCATAGCCATTTTCAGAGCAGCAGGTTTTCAGGTTTGTCTCTGCACACTGCTGAATGTATCTCTCTGTTGATCCTGACTAGTCTCCCAGTTCCTGGTGCTGAAGAACATCCCAACAGCATGATGCTGCCACCAGCGGGGCCTGGTTTCCTCCAGACATGACGCTTCTATTCAAGCCAGAGTTCAATCTTTGTTTCATCAGACCAGAGATGTTTGTTTCTCATGGAACTTCTCCCCCGATTGCTCAGTTTGGCCAGGCCCAGAGTCTTGGTGGTTCCAAACCTTTTCCATTTACAGATGTGCTCAGAGGAACCTTCAAAGCTGCAGAAATGTTTCTGTCCCTTCTCCAGATCTGTGCCTTGATACAATCCTGTCTCGGCGGTCTAGAGACAGTTCCTTGGACTTCATGTCTTGGTTTGTGCTCTGACATTGCCGTTAACTGTGAGACCTTCTATAGAGAGGTGTGTGCTTTTCCAAATCATGCCCAACCAACTGAATTTACAACAGTTCAATTCAATTAAATTTATTTTTGTAACGCCCAAAATCACAACAGTAGTTGCCTCGAGGGGCTACTGTGGAAAAAACAGAATAAACAATGTTCATAGGGACTTGGAAATGTCCCAGCGTCCTGTGTCCTTAGACAGACGTCCCAAGCTCCCCTGTCCTTAGACCCTCCTTTCTCGGCCAGGAAAAAAAAACCTGTAGGAGTTCCTCAGTGAAGGAGAGATCCGACTTCCTCGGACGGACAGTGAAGAGACTCGAGCACCGGCGTAATGTGCTCTCTTCTTTTAGTTCCTGTTAGTAATCTTGCTGC
The DNA here is from genome assembly GCA_015082035.1 of Chaenogobius annularis. Lineage (NCBI taxonomy): Eukaryota > Metazoa > Chordata > Actinopteri > Gobiiformes > Gobiidae > Chaenogobius > Chaenogobius annularis. Next base: position 157,700 of record BJKM01000498.1, on the reverse strand, counting down.
TGCATTTTGAACCAGTTGAAAGCTTTTTATGGAGCTTTTAGGACACGCTGCGAGCAGGGAGTTACAGTAGTCTAATCTAGATGTTACAAGACGAATGAACAAGTTTTTCAGCATCCTTTCTAACAGGTGGACTCCAATCAAGTTTTAGAAGCATCTCAAGTGTGATCAGAGGAAAACGATGTACCTGAGCTCAATTTTGAGTGTCATGGCAAATACTGTGAATACTTATGTACATGTGCTATTTTTTTATTTAATCAATTGGAAAATAATTGTAATAACCTTCTTTCATGTTGTCTTTATGGGCAGTGTTTGTATAATTTTGAGGCAAATAATGAATTCAATCATTTTTGAAGTAAGACTGTAACATAACAAAAGGTGGAAAAAGTGAAGTGCTGTGAATACATTTTTGATGAGCACACATAATATATTTTAATATTAATAATATTTTTGACATTCCAGAGCATTTTAAGGGTTTATAACAAAGAGCGAGCGGATAAATAGGAAATAATAATTGTGGACTTTGGTGGACAAAAAGTATGCTTTTTATGTGACAATCAAAAAGATTTATGCGTGCTGCTGTGGTGTGTCAGTGTGCAGGACGAGCACCGTGTCAAGGGCGTGTCCACTCTGCTCATCTCTGAGGTACACCGCGGCCTTCTCAACGTGCCTATCATGTGCAAGGTGCAGAACCCCGTGGGAGAGGATCAAGGCTGCCTCTGGCTCACTCAAGGTAACGCTCTGCTCTGACCTGCACTGGGCTGCTAAAGGTTTGGTTTAAAGCTCTCTGCTCTGTTGATCCCAATACCTAAGAGCGCTTCAGTATGTTGTTTTAATGTTGAAGTGCATCTCTATCCTCACGGCCTGAGAGCGCTGCTACGTCAGCAACTGATGTCACCCAAACATAGCTAAGGCACATTTTGTAATTTGGAGTTTGTGTGTCTGAGGCGAGTAAAAAGGAAACCACTTCGTTACACCTCAGCTTTTTCTGCATTTATTTCACTTCTCTGTGTCTCTATCCTTCTCTGTTCTCTGTTGTGCATTACACAAAGAGACGTTAAATGGTGCATAATGTTAGATGCATTATACACCGGAAGTAAAATATTTTGGGCTTTAACGCGAGTGTCGTGTGTATATATTTTGTTCACACATACACACACACAGTGGGGAAAAGTTGGAACCTCGATCAGTCCAGATATTCCTTCTGATTTAACGACTAATGGTTGAAATAGGTCACATCAGAACATGATTTTATACAGCCTGTATAAAGTGCCATATTAGAGCTTTTTTAATGTTATCACATTGTGGATTTGCTCCAGTTTTTTTTAAGAATAAACTGGTGTCATCTGCCACATTATTTGCCTGCCGTGCTGCTTAGGGGGCGTGTGGATAGCACGGATAAAAATTTTTACATCCTAGTGATATATTGGATTGCAATTTTTTATGGCATCTTGTACTTTTAGGAGCGTTATGGCCTTTTCACACAATCTCCTTATTGTTCTGTGTTAGAGAGTAGTAGAATTGTACTGAGAGTTTTCACACAGAAATGACTGTTGGTGGTGTGAAGTTGAATGTAAAATACTGATCAAAGGTAGCAATTGGTTTCTGGATATTAACCATTTTTCCAACACCTTCAAATTCTATATTGTGAACAATGGACTGTTACATATGTCTATTTTACATTATGAATCAGTTATAAAAGGTAAAATAAAATAGCTTTGTAATTCAGTCCGATGATGTCATCTGGACTCTGTTTTAGAAAAGACCAGATTACTACAACTGAATCTTTTTCTTCAAAGCTATGATATTTCTATGTACAATTTTGGAATTTTTGAAAAATCATACGCTCATAAATACGTTTTTGACTAACAATATTTTGGTCTTAAATTGAGCTCAAAATAATCCCAGGTCACAATGTTCCAATAAGGAATACAAACAGTAGCACTAACTAACACACAACACAACTAACTCATGCAGTGATTCATGGACTAAACCAGGACCAAACCAGGACTAAACCATCAAGCAGCAGTGACTCATTTGCATCTGAGTCGGAACATACATTTCGTTTAATAAATATTCATCATGACAGGGATAGTTTTGATTTTCAATCAGTTATTGTTGTAGAATAAACTGTAGTGAACTTGAGCTCTGAAAACTGAAAAGTAGAATTTAAGCAGGGGCTTACTCAGAGTATGATAAGTATCTGCGTTCTCAGACTCAAACCGCAGATTGAGAATGACTCTTGGATGAGAGTCAAAATGTCTTGTTTTTCTAAAAAATAGTGTCCAGATGACTACAACTGAATCTTTTTCTACAATAATTATAGAATACGTAAAATGATCTCATCTAAGGATTTGATTATTATATGCGTTTTCACTGACCATGTATAATTTTGCCCAGTGTGTCGCCTTCACAAACATATCCATGTGTGTCTGTCTGCATGTGTGTTACAGTGGACCACAGCGCGCTCCACTGGGCCCTGGGCCTCAGCCTGGCTCTGCTCCTGCTGGCTGCTTGTGTGTACTTCTGCAGGGTGGAGCTGGTGCTGATCTACAGAAACCAGAGGATGCGCTTCAGCAAACATTGCGGTAATGTCACACCCACAAACCAATTGCTACAGGGAAAAGTGTGTTTATCGTTTAAGATTAATGTCTGGAACAACTGGAATGACTTATTCTGGATCTTTTCTCCAAATAGTTTAACATTTGCAAATTTGCACAACACATTTTTTTATTTTTCAAGCCCCTGGACTCCTGGATTACAAAGATGGAAGATTGGAAGACTGGAAGACATTCCAAGTGTTTTATGCTTAATTACAAGTTCAGAAATGAAATGTTAAGTGGTATTGGCTTCAACTTTGAAACGCAAATTGTCAAGACCAGACAAATATTCAGAGTACTGTTTGTCAGTCCATACTAGGGATGGTCTGATGTGGATTTATTTTACCAGATACTGACAAATACCGATATTTATATTATAAAAGCCAGAGCAAGTTCCAAGTATATATACTACATCGAAGTAAAGATGACAAATTATTGACATTATTGATGACAATTGTTATTTAATTAACAGAATGTAATGCGTGTAAACATCCACTTTTTTTTTTTCAAATTTAGAATTTAGACATTCTAAAAAACAGCAAAATACCTACAATAAGTAAGGCAAGTCCTAAGAGCCAGTTCAATGGCAAAAACAAGTCTCGGGCACTAAACAGCTCTGCCCTGACAGTGATCAGATACACTGCAGGAATAATAAGGTGGCCAAAGGAAGAGATACAGACCACAGATGTGAAGATTTGAAAGCTGCTCACCATGCATGGAGGGTGCCACCCAAAGACCAGCACCCTGAGACTGTACACAAGCCGTAAGGAAGGAGGCCATTGACTAGTGAGTGTGAGAGCCACTATCCAGGATGAAACGTCCAAGATCCACAAGTACATCAAGGACAAGGCCCCAACAGATGATGTGCTCAGTGAATGTCTCAGGCACCAGGGAACAGAGGATGCTGGAGGAGGGGCCATGATGGGAGGACAAGCCCTGGTACATGGGATGTACCACCGGAACATAACTGAAGTGGCTGATATCAAGAAATCCTACCAATGGCTAGAGCGGGCCGGTCTGAAGGACAGCACAGAGGCACTCATCATGGCTGCACAGGAACAGGCCCTGAGCACCAGAGCAATAGAGGCCCAGATCTACCACACCAGACAAGAACCATGGTGTAGACCAATAGGCAAAGGGGCCCCTGAGACAATCCAGCACATAACTGCAGGGTGTAAGATGCTTTCAGGGAAAGCAGACATGGAGCGTCATAACCAAGTGGCTGGCATAGTGTACAGGAACATCTGTGTGGAGTATGGACTGGAAACCACAAGGTCAAAGTGGGAAACACCCCCAAAGGTGGTAGAGAATGACCGAGCCAAGATCCTGTGGGACTTCCAGATACAGACTGACAGAATGGTAAAGGCAAACCAACCAGACATTGTGGTGGTGGATAAACAGCAGAGGAAAGCCGTTGTGGTTGACGTGGCAACACCAAGTGATGGCAACATCAGGAAAAAGGAACACGAGAAACTGGAGAAATACCAAGAGAAGAGCTGGAGAAGGAGTGGAAGGTGAAGGCGAAGGTGGTGCCCGTGGTCATCGGAGCACTCGGGGCAGTGACCCCCAAACTGGAGGAGTGGCTATAACACTGGAGGAGGGGCTACAGCAGATCCCTGGAAAAACATCAGACATCTCAGTCCAGAAAAGCGTCCAGAAAGTCCAGAAACCCTCAAGCTTGCAGGCCTCTGGTGGAGGACCCGAGCTTAGAAAAAGGGACGGGACCACCGGCGGAGGGTGAGAAGGGAAATTTATTATATATATGTAATTTATCTGTTCCTCACAGTAACATGTAAAATATAATGTTTTGTGTCACTAGATTCATACAAAGGCACAACATCAGAAATCCACACTTAGTTAGTTGGCCTTTAGCTTAGATTAGTTTTATACTAATTCATATCTAAAATAAAACGCCAACATGTTTACACTCTGAACAGTGACTTTTACCGAGGCTTTGACCTAAATGTGGTTGAAGGGTTGGTACCAGCCAAAACCTCTGGATTACTCAGATCTTGTGTTTATGCTAACCCTGCGGCCTAGGCCGCCTCTCTGCACCATCCGTGCTACAGTATTTATAAAACGTCCACTTTGCGCTGGAATTTACTTATCCCTGCCCAAACTGAGCCCCTCCTGTAAGCTCTGCACAATGTCTGGAGACTCGTGGAGCAGAAATGAAGAAAGTTTGAGGAAGCGTTGGATACAGGAAATCATCAGTAAATACATCTTTTAGCATTTATTCAGAGAGATGATCACATTTAAACAGAAGTTGGCCTAAACATGGAGAAGTACTGTTTATTCCACTCATTATTCTGGACAACACATGATACAACATTCCCGTTGCTCTCTCTCTCAGTCCGCTGTGAATGTATCAGTCTGTGTCTGTGACGGAGATGCATTTATGAAACAACGATCGGACCTGAGAGAAAACTCCTCCTTCAGACGGACCACATGCCCGAGGTTTGGTTTAATGAAGCTCTGAGACAGGACGCAGATCCTATATGTTCATTTGTCTTCACACACCGTGTGCTGGAGTTTGGATCCACTCATGTACCACATGTAGTCCAGAGTCCAAACCTGACCCAGAACCATAATTCACTTGATTATTTTTTTAACAGACAGCTTGTTCTTAAGGGTCCCCCTGTTTAAATAAATGAAATAATGTCTGTGCAGGACCCAGGCGCGCGCTCACAGAAGTAACCAACGTTTTTACGTTCCACACACAGTTATATTGTCAGAATAAGAGCGCTGAGAGAGCTTCATGTGTCAAGGGCTTTTGTTTTTTGTTCTACCTGCACTTGTCTCTGCAGCCAAAGTGTTTGTCCCTCTGCTGTGTATCTCGCGCGCACTGACTGCCCCCTCTTTTGACCATTCAGACTTCCGCTGTGTGTGTGAACATGGTCAAACCTCATGCACATCTCATTCAAATATGAGAGTGAAGCAAACCAAACAATAGTTGCAAAACTGCCTCCTGCCTAAATAGTATTACATGTAGGCGAATAAAACGCAACTAACACAATTCTGTTTTTTAAAAGTAAATTTGAGAGGGATGAGTCGTTATCATCTTTTATGTGTATTTGTCTTAAAGCTTGATCTGCTGCATGCAGTCTCTCCTCCCTCTTTTCCCGCACGCCTCGGTCAAACCCACTGATTATCACCTCATATTTAGGTAAACCTCATTCATAAGTCACTTTGCATGGCCCTTTTATGGCGTTTTGGAGGTATGGACAGGGCGTGGTCTGTGTGGAGAGGGCGTGGTCTGTGAGGAGAGGGTGTGACGTGGGTTCGTACACAGGTGCTAGCAGAAGGTGAGATCTCTAAAGCACAAATTGCGTGGCAAATATCTAATATCTTATCGTACCACTTGCTTGGCAAAATTTCTATGCAATCCTTCATAGATGAGGCCCCTGATCTGTGAAGAAGCGACCCTGCTTAAGTAAGAATAAATGTTTTTCAAGGAATTTCTTAGTGATCAAAATACCTTATGGAATAATAATACGTTTTAGAATAATTAGGCTATAACTTCTCCATAGAGACGAGTATGTGGCGGACCCCCACAGAAAAGTTACATAGCGCACCTTTTAAGATAATAATAGTTCAAACATCGACAATGTTCTCAAAATGATAAGAGTTTATGCGGCTGTTTTAATGTATTTAAAAATATGCATCCTTGCTGTGAGGAGCCTCGCCTCTTCACAGAACTGACAGGCCACCTTCTTGTCTCCCTGGAGATAGAGAGATTAAAGTCATACTGTGGAAGATTCCAGGTAAAGCAAAAAAATTTCCATCAGGAATGTTAGGGTAAGGCCTCATTTATAAATTAGTATGTAAAATTGTACTTGAGAGAGTGCATACCGGAACGGACAAAACTTCACGACTGCAAAAAAAAAGACAATTTTTAAAAACCTCTGCAGCACCCCTGTAGGCTACGCAATTCCCTCTTCTTAATTCCCAAACCACCTTACATCTGTGCTGCGCCAATTCAACATGAGTTTCCGCCCTGAGCCTGCCCTAATATACCATATATGGCACCTAATTAATATATTTAGCAAATTCATAAGGGTGAGAAACGGTGCCACAGACCGGACGACACATTTTACTGTTGGTTTGACTGAATTCACTTTTTCGTTAATGGTCCCATTTGACCACCCTGCCATGTGTGTTGCTATTTCACCTGTGCCCACCTGCCACACAATCTCCAGAGTTTGCGTGGAAGTCTTCACATTTTCACGGCAAGTATTTTTTTTATCGATCACACTCACAAAAATGTATCCGCACATTTTGGGCTTTGTTTTGTGCGTGCTGGGCTTTATAAATGAGGGCCCAGAACATGCATGTCCGCATTATCCTTTGAAAAGAAGTCCTGGTTTTAGCAATATCTATGAATGTCTAGAGCACATCTGGGCATTTGCGGCCCCAGGGGCCGGATCATTTTAATCCGGCCCTCCTCCCCCCAGAGATCATATGTGTTTTACTCTTAGTTTCTTTTATTTTGAACTGTCTTGGCGCTGTAACATGTGTCTGCACTTGTGTCCTTAATAAAGATAACATGAAATTAATGAATAATAGATTCAGATTCAGTTTCCAGTATTTTACAGAAAAGTGCTTATAATGATAAGAATTTTTTACACCAATGATCGCGGGCCGGCCCTCCGCCACTCGCCTGGATTCCAATATGGCCCTCGAGGAAAAATAACTGCCCATCCCTGGTCTAGAATCTATTCATTTCTTAAATAACCAAACCCTGTAAAAAATAAAATAGAATAAAAGTCTTAAAATTGTGCCTTTTCTAAAATATTGCAAATTTAGGTCCAAATTAAATCTAATGATACGAGTTTTATGGTCATTGATTATTGCGTAAATTAGCCTGAATGTCATGTTGCTTGTTTGGTGCAGTTGCTGATGAGAAGCTGTATGATGCTGTGGTGAGCTGTCTGCACTGTCCCGGCCTGGTTTCTTCTGATCTTAGCCTCTTCAGCCTGCAACTCCTGCCCAAGCGCCTGGAAGGGCAGTGGGGCTACAGGCTGTACATCCGCGGGAGAGACGACTGTCCTGGAGAAGGTGAGCAACACATGCAATAACACTGTTATTTATATTAGATACATTTGTCATACTTCACTAGAGGTGGGCAATATATTGAAAAATATATCATATCCTGAATGTTCATGGTTCCGAAGTGATGTCACACACTTGCTACTGCCATCTTGAGGACAAAAGCTGCATGCTCACTGTGGGATGGGCCAAAAAGTCTTCTGTAACATCCCCAGAGACCCTGTTTGTCCAGAAATGTGTTACTGTGATCAAAAGGGACCAGTGGACTTACAAAGATCACTCCAGACTGAGCGCTGAGGTATTTGTTTCAGGTACTTAGCAGCTGGGTAATGCTAGTTTACACATTACTCAAATGGCTATGCCAATTAACAGTTTTAACAAGCCTAATTTCCAAATGACCGAGTGTTTTATATTTTAGGATCACAAAAGATGGTGCTCTTAAAAGCTTTGAGGGCTTTTCCAGTGGCGAGAGCTTGTGGATAAGAAAGCTTAGATGTAAATGTCCGCAAAGGTTTGTTGTGAAAAGTTGTCTCTGCTTTTAAGTGTCAGCGACTCGCCGCTGTAGATAAGGATCAAAGCCCGGCACTTCTGTCTTCTTGAAGCATCAGCCTTTTTTATTTTTTATTTTATGCACTGTTTTTCATGACTAACATTGGAGAGGCAGCAGAAGTAGAATAGATAGAATATCGTGCAGATCATTCAGATTTAAAAATGCAGCAACATTTTGATTAAAAATTGTAGTCTTTCAAATAAGAGTTTGGAGCGATATCTCTTCACTTTTGTGTGTAATTTGACAGCTCATTCACATTTGTCTGATACTTCACCTCAAACCTCAACTAACACATTGGAATACATGTTTTAACACATTTCTGTTGAATTGTGCAAGACTCTATAACAGGACTTAACCAGAGACAAAACCAGGACTAAAGCAAGACTAAACCAGGACTAAAACATAAGAGTTAATATTGTCTGAATGTCATTATCAGAAAACTCCCAAAAAGTATACGTGGCATGCCATGGTTTGTTAACTTTAGCTGTTAAAACCAAAGCGAAGGACCAACAACGCCACCTGGACGATGAGGACCCAGGACCATATTAAAAACAACAAAAAGGCGCATAGATTTATTTATAAATTAGTTTCTTCTTCGTTTTTATAAATGATGAGTTCCATAATAATAAAAAAGGTCTCAATGGATTTTCACGTTCATCATTGTCCACAAGTACATTTACATTCATTTCGAGAAAGAGGCAAGGTAGCGGAGCATGCTTGTCACATTCCCTATGATCTAACAGTTAAGATTTCTTTCAAGGCGGAGCAGATAAAATGGGCCTAAAATGTAGCTTTCCTTTTCACCTACCGCTGAGATACGTCTGCTGTGCAGCCTTGATGGGCAGCGAACATGGCTAGTTCAGCCTACACACACATTGAGAACCAAGCTTCCAGAACTACCAGCCGCCAAAGCACAATCCAGGCACAATGCCTCGCCACGGCACTAGAGTAAAACATACATTAGTGGCTGTAGAAATAATTATTGAAGCAGATAACGCAGATACCTGAGGACAGCAGGACAGAGCGTCAACAACCAGAGGCGGAACAATGAGTTGCAGAGAAAGAAGAAGTGAAAGAGGGGTGGTTTTATTCTGAGCGGAGTGACACCTGCTGGCCACTTGGTTTAAAAACTCTCCACACTATCACATTTAGATATTCATTTTTGTTAATTGCAGAGTAGTGTTCTGAGTAACTCAGGACTCATTACGCAGCAACGAGAGAGACAAACACCGGACTAAACTTCGCACTGACTGATCCTAACTAACTCCCAAGTGTCCTTGAAGTTGTTGTATTTTTCTTCACAGCGTGCGCTAAGCAGCTGTAATTGTCACAAGGAGCTGTTGATCTGAGTAGAGGAGGCCTGGCCTACTGTGTAACTGCAGTTTTATGAATGCATGATTGTGTTTTGGCACAAAATATTTCAAACGCTTGAATCAGTTAAGTGCGAGTGAAAGTTGATTTACAGCTTAGGTTCTCAAACAGTAGGGGGCACAGAGTCTAAACTCTACAAGCTACTGGCCTATGTGAAAGGCTCATTTGAAACCTTAAGTGTCAGATGAAACGTGGACAGTAGGCAAATATTAAAATATATTGGCATGGCCTGGTCCTCCATATGCATGCACAAACCTCTAAAAACCTCTGTAGCGGAGAGCGTGTGCTTGACCGGGAGATGAACAACCAAGATTCTCGACCTGCAGTATTGCTCTGTGGCCTGTAGAGGCCATTAAAAGACAGTCTTCCAGCCAAGCATCAGCAAACCGAGTAAAGGGAAATCAAGAGTATTTGGATATATTTCGGAAGACTTTGATTATAGTTTTGACACACAGTGTTTTAGATTTTATTGGTTAATCACTGATTATCTAGCATGTCATGACTGCACTCCACTGTTGCGTGTTTTTCAGCGATGCACGACGCCCTCTTCAGAAGTCAGTGAAGAGGAGCCGCCGACTGCTTCTGTTGTTGTGTGCCTCCAGGCCACAGGGGGCGCTGCAGATGTAGAGGAGTTACAGCCGATGTGCTTCGAGCAGAGAGTTGGATTGTACGAGGCACTGATGCACAAGGAGCTGCGGCGTCATTCTCATCGAGATAAGTGCGTGACACACCATGACAACTACTACTACTGATACTGCAACTACAGACACGAGAGTGAGAGAAGAGAAGGTGAGAGAGGAGTGAGGTGAGGCAGAGGAGAGGGGAGCAAGGAGCAGAGGGAGAGAGGCAGTGAGAGTGGAGCGAGGCAACAGGTGAGAGAGGAGGTGAGAGATGAGGTGAGAGAGGAGGTGAGAGAGGAGGGAGGCACAGAGGTGAGAGAGGAGGTGAGAGAGAGGTGAGAGAGGAGGTGAGAGATGAAGGTGAGAGAGAGTGTAGAGAGGAGGGAGGGCACAGAGGTGAGAGAGGAGGTGAGAGAGGAGGTGAGATGAGGTGGAGAGGAGGGGCACAGAGGTAGAGAGGAGTGAGAGAGGAGGTGAGAGGGAGGTGAGAGAGGAGGTGAGAGATGAAGGGTGAGAGAGGAGGTGAGAGAGGAGGTGCAGAGGTGAGGGAAGAAGAGGTGAGAGAGGGAGGTGAGAGGGAGGGTGAGAGAGGAGGGAGGCAACAGAGGTGAGAGAGGACGTGAGAGATGAGGTGAGTAGGTGGAGGGAGGGGCACAGAGGTGAGAGAGGGGGGGAGAGAGGGGGGTGAGAGGGGAGGGAGGATCGAGGTGAGTAAGAGGGGTGAGAGTGGAGCGAGGTCAACGAGGTGAGAGAGGAGGGTGAGAGAGGAGGTGAGAGATGAGCGTGGAGAGGAGGTGGAGAGGAGGAGCACAGAGGTGAGAGGAGGTAGAGGATGAGAGAGGAGGTGAGAGAGGAGGTGAGAGGGAGGGAGGCACAGAGGTGAGAGATGAAGGTGAGAGTGGGGAGGGAGGAGGAAGCAGGATGGAGAGACATGAGGTGAGGAGGAGGTGAGGGGAGTGAGAGTAGGAGGGAGGACAAGTAGGGTGACGGTGAGAGGTGGAGTCGAGGATGAGCGTAGGTACAGAGGGTGAGAGATGAGGAGAGAGTGAGGGAGGTGAGAGATGAGGTGAGAGATGAGGTGAGAGAGGAGGTGAGAGAGGAAGGGTGAGAGAGGAGTGGATGCATGGAGAGGTGAGGTGAGAGTGGAGGGAGGCACAGAGTGGGACGGAGTGAGGGTGAAGAGATGAGGTGAGAAGTGGGAGCGAGAGCACAGAGGTGAAGAGAGGGAGGTAGAGAGGGTAGAGCGTGAGTAGATGGAGGTGAGAGAAGGTGAAGGAGAGGTGAGAGTGGAGCAGTGACAGAGGTGAGAGGGGTGAGGGTGGAGGGTGAGAGAGGATGCGAGGCACAGAGGTGAGAGATGGAGGTGAAGAGGAGGGTAAGAGAGAGTAAGGTAGAGATGAGGACGTGAAAGAGAGAGAGGGAGCGTGAGAGGAGAGGAGAGACAGAGGAGAGACGTAGATTAGAGAGAGGGAGAGGGAGGAAGCAACAGAGGATGAGAGAGGAGAGGAGTGAGAGAGCGGCGAGGCAGAGTGAAGAGGAAGAGAGAGGACCGGGAGGAGAGGTGAGAGAGGAGGTGGAGAGATTGAGGGAGGCAGGAGGTGAGAGGAGCGAGGACATGCAGGAGAGGAGTGGTGACGAGAGTGAGGCAGGTGAGAAGAGGAGGGGAGGGAGGAGTGAGGCTGAGGTGGAGCAGCACAGAGGTGAGGCGGCACCAGAGGTGGAGAGAGGAGGGGGTGAGAGAGGTAGGACAGGGCACAGATGGTGAGAGGTTGGCAAGGGATGGTGAGAGAGGAGGTGAGAGATGAGGTGAGATAGAGGAGGTGGAGATGAGGTGAGAGTGAGAGCGAGGCACAGAGTGGAGAGAGGAGGTGACTGAGGGAGGTGAGAGGGAGATGAGAGGAGGGTGAGAGAGGAGGTGGAAGAGGGTGAGAGAGGAGGGTGAGAGAGAGGCGGTGAGAGTAGAGGTGAGAGAGGAAGGGAGCACAGAGGTGAGAGAGGGTGAGAGAGGGGGTGAGAGGGAGGTGAGAGAGGAGGGAGGCACAAACAGAGGTCTGAAGAGAGGGGTGAGAGAGGGCGGTGAGAGAGGAGGTGAAAGTGGAGCGAGACAGAGGTGCGAGAGGAGGTGAGAGAGGAGCGGAGGCACTAGAGGTGAGAGCGAGGGTGAGAGAGGAGAGTGAGAGAGGAGGTGAGAGTGAGAGAGGTGAGAGAGGAGCGAGGCACAGAGGTGAGAGAGGAGCGAGGCACAGAGGTGATAGAGAAGGTGAGAGTGGGGCACTGAGGGAAAAATGAGCGAGCGGGAGATGAAGAGAGGAGGCACTTGAGGTGACGAGAGGAGGTGAGAGAGGAGTGAGAGAGGAGGTGAGGAGAACGAGAGCACATGAGGTGAGAGAGGAGGTGAGGAGGAGGTGAAGAGATGAGATGAGAGAGGAGCGAGGCATCGAGGTAACAAGAGGAGCAAGGCACGTTTGAGAGTGAGAGTTGAAGTGGGTGTAGAGGTGTGAAGAGAAGGTGAAGAGGATGAGCAAGTGCGGGGTGAGAAAAGAGTGAGCATGGAGGTGCCTGTATATGTATGTAAATTATTTTGTATGTATAGCTATGTATAATGTGTGTGTATGGTTATATTTCAACATTAAAGGGACAATGTGGTATATTCACATGTTGTCTAAATGTGCAATAATATGCACTATCCCCACTTTTGCTTTTATAAATATCAATATGGAGGCATCTCAGTCAAGGTTTCACTTCCTCTGCTGCATCTCGAGCCAAACTCAGACAGAACCGTACGATCAGATTTGTTCGTCTCACTGACGCATGTGAAACTAACTCGATAATCATCTGTCCTTTAGAGCAAAATTAAGATTCTCATCTCAGATTACCCAATCCAAAACATGCACCATAGATAAGATCCTCCTCCTAACAACCTGTCAATCACGGCCATCTGAAGTTGGTGCGATGAAACGGGTGACAAATGACAAACTTTACCCTCCTCTGCCTGAACAATACTTACAGCCCCATTAATAACGTTAGTAAGCACTTAATGTCAGGCTAATAAACAGTGATCGAGCGTTTATCTTACTATATTTTTGTATTTATATAAACATGACACTCACAAAAAATCAGGTTTGATTCCTGGGCCAGACCAACATCACATGATCTCTCTGGGTGGAGTCTGCATGTCCTCCCTGTGTCACCGTGGGTTCTCCCTGTGGTCTCCGGCTTCCTCCCACCGTCCTAAGACATGCATGTGTCATGTAATTGGCAAATGTAAATTTCTCCGAGTGAATGAATGTGAGAGTGAATGTTTGTCTGTGTGTCAGTGTTAACCTTGTGACGAGCTGGCCACTGTCCAGGGTGTACCCCTCCTAAGGCCCAAAGTCAGCTCCAGTCAACTGCGACCCCTTATGGCAACAAAAATGAAAATGAATGAATGACAAAATGAAGAAGATTACACAAAAAGGGAACATACAATGTACATAAAATATAAATGTATAGTCCGAAACGTTTAGTCCGGCATATCTGTTCCAATTAGTCCAAATCGGTCAAATTCGTCTATTTTCAAATTGAGTCCGAATGTAATTTTTTCCATTTTGAGGTTGATTGTCGGTATAATTTGTGTAATATTTGTTTTTTTCCCCTGCTGCCAGGACAATGTTCCAAAGATTGATTGTTTCCATAGCAGGGGTTTGGAGGCCCAAATACATTGTTTTAAACCGTGTGGGATGGCAGTCATTTGTGCTTTGTTAATCTCAATACAATATTTCTGAACAACAGGGCAGTCCCAAAACACATGGTAATAGTGGGCCTCCTGGTAGAGTGAGAGTTTGTTCAGGAAAAACGTGTGATATAGATGTGAGTTTTAGTACTCTTTACTACCCCCTGCAGGTGGACCAGTGGACTACAACTGTCTGCCCGAGTCTGTGCAGTACCTAAGGAGGACACAGGGGGCGCTGCAGTGGAGGCCGAGGAGCAGACTCGGTTTCTTGCGCACAGAGAGGAGCTTCTGGAACAGGCTCCTCTACCACATGCCCCCGATGCCGTTAGGGAGGAGCCGTCCAGGGCCCGGAGCCTTCAGTCCCTCCACCAGTGTTGTAGTCCAGTCAGAGTTAGTCAAGTCAGAGTTAGTCAAGTCAGAGTTAGTCAAGTCAGAGTTTGTCAAGTCAGAGTTAGTCAAGTCAGAGTTAGTCAAGTCCAAGTCACCCTCAAGTCCAAGTCACCCTCAAGTCCAAGTCACCCTCAAATCCAAATCACCTTCAAGTCCAAGTCACAAAGGACTAGTCTAAGTTGAGTCCTAAACGAATCCAGGTCATGTCTTGTGTTCAACCAGTACGAACCAGTATGAGTTATGTCCAAGTCGAGCCATCATTGTCTCAAGAACATTCTCTCAAGAACATTTCTGTGGCCTGATTATATGAGAAACTATGCAGTGAAATTGGTCATTCAATATAACCTTTGGTTGGGAAACGCTGCATGTTATATTGTTTACTCACCAAACACCTGGAGTTGTGCTAGCTTTATATATGTGTTTGAGTAATCCTGCATTTAGCCTGCCTCATCAGGAGGTAAACCAGAAGTGCTCCTTGGGCTTGAATTTAAATGACCCAGATCGAGCTTGATGAGCTCTGATGCAGATTTTCTCCCAAAGTGCACCAAGTCCTCCAGACCAATAAGTGTGAACAACAGATTTTTGACCATACACTTTACATTGTTCCGATATCTTTGAGCAGGTCTACATTGAAATAAATTGAGTCCACACTTGTAAAAACAAGTCATTTTAACGTGACGCACTGTGTAACCTGGAATAACATGTAACTCAAATGGCAGCATGGGGACAGAGTGGCTAGCATTCTTTCCTCACAGCGTGTGGAGTTTACCTGTTCCTCCCCAGCCTGTAACCAATAACATGTAACTCAAATGTGATGCACTGTGTAACAACCTGGAATAATGTGACGCACTGTGTAACAACCTGGAATAATGTGACGCACTGTGTAACAACCTGGAATAATGTGACGCACTGTGTAACAACCTGGAATAACATGTAACTCAAATGTGATGCGCTGTGCAACAACCTGGAATAACATGTAACTCAAATGTGATGCGCTGTGCAACAACCTGGAATAACATGTAACTCAAATGTGCGGCTGCTCGCTAGGCACACCTGGAAATACATGTAATCAAATGTGATGCGCTGTGCAACAACCTGGAATAACATGTAACTCAAATGTGATGCGCTGTGCAACAACCTGGAATAACATGTACTCAACAAATGTGATGCGCTGTGCAACAACCTGGAATAACATGTACTCAAATGTGAATGCGCCAACCTGGAATAACATGTAACTCAAATGTGATGCGCTGTTACAAAATGCATTACATTGCACTTAATGAATTAGGTGATATATATCTATACTTGGGTTTCAGAATAATTATAGTAGCCATAATGATTAACAACTTTGAACAAAATTGATCTTTTGAATGGGAACCTAAAAAGATATAAGATGTAAGTATTGAGACTTTTCCTTCAGTGTAATTTGTTTGTATGAGAATTGTTGATTTGGGCTTAATCTGTCCATCTTTAAGCATATGGACAGGCATCACTGGTTAGCTAAAAAGTGCTCTGATAAAAAACATTTCCTGTCTACTTCCTGTTCCACTGGAGGAAGAGAATAAAAAGTTTTGTATGACAACTTAAACTAAAAGTAATACTGTTATACTGATCCAAGCCAAGTCAATTCAGACTTTTTCATAAACCATATGTATTTATTTTAGTGTATTTATTTTGGTGTTCCTCTGTAGACCATGGTCAGCTTAATGATCAGATCTTCCTGGAACAATGAGGTCAAAATCCATATCACTCTCCACCACTCACCACTGCTGCTGTCTCCAGAGCTGCACCTCACAGAATTTAATACAATTTTTCTCTCAAAAATGATTTCAGTATAATGTCATCTACAAATTGAAAAGATGCTCAGGATATAGTAACTGGTCACTCCAAATATTGCCCAAGCACACACAGTCACAGAAATATGTCTGTTTATACCAGAATAAAACCTTCAATAAAATCACCTTGTATTGTGACACATAAAAGTAGTGCAAGCCTTAGTAACGGTACAGTGGTTCTGTTGAAGCTATGCAAATGCCCTCATCTGAAAATGACCAAGTCTGTGGCCCTTCACTTGAATATGTTTATATGTGGCCCTGGGTGAAAATGGTTAGATCACCCCCGTCTTAATGGCTCACTTGCTTCTCATAACTGACTCAATGTTATTATTATGTAAAGTGTCTATGACACAATGGAATACTAATTTTACAAAAAGGAAGTTAAGATAGTTATATATCAGATTTTGTTAACATTTTAGCATAGCTTAATTTAGCTATTTTTGGTTTATAATTAAAACTAGTACATTCCATAACCTTTACCCAGCAACCATGTACACTGGGCCAAACTCTTCTTTGTCACAGAGATAATTATTTGACAAATAAAAATAAATGAAAATGTCTATATTTTGTTTAATTCATGTTTAAAGGGTCATCTTTTGTGTAAACCCTTTACCACAGGGGTATCAAACTCATTTAGGCCGCGGGCCAAATTTCGATGCTTAGGCTGGATTGCGGGCCAAACATAATGTAAAAAATTATAAAAACTGTAAGAAATAAATAGCTTTATATAGCCTAGTAATAGTTCTTTGTGGACACTGTTGTGCAAATCTGCAGCAGGCGAAAGACTGAGTCCATATTCATGCAGCAGCAGCAGGAACAAGAACATGGCCTTATGACTTGGGTTTTGACAATTCTCTTTTAAAGCTGAAGTTAAATTAACTAAAAATGTGTTTTATGGACTTGTAATAAATCAAAAATATCCAGGCGGAATCCATACAAAAGCCTTATTCGTTTTTCAATTTTATTGATTTTTTATTAATTTTTTACTTGTGGGTTTGGAGTACAAACTGACCCTGATGCTTCCCAGAATTATTTATTTGACTGAAAATAAGAAGGTTATAGCTTTATTTTTATGTACAGGATATCAAGCAGCTTGAGAGTTTTCAAAATGGAATAAATAATGAAAAAGTCCAACGTCCCACGGGTGGGACGCACTAAGCATAAGGGGTTACGGGGTTAACCTGTATGTTCGGCGGTCTGAATTAAAACGTCTGGCGGGCCACATTTGGCCGCGGGCCTTGAATTTGACACATGTGCTTTACCAGTAATATTGCGTTCCGGAAACTCATTCTACTGAAAAAGCACACATGTATCTTATAGAGAATGTCAAGACTAAACTAGAATAAGGGGTGTGTGGTTGGAGCCATCTTCCTTGATCAAAGAAAAGCCATGATCCCATCAATTCTGATATTTTTATTACCAAATTATCCAAATTTAATTTTCACACCAAAAGTCTTACAGAGGATAGAATCTAACTGAAACGAACAATATGTTCAGGTCGAGAAACAAATTCTCTGACATGATGTCTAATCAGGTAGATTATTTAGTCTATTTATCAACAATTTGCCAGATGTATGTTCTGCAGGGTCATGTCAATTATATGCTGCAAAAACAAAGCAGCAGGCTGCTGAGTAGCTATCATCTGTAGTGGTGACAGTCAGTGATTAAAAAACGTATGTTTACGCCTCAATGTTAATAAAACCAAATAAGAAGAGCGATGGGTGGTAGATGGGTTAGCCCTACAAGTGGTACAAGACTCCAAGTATTTAGGCGTTATTATGGACTCTCAATTGCCTTTTAAAAAGCATGTTAAAAATATGAGAAATAAAACAACACCAAAACATAATTAGCTAATAATTTGACAACAGAGGCCTCAAATCTGTATCTAAACATGACAATTTTCTCTCATATAAATTACTGTCTGACGAGCTGGACCCAGGCAAACCAGACCACACTCCTGCCCATAGAAATATTCTACAAGCTATGAAAACACTGGACAAAAATCTAACTCATATTATCATTGTTTAATTTCTTAAATTGGGATAACCTAATTATCTATTCAGACATAATTCTGGTCTACAAAATCTTTCATGGTTTGGCCCCACCCCCATTGAATGAGTTTCTAAAATTAAACTTAAATACAAATACTTGAGCGTCAAGAAGAGTAGACTGAAAAATCACATTTAGAAATATTTAGATAGACAGTCTGCTTTTTCAGTCCGCGCCACACACTCTTCAGTCTGGTCCCGCAGAACTGAGCAACATGACATCATTTCATAGCTTTAGTAGAAGTGTTAAACAGTGGCTCTTGGACAATCAGACATGCGAACATCTCTTATAGATATCTTTGCCTTGTTGGGGAGATTGGGATTGTTATTATTGCCATGTCTCTCTTCAATTTATGTTGTTTGTGTAGTGTGTGCCTTTAGTATGTATTATTCTATTATTATTAAGTAGTGTATTTCACTGAATTTCATTGTACTTATGTCATGTGTATGGCGTGTTTTGTGCCTGTTACCGGTCCTGTTTTCTGTCTCCATCAACCTACCAATGGGATTACAGATGAAAATCAGCCTGGATGGCTATCTATCTATGGCATTTACTTGATGGATTAACACATATTGATTAATGTGCAAATTAAAATAAACATAAAGTGTGCCAAACCTTTGAATAGTCTCTCTAGTGTGATATCCCCAATGTGTTTGTGTAAAACTATAATTTATATTTACAAAAGGTTTTATCCACCAAACAAAGAAAAAGTTAGAAAATCATAAAAACCAATTACTTTAGTTTATAGAAAAATTCAAGCTGGCACTGCAGACGGAGGTGGTTTGGTGCCCTAGGTCTTGTTTGCTTTTGTACGTAAATCGTGTGTCAGCGTGCTCTTACACCTGTAAAGAGCTCTTAACCGTCTAAACAACAACTCCTCCGAATCCAGTCCCCCTTTTATTAGCTGCTGCAGCAGATTTAGCACTTTTTTTTGCCAAAAGAATGAGACGCCGCTGATGGGAAAAGCAAGTCGGGGCCCTCGTGCATCTTCGGAAACGCGGCACGTGTACGCCCTTACTTGGGATCTTCCTTTCCAACATTCTCTCACTCAACAACAAGACAGATGAACTGGCCTGGATATGTCCCCAGATGTTTCATGCACACATGAACATTGCAATATATTCCTGACATGATAAATATGTTAATTGGAAAGACGTTCTGTAAACACACTTTCTTCCCCCCTCAGCAGAAACATGCGCCTCCTCAACCTCTCCTCCTCTTGACCATTACCAGTGTCGGTATCCTGCGGAGACATTTTTCTAAACAAACAAACTGCCTTCATTTCATTTCTGACTTTTCATCACTGTAGCAGATCCCCGTTTATCCAGCCAATGAACTATTCATAACTTCATGGTTGAAATCTAATCCACTGTGTATGTGCGTCTTCCTGGAGGAGGCGTGTCTAGTGATGGTGCAGGGAGAAAAACAGCCCATGCAACAGAAGACGGATCAGATTAGCAGAAAGTTAGGCCACGGTTAGATTTTAGCTGCACCAAGGTTAGACTAGATTTAGACCAGAATTGGACCAGAGTTGGACCAGGGTTATACCAAGACTTTTACCAGACTGGCATCTGAACAGCAACCCGATGGACTCCATACTATTCCAGACCTTTTTGCTGGTCCTTGCTCTACTGTGGACATCCTCTCGCTCAGGTATTTCCTGTCACATTTGCACATATAGAGAAAGTATGCATTTTAATGGAGCACAAAAAAAAAAACCATTATCTCAATGTTTTATTTTAGTGCAAATTAGCATGAATGTTTTTATAATGCATTTTGCAATTCTGTTTGGCCGTGTTCAGGAAAAAGTGATTTGGATTTCAATGTTTTTATTTTTATTTTTTACCTGGTTAAATAAACGTTAATAATTATAAACCACCAACTATCAAGCTTGTGGGAAGGTAGGTTTCAGTCAAACCAATGACTCTGGGAAGAAACATACATACTGTACATACATACACATATATATATTCTATATATTTCTATAGACTCCTGAGGCAGTTGACAGGTATTGGCAGGTCAAGTGGGGTCAGTCAGTCAGCCTCAAAGAAATTCTGGCAAACAGTCCGACGCCTCAGAAGGGGGAAGCAGTGCTTCACCAACACCGTTTATGGTGCGGGTGGAGAGCTGTTGACCTCGACTGGTGATGTCATCGGACGGTGGACGGAATACTTTGAGGATTTCCTCAATCCTGCTGTCACGTCTTTCTCAGAGGAAGCAGAGACAGGACTCAGAAGCAGACTTCTTCGTCACCCAAGTTGAGGTCACTGAGACTGTTGGCAAGCTCCTCGGTGGCAGGGCTACGGAGGATAGATGAGATCCGTCATGAGTATCTGAAGTCTCCGGGTGTCATGTGACTGTCTTGGTTGACACGTCTCTGCAATGTAGTCTAGGACAGTGCCCCTGGATTGGCATACTGGGGTGGTGGTCCCTCTGTTTAAGAAGTGTGCAATGTGAGTGACAGGGTGGACTGGCATACAGGGATTTTCCCAGTGGGCTGATGGGTAAATGGGCCGGTGTGGGCAAAGCCGGTAGATGGACTGTTTCATTGCAGTAATATGATCTGCAACGGCCCGGACCGGGCCATAGCTCTCAAATACTAGGCCTGAAGTTGTACTCTGTATTGTGTATTTTACAAATTGTCCACAGAGAGTAGGCAATAGGCCCACATAACATTAGGCTCCTCAGGTGAAATGAGGGAGATATTAAAGCTGCACTATGGAAGTTTTCTAGTTGAGTTTCCTTCACCTGATTTTCCCATTAAATTGTTCTTGCTTTGCCTGGAAGGTTCCACAGTATGATATAAACTCATCTTTCTTTCATTTATCTGGTTAAAGGAGTTTTTTTTGCCTCAAAAGTACGTGGTTACATGCTGTACAAAACAAAATGAGTGATGATCATGAAATGAATATAAAAATCTATATAAACCAATATTCAGCTCTGTTTATACATTGAATTAAGATGACATTATATAGTAAGATATCATACAACTATGGCCAACTGAGTGTATAAAATAAGTAGATAAAAAAGCGTGCACACGCCCCTATTTTCTGATTTAATTTTTTTTTCAATGAATAAGACGCCTTCAACTCCTGGGCTATTTTTCTTACCCATTCCACCCCTGCTCCACAGGTCATGAAGATTTTTGTCTCTTTCATTGTAAGTGGATTAAAGCAATTAAAAGTAATCTAACTGAAATTACTGCTGTGACAGATGTGATACTGGTGTGACTACAGTGATCTGATGTTGCTTACAGGGTCCAAGGGACCGCTCAGGGAGATTGTGGGTTTGCTAAGACACATGAAGAATTGGAGGGAACATAGCTGGCAACCCCCTTTGAAACCCCCTTTTTATAAAGACCGAAATCCCTGAAATATTTAGGTGAGGTTCTCCATAAAGAATTTTAGAAGAAAATAATAATTTTTGAGAAAAACTATAGCCCCCTATATAGTATTCCTCCCTAACGAATGACAAAATGGAACCTTATTCCATATTTCAATCTAAACCAGAGGATTGAAACTATTAAAATAAGTGTTTTGCCCAGATTTCTTTATCTATTCTAGACTCCTGGATAAAATCTGTGCTTATGACATGGAAAGAGTTAACCAAAACATATAAACTAAATAAAAATATTAAAATCTTAAACTGATTGGCTTATGATCAAGGTTTTAAGACAAATAACTCCGACCTGAGATTTAAAGTACTTTTTTTTTTTTTACCAGATTGTAAAAGAAAATCAAATTAAAAGCTTTAATATGTTGAAAGAATCCCTTGGCCTAGAGAAACGACTTTTATACATATTTACAAGTTATTATAATCAAGAAAGAAACGACCTTCATAACCTCCTAACTGAAATTGTTATTAAGGCATATAAATCAAGTTAACAATCTGGGCGGCCAATCTACTAGCTATATTAAAATTAAATAGGAAAGAGAGGGTAATTTTGTTTTGAAAAGGAACAAATTGGAGTACTCTTGTGTTACCAATTATTAACAATATTGTATACAAGCAATCGCGATGACGTCACATCCGGCTGCGGCCGAAAACAACACCGCGAACGAAGCAATGCAACCAGTGGAACCAATAAACTGTCAATAATCAGATTTGAGGTCACTATCAAAACAGACCTCGCTCTCTTCTGCAGCACTCACTTTAATCCCAGAAGAAAACAATATCAGCAGTTGCTCGTGTAACCTATATCATTTGCTGACAATCCTGTGTTCCCTCTTTTTTTAAACATGCTGTTGTCTAGCCCCTATTAAAAAGCACAATTTGGAGCCTAATGTTCTTACAAACTATAGTCCAATATCTTAACTTCCCTTTCTTTCTAAAGTTTTGGAAAGGTTGTCTATTGCCAACTGCAGTCACATCTTGCCTGTAATGACATTTCAGGCTTTAAGCAACAACATAACACAGAAACTGCACTTGTTTTTAATGATCTTCTTTTAGCACTTGATTCAGGAAATCATGCTGCCCTTCTGCTTTTAGATATGTCCTCAGCTTTCGACACAGTTGACCACAGTGTTCTGTTGTCTCATTTAGAGAGTCTGTTGGTGTTAAAGGCAAAACTGGTTCAGATCATACTTGTCAGAATGAACCTTCACTGTACACCTCAGCAAAACTGCCCCTTTGAACCGTGGTTTACCTCAGGATTCCATCCTAGATCCAATTCTCTTCAGCATTTATTTGTTGCTGTTAGGATCACGCTTTAAAAAACACGATACCTCGTTCCATTGCTTTGCCGATGACGTGCAAATTTATATTCCCCTGCAGTCAAATACCTCATCATTTGAGCCCCTGATTCACTGCCTCAGCAACATTAAAGACTGGATGACTCTTAATCTTCTACATTTAAATGAGAAGAAAACTGAAATAGTTGTTTTTGGTGATTCAGATGTATTAGGAGGGGTGGATTGTGTTCTTGGTCCTCTGTCTTCTTTTAACCTCCCATTTGTGAGAAATCTTGGTGTACTGATGGATTCTTCTCTTAAGATGGACAAACAAGTCAGTGCTCCCTGTTATTTGCGTGATGTATTGCCCCACCATGTTCCTGCTCGTACCATGCGCTCCTCCTCTCAGCTCCTCCTCTCAGCTCCTCCCTCCTCCTCTCAGCTCCTCCTCTCAGCTCCTCCTGGATGTGCCCAGGTCAAAGCTGAAAAGCAGAGGAGACTGAGCTTTCTCTGTGGCCCAGGCTCTGGAACAGCCTGCTTCTGCATGTTAGAGCTGCTGAGACACAAGAGCAGTTTAAATCCTTGTTAAAAATCGACCTTTTCTCTGTCTTTTTTCTCTGTCTACCTTTTAAACACGAACTGAGCGGAGTCATTGTTTTATTAACTTCATGTGTATTTTAATTGTATATATGTATTATTGCATTTTTCTGTACAGCACTTTGAGCTGCCCCAGGATTTTTTTGTCAGGACAACTGGCTTTTGTGTTTTGTGTTGCTTCTAAAAGAATTCAACAAAAATGTGGCTAGAAATACCTCAGTAATTTGAGATATTAAATCTAGATATGTAATAGTTCATCAGCTGTTATACACGTAACTCCGTCAATAAGAGGCTGATTGACCCCAAAGATTGACTGAATGTTTAAATGATGCACAAAAGCTTGTTTAAAGACTCTCCCAAGTGAGCTCTGCAGATAGATAATGCAGTGGAAGTAATTACAAAATGCAATTGTGTCCAAACTCTATCCATCTGAATAATGAAAGTCCATGTCCTATTAGAGCACACGCGTCCGGAGCAGGTGGACTGTGCTAAGCCAGAGCTGGATGACCTGTTCCTGTTTGAGGGGGAGTCTCTGTGGTTCATCCCTGATGTGTCTGACCAAAACAACTCTTTTACCTGGTTCTGGAACAGCTCCAAGGACATCCTACAGCTGTCCTCCGAGGAAACGAGCTCTGTGCACGCCCATGGACCCGCGCTGTGTGTGCTCAACATCACAAGAGGGAGCTCTGGCTGCTTCCTGGCCTGGTACGTCACACACATCTCCTCTGTATAAGCACACTGTTTCACACTGTCAAATGGTGGAATAATCTTGAAATACTGGGGCTACTTGTCTTGTTGCTCAAAAATATTGGACTGAAATGAACAAGGCACTTCAGACTATTTTTGACGCCATCCCACTCAATATCAGAACTATGTATTTGGGCCTTAGATTTTTGGAGTATACACCTGGCAGCAGGAAAAAGGTCATCTTCCCTTTTCCCAGCTTCGCTCCTGTGTGTTCTTTAGGGAGGAGGACTCTAAAGGTTCCGTCATAGAGCATTATGTGCGTGTGAGTGTGGTGCCAGAGGACAGCCCAAAGCGGCTCTACACTGTGGAGGAGAGTGACACCACCATATTCATCTTCTGCCCCAGACATGTGCGAGACACTTGCCGTCTCAATGGCACACTTTCCTGGTACAAGGTGAGAATAGACCACACGCTTAAACACACAACAAGGGCCCCATAGACACACAAATGCCCAAGATGCTCCAAAATGATCCGGTCTGGGGGACCCGGGCCAATCGAAAGGTGGTGCACACAAGGTTCCCACAGGGGGATAACAGTATTTTAGGGCCCTATCTGTTTTTTTCAATGAGGTAAAGTTTGCTTCTGTTAAAATGCAGATGTTTGTCCTGGTTTAATGGTTCATATTGCTGTAATTACTGAGCCTATTGTTCCGATATGGTTTTATAGTTGGATGGATATTTCTTCAAAAATTACAACAACACATTTACTCATGTCATGAATGACCACAACTGAGCTACTGTCTGAACTAACTGTGTGTCCTCAGGGCAGTACGCTCGTTCCTGGGCCGCACAAGGACCCCCTGCAGGTGCAGGCCAGTGCAGAGGTCCTGGGCCGGTATGACTGTGTGTGCACCTGGACTCACCAGCACCGGCAGTACCGCTCTGTGGGCTCCAGAATGCTGCACCTCAAAGGTTAGCAAACTGTGAAAATATTTAGAAAATAAAAACTTACAACAATAAATAAGTAAATAAAACTTAGGGTGTTTCCACACATTAGAACCTGGAACAGCCCCACTCGCTGATGCAAGTTGATCCAGTTTTCCTCATCAGATGCTGGTTGCAAAGCGTAGCTCTGCAGTGTCTGTTCATACAAATATATGTGATCGATATATTTTTTAAAGTAGTAAAATTTCAGGCACTTTTGCTGAAAGTAGGACGGTCCAGGGTCATCCGCTTTCACACAACACTCGCCTCACTCCACAGTGTGACAGGAGTTGCTTAGAGGCCATCTGTTTAAAGCGCTCTTAGAGATGTCATTTAATGCTCTTCAGACCGCAAAACTAAAACAAAAGTGAACAGAATAAATGAATGCATGCAAGATTCAACATCCCAAAGAAACATTTCAGATTTAAATTCACTATTAAATATATTATTAACTTTACAAGAGCCCGAAACCAGACCATGCAAACTTAAAGGTCCAAATCTAGTCATCTTTAAATGTGAGCTGAAGCCTGCGGAGCCCAGATTGCTGTATGTGTGGCACAGTGAAGCTCTACACATTCTCATTCTTGGAAGGCTTTAATTAAAAGCAATGTGTTTTAAAGATTTAGTCATCCAAATGTACATGCTGTTTTGTTTTATCAACTAACACTTGTCAAACGTATCACTTTTCCAGAACCAAGTGTTTCACTGCCTGTTAGGATCCTGGCTCCAACTGAGGAAGTGCAACTGGCAGACGCAGGTACAGCACCATCAAAGGAAATTTTGTTGAGCGGACAATAGGTTCCATAACAAGTGCATGTTCTCCCTATGCCAGTGTGGTATTCCTCTGCATCCCCCAATCTATAACATTCAAATACCCCAGACAGAACAATGAGACAGACTCTGGATTCAGTCCTAAGATCTGGAGAAGTGTCTCTGTCGGCTGACTGCTGTCTTTCTCTTCTGTGTTGTGCAGGTGCCAGTCTGATACTCAACTGCACTGTGCTGTGTGGCACTAACCTCCCTCCTGAACAGTGTGTGGCACTGTGGCATGCTAAAAACTCAGCCCTAAACTCCGAGGGTTACAACCTGAGCAGCCAGTGAGTCCACTCCCTCCTCTGCATCTGTTTGCATTACATACATACACATAAGGCGGTATGTTTCCAGGGGTTCACTATGGATTAGTAAGTGTGTCAACTGTGAACTATCTTGTACCAGCCCATTAATCCAAAGAACACCGCGTGTGGTAATGGCTTCCAAAGAGTTCTCGCCCACTTTGGCTTCTGGAACGATTTGGAAGAGCTACACACCAGGGCAAACAAAGAGAGAATGCAAACTCAGGCCAAAACAACACGTTACAAAGCCGGTTTCATAAAACTCTGCATTGCAAATGACGATAACCCTCATTGTCGGAATGAGAGAGGAGTCATTGACAAGGTTTAGCTTGTGTTTAACCCCCTATGCTTAGGGCCCATTTTTCAAAAAACGCCTGAAAAAATGAGCCCCATTTAAAGCTGAAGCTGTTCCTGAACCTTCTCGGGTCACAAACAATTGGCTGGAGCCTTTAGAAGCTAAGACTCTGTAGTTTTGGACTCTGATGCCTGTTTTACTCTAAATATAAGTAGAAAACCACAGAGGAAATCAGATTTTAAATCCCGCCTAGATTTTCTTTGTTAAATATATGAATGAGTATAGCTGGTGTTTGGAGGTGAGGACTGATTGACACTAGTTTTAGCATTTATTGTGTTTTGACAATTCTCTTTTAAAAGCTGAAGGTAAATTCACAAAAAAATTGTTTTAGGGACTTGTAATAAGGCAAAAAAAAGTCCAGGCGGAATCCATATAAAAGTCCTATTCATTTTTCATTTTTCATTTTATTTTAGGGTAAATTTTTACTTGATGCTTCCCAGAATGATTGATTTGGCTGGAAATAAGAGGATTACAGCTTTATTTTTATATACAGCATATTAACTTGAGAATTTTCTTTCAGAAGATGGTGGACAAAATGGAAAAACTAAAGAAAACGTCCTCCTTTTAAGGGGTTAATCACACATTATAACAACAGCTGTCTCGGAACTACTTCTTAAGCCTGTACCGTAAGGTGGAGCGTGCGCACTGTTAACAAGTATGGCATCTGGTAGTAAACAGTAAATAACGCATACATAATCATTACTAGAATGATCTACATCCCCTCCTTTTAATTAGTGCCTTCTGTAGAAAAATAAAACTTACAGTCTGATATAACAAGCAGTAATTGAACAGCTGGTGAAATTTCTATATGAATAGTTTGGTTATAATTTTACAAAGGAGTGAAATTTGTTAGTAAAATAAACTGTACAACTGTTTTGAAAGTAAATGTATCATGTCATTGGGCTTCAAGACATAACCAAACAAGTGCCATACGTATTCATTTTGGAAGTAGCACAAAAACATGAATTCTAGGCATGAAAATATACATTGTCACCTTCCTTACATTCCTTTTTTTAATTTTTTTATCAACAATACAAACACATAGTCCTTATACTTTGGATTTGGCTCATAAATTCGACCTGAGCGTGTCACATATGAGGTAACGCATTGCGACATTTTGGTGGGAGTATGAGCTCTTAAATGCCCACTGGGGGACTGTCGAGTAGTCGGCTGGGAAGGGCGAGACGCCTGCTGGGTCTGCGGTGAGGGCGGAAGAGTGTCCGACGTAACCACATCTGGCGACTGTGGGCAAAACTCAGTGGGGTCGACGAGCTGAGGTGGTGGTGGAAATGAGCAACTTTGTTATAACCTGGAGCAAGCATCCTTCCTGTAAGCACTATGATGCATGAATCTGGCTGCTGTACCACTGTTAGTCAATGTTTTTATATCTGTCCATATTCACATAAACTGAGAAATAAATAAACTGTTATGTGTCTGTCCTCAGCGTCGAACCAAATTCCTCCAAGAGAACCATAGTGACCGGGACCCTGAGTATAAAGCGGGTGCTGGCTGCACACTTCAGGGAGCAGTTTCAGTGTGTGGGGAAGGGACCCTATGGAGACCCTGTGTCCATCACTGTCCACCTCAAACGCAGAGGTAAGTGTGAGTTTTCAGGTTGTCCAAAAAAGATCTAGAATGAGGAGTTTATTTACCATCGACACCTGGAATAAACAGTCAGTAATGTTCACATTCTCGAATTTGATGAGAGCAGGAGCCTATCCATGGGTTTCAGAGTGATGAAAATCTAGCTTGTTCTCAAAATATCCAAGCTAAAACAGGAAGTCTCTAATTAGTATTTTCCGGGCGGCTAGGTTTTTTGGAGGGCCAGGGCCCAGTCTACAAAATTGCACCACAATTTTATGTTTTAACTCTAAAAGATCCACAACCAACTCACAGTGGCACTTACTTTACTTTAAAAATATCATAACAATATTATAGGACTAAGAACAGAACTAAAGAACTGGCAATACAAACCCATTGTTTACCAGAAACCCAGTGGCGTGCGGTGACTTTTATGGATGGGTAAGCAGACCCGGGGTATTCGTCACTATTTAGTGGATGATAGAAAAAATAAATAAAAAATATGGGAATTACTACCTTATTATATTGTTAAATCATTACACAAATTAGCGTTCAATGTTGTAAAATGACTGCCTTTATTTCTAACTAACGTCTAGTCATTGTAAACGTGAACAGAACTAGAGCTCTAGTACACAGTGGCTCTGACCGATCAGAGAGAGAGTTACTTGAGCTGCGCAGAGACCAGTGCGAGCTAAAACAAAATATAAAAAAACTGCTTTGAAGAAAACGGAAGCATTTTGAACTGTAAAAAAGTGAATGACCTGCACAGAAGGCGTTATTTTAGTAGATCCATGGTGCACACGGAGCGAGGAGTGAGTCAGCTCTATCAGTCAATATTTTACTGTTGTTATTCCTTGTTTTGTGGTGTATCGCAAATAAAATACAAAACCATAAACAAACGACTGGTTTGTAAACTTTTCGAAACATGTTTAAAGTGATCAAAAGTATTTAGCCTACTTGGATCATTTGTGTGTCTACATACCATGGGTAATACAGGTAACAACACTGATGTACACTAAACGTAAACATTAATTATTTTATACCTGTCTGGATATATATTCCATTTCCTTGCTGTCCTATTTTTTTCTTAAGATTTTTTGGCCCGCAGGCTTTATTAGACAGGAAAGATGAGAGAGAAATGGGTGATTAGAGAGGAGGGAGGACATGCAGTAAATTTCAGAGTCAGGATTCAAACTCACAACACTGTGGCCGGCTGCACATGGAGCCTGGCATATGTGTGCTGTGCCTTAACCACTCAAACAGGCATGAACATTTCAAGAATCACTTCTGAGTTGTAGATGCACCGCCCTCAGATCCATGGTGGCCATTAGTTCCAGGATTTGTTCTGTTATTAAAATCATGGATCCACAATTTTACGCTTGCTGCTACCGGCGCGCTAGAGCGTAGCCGAAGCTCATGGCTTTGAATGCGTTGTAAAAAACGGAAGCATTTTAAACTGAGAAAAAGTTAATGACCCGAAAATAGTAAAAAAATTGCTGCTATATCAGACATTTCTGCAAGCTGTAGGTGCCCTCTCAGCCGAACGCAAGCAGTTTTTTGTTACATTGCTCTCTATGGAAAAAAATCTTTTTGGGTTGCACAATTTTTTTTCGCTGCAGTACCAATGGACTAGCCTCTGGGGCCGCTAGCAACATGTTTAAGCTAGCAATACCCTATCCAGATATTTTAATAGATCCATGGTTTGAGGCTGTGTGTTCCTCTAGACCTCTAAAAGAAGCTGCTTTCCGCTCTGGTTCTAAAAGCTCATGTTAGAGAGCGGAGCATGAACGGGCCTCTGAACACGGCCACAGACTGAGCCGCTGTGGTAAAAACAGAACCATGCTTCCCGCGCAGTAATGTCCAGCGGCCTGTAATGGCCAATATAAGACACCATGACTTCAGCCAAGCTTCAGTAGGAGAAGTGAGGGGGAAATGGTCTTATTTTGATTTTAGAACAATTCATATATAGTTGTGACACACATTTCAGATTTTATTGGCCAATCACTGATTGACTGCACGTCACTGCAGAAACCTGACTTGACTAGTGTAAAGCAGACCTGGCTTAAACCAAAACCAAACAAACCATTTCTACCAGAAAAACATGACTATGATATAAAGCAGAACTAAAGCAGGTTTTTGACTATCAGACCTAGTCTAGAATAGGCCTAAATTAGAAGTAGGTCAACGTCAGGCTTAAACCACACAGAACTAATCTAAACTTCTTCCAACAACATAGTCGATCCGCTAACGCTTTGTCTTTGTCCCTCTGTAGCATCAGAAGCGTCCCTGGCTGCTGCAGGGACATGTGTCTTCCTTCTCTTCATCCTCATAGCTGGGATGGTCAAGTGCTTTGCCGTAGACCTGGTTCTGCTGTTCAGAAGACTGTTTCGTTTCAGACTGGGTGATGCTGGTGAGTACATCTCCAATATCTGTAATACTGTAGACCTGAAACCTTGTGCTTATGTGTGATTTCAGATGGAGGGCAAGGGCCTGCATACCTAAGAAAATTTGCAAATGTTGAACTTTATCATTATTTGTTAATTATCAGTTAATTTATTCTGACAGAAAATACTTTTAGACAGTTTTTGTTTCATGCTGATAGTAGTAATGTACTGTATCGCCAGAACTCTTACAATAATATAACGTGCTGTTATGAATTACAAGTTATTTGCTGAAAAAGTGCCTAGTTTTGTTGCAGCAACAAGTAAAGCCACAAAGGGAACTCTATACTATGGCCCTTTGCTCCATTTCATTAGAAACAATTAAGCACTTTTATATTTGAAGTCTTTGGAATATGACAGTGATTCACTTCAACGTTTTGGAACTTCATGGAATTTGTGGGCATTATTTCCACCTGATTTTCCTTTTGATGTTGATAATGATAATGATTATGATTATAATTATATATATTTTTTATATTCAAAGACAAAGAAACAGAATAAAATAAAAGCATCTCATAGAAAAATACAGAAAACAAAATGTGAGTTTGGCATACAGTCCTGTATCTGTCCCATCTGCCCCAGTGTCTTGTGAATGTCCATATTCAAGTTCAATGTAAAAGTGAGTTTTTCCATTTTGTAAATGTCCAATGTTATTTTGTAGAAAAGAATTCCATTGTGGTCATCTGGACACTGATTTTAGAAAAACAAAACGTTTTGACACTCATCCCAGAGTCATTCTCAATCTGCGGATCGAGTCTGGGAACTCACTGTTTTAGTGAGTTGAAAATTCTAAGCAGGAGAAGATGGGTTTGAAAGAGGAGTTAAGGAGGCCATTTGTGTTAAAAAAGAAATGGAAGGTTTAAGATTCAACCTTCTGGTTGTGTATAATAGTGTGTTGAAGCCATGGAGCGGGAGTAGCCCTGAGCATTCTGATGCTGATAGGATAGCCTCAAGTGACACTGTAAACACCCTTTATCAGGAGGTCCCGACCAGGACCAGACTCGAACCGCAGATTGAGAATGACTCTTGGATGAGAGTCGAAACGTTTTGTTTTTCTACAGTGTCCAGATGACTACAACCAAATCTTTTTCTACAATGGAACCCCCCTGGACAAATGAGGGATTACACCGACCTGTCCAATGTTATCTCAGTCCAGTCCTTGATAGTTGGTTCAGTCCCTGTCATCAATTTTTTTGTTATTGTCTTTTTTTACTGCAGCCAAAAGTCAGGTATCCATTCTTAATTTGTTTTGAGGATATGTTTTTTACTTTCACCTTTTCACCAGAAGAGTCGCTGGGAAAGAAAACCCATGCCTCACTTCTCACTTTTTGTTGAATTCCTCTCAGATGAGGTGAAACTTTTCTCGCTGTTGGCGAATCTCGTATGGAATATCCGGGGTAAAGAAGACGGGTATGCCATTGTAATGGAGGTCTCCTTTAACTTTTGCAGCGCTCCTTCACATGATTATTAAGAAACTTCATTATAAGGCTTCATGGTTTATCAGGTTTTTTGGCCCAGGTGATGCATTCATTCCATATTGATGGGGGGAATGGAACTTCATCTCCGAAAGGAGCTCTGGGATTACCTTCTCTAGGAAAGTTTCAGTTTAATTTCCCTCTCCCTCCGGTACCACCACAAGTCTGAGATTGTTCCTACATGATCTGGACTCCAAATCCAAGATCGTACTTTTCATATTCTTTCAAATTGAGGTGCGTCCGCCTGTCCGTCCGAGGGAGCCGGATCTCTCCTTCACAGTGGAACTCCTACAGATTTCTACTTTTTCCCAAAGAGGTTTGGTAGTTTTTCCTGGCCGAGAAGGAGGGTCTAAGGACAGGGGAGCTTGGGACATCTGTCTGAGGACACACGATGCTGACATTACAAGTCCTATGAACACTGTTTATTCTGTTTTTATGTTTTTATCTGTTTTTATTCTGTTTTTATTCTGTTTTTATTCTGTTTTTATTCTGTTTTATTCTGTTTTTATTCTGTTTTTATTCTGTTTTTCACTGTCTCCCCTCGAGACAACCGCTGTTGTAACTTTGGCCGTTACAAAAATAAATTGAATTGAATTGAAAATTGACCTCTGTCCGCAGCGCCAAAATATGTTGCTCTGTAACACCGATGCATGATCCATCTCCTCCTTAGGCTTTGAG
Source organism: Chaenogobius annularis (assembly GCA_015082035.1). Lineage (NCBI taxonomy): Eukaryota > Metazoa > Chordata > Actinopteri > Gobiiformes > Gobiidae > Chaenogobius > Chaenogobius annularis. Next base: position 124,948 of record BJKM01000498.1, on the reverse strand, counting down.
CTCCTTCAATTTGGTCCAATCGAGCTGTGTCAAAACCTGCTCTCATTTCAGTTCTCAGTGACACCATGTCATGCTGCATTTCATGCATCATAAGGGCCAGCTGTTGTAAAGTTAGCTCCTCGCCTCTTTCTGACAAGGATGAGCTTGGAAACCCCACGCCGAGGACGACACTTTGTTTAGCAGCGGGTGGAGGATTGTTTTAGCCGTGTTAGCCTCATTAGCTTGTGAGGTGGGCTGTTTTCCATTGAGGCCACGGTCCATCAGCGCTGATTGTTTAGCACCCGTAGCGTTACCTGTCTTGTGTTTTCAGTGTTTACTCATCTCTTGCTTCTCGTTTCTTTGGTGTATGTGGATGAAACAGTGACTTTTAAGTCAGATTTCGGCAGCAGTGGTCTCTAGATCGACGTCATAAACCGGAAGTCGTTAAAGTTGATTTTACGTAATATGACCCTTTAAACACAAATTTTATATACCTAGGGCCTAGGGCAGGGGTGTCCAAACTTTTTTCACAGAGGGCCGCATTTTTGAAACTTATACGGAGCAGAGGGCCAGAGACAGCCCGACAATGAAGTGAATCATTTGAAATTTTGCATTTGACATAGTTTCAAAGGACCTCCACACCTGTAATAAGACTTGGAACATTAATATTAGGTTAGTATAAATGTAATGCTTGAATTTCTTCAATTTTACAGTAAGAATACTACTTTTTGTTGTTTGGACCAACTTAGCAGGAAGCCGGAGGGCCAACAATAATTGGTCTGAGGGCCGCATTTGGCCCCCGGGCCGTAGTTTGGACATGCCTGGCTAGGTACTATAGTAATATAGGGTATATAGAATATAGAATATAGAAAGGTACTACTTTCCGTCATGGTACTTTCTTTGCCTTTAAGGGCTGAAGATGTTTGATGCTTATGTGGTGTACCAGCTGCACTCCCAGGACAAGCTCACAGAGGAGGCCCTGGTTCGATTTGTGTCCCAGGATCTGCCCCACATCCTGGAGGACAAGTGTGGATACAAGCTCTTCATCCACGGGCGAGACGACCTGCCAGGAGAAGGTGAGTTCAGGCTTTGTTGAACTGTTCCTTAGTGACGAAGTACATCCAGAATATATGGTATATATATATATATATATTCTGATATATGGAGGCTTAGGAATGTTGAAGGATTTTTTTTAATGTGGAATGTGTAATTGTGGTATGAGGTTGGGTTCAACTAATATTAAAAGGGACTCTTTAATCAAATTCAAGTAAAGACAAAATCTTACTGGGTTTAATCTAGAAAAAAATATCTTAACCAAACATATGGACACACACATTGACAGTCACTTGGTTCCATATCTATTACTATTTATTATAAATTATGTTTATGTAATGTTATGTAATGTTTTGGTTACGTTTGTTTGTTCCTTTAAGTTTGTTCAATACATTCAGCTGCTCCAGATTCACCTACACTTGATGCAGGGCATAAGGACATCACAGGTTAAAACATTACTGTAAAATAAAGGAGAAGATGACAAGGCAGAGACAAAGGTAGTGACCTGACAGGAGAGTTTAGCAATCAACCTTATTAACCAAAGAGCTACAACAAGATTCTAATTAGCACATGGCATCAGTAATACGTAGCTAATGTAGCGCTCCGTATCTTAATGCAAGAGAGCCATAGCCAAACCGGAGAGTGAGGACACACGGGTAGGAGCGTCGGCACTATAAAGAAGATAAAGTTATCTTACGTTATTATTACTTATATTATTTATATATATATATATATATATATGGATGTATTCTACTGCAATAGTAATAAACTTATGCCTATGTATATATATATTATCTGAGGATGCTCTAATGCTGTCAATGACCCACTGTTATAAAGGGATGGAGGGAGTGGAGGGAGAAAATGTTAAAACTATGCTAAAAGTGTTGAACAATCCCATATGATACACAACCTATTAAAATAGTTCTAAAAAAAAAGTTAAAGTTTAGAATAAATTGCATAAAAATTTAAAAGCATTTATTTACCATTTGTACCTGTGAACGAAGAGGACTCAACAACAAGCATGACCGGTGGTGGAACACGGCAGGCGTGCGCTGCTATATCATTTTACTTTACTGAAGTACACAATGTTGTGTTGTAATTGAACAGCAAAAGTAAAGCTATGCTATGTGTATTCCGAGAGTTAGTTTGGTGATGATGTGTTGACGGAAAAACACCATATATAACTGGGACACAGGACAATAAACACTGACGCTTTCTGTTAGATCTGAGTGCTGCTTTTGACTCTGTCGATCATGGGACCCTCTTACAGAGACTAGAGGACTGGGTGGGCATCACTGGCACTGCCCCAAACTGGTTAAAGTCCTATCTGGAAGACAGGAAGTACTTTGTTGAAATTGGTAACTGTGTCTCAGACCAGATGCCCTGACCTGTGGGGTGCCCCAAGGGTCAATCCTGGGACCTCTTCTATTCAACCTCTACATGCTGCCGTTAGGTCAGTTAATACGCAGCAAAAATGTGTCCTATCACAATTATGCAGACGACACTCAGATCTATGTTTCACTGACGGCAGGTGAATATGGACCAGTGGATTCACTCTGTCACTGCATCCAACAGATCAGTGTGTGGATGCAAAACAACTTTCTCCAGCTGAACTCAGACAAGACTGAAATCATCGTCTTTGGCCCACAGAAACAAAGAGAAAGTGTTAGCAGTCACCTCCAGAGTCTCGCTCTAAAACCTACAAATCAAGTTAGAAATCTGGGGTAATAATGGACTCAGACTTGAATTTAACAGCCACGTAAAATCAATAACACCAGCAGCCTTTTACTATCTAAAAAAACATTGCCAAAATCAAAAAGTATCATGTCTAAACAGACTTGGAGAGACTTATCCATGCGTTTGTCTCTAGTAGATTAGACTACTGTAACGGCCTGCTCACTGGCCTCTCCAAACGAGCTGTAAAAACAGCTGCAGTACATCCAGAACGCTGCTGCTCGGGTCCTGACAAGAACCAGGAAGTACGATCACATTAGTCCTGTGCTCAGGTCTCTGCACTGGCTCCCTGTGGCTCAGAGAATAGACTTTACAAGCAGCTCTGCTTGTATACAAGTCTCTCCATGGCCTAGCACCAAAGTACATCTCGGACATGTTAGTGCCATATGCCATATGAACTATCTCGGACTCTGAGGACCTCAGGGACCGGCCTCCTGCTGGTGCCTGAGTCAGGACTAAACATGGGGAATCTGCGTTTCAGTTTTATGCAGCTAAAATCTGGAACAGTCTTCCTGAGGATGTGAGACAGGCTTCTACTCTGGAATTGTTCCAATCTAAGCTAAAAACTGTTTTGTTTAGCTGTGTATATGACTGAAAAGATTTTATTTGCACTCTTCTCTTTTATGTCTTAAACTATTCTGTCATGTCTTTGTGATTTTAATGCATTTTCCTGTTGTGTGAAGCACTTTTGAATTGCCTTTGTGTACAAATTGTGCTCTACAAATAAACTTGCCTTACCTTGCCTTACCTAATGCGTAGGCATGAAACCTTAATGCGTGTGTGTGCATGCATTTCATGTGTCGGTGTGTGTATGCATGTGTGTGTGCAGATTGCGTGGAGCTGGTGGAGGAGCGCATGAGGAAGAGCAGGCGACTCATGGTCATCCTCACTCCAGGCTCAGGGTCAGAGGTCACAGAGACGTACCAGCTACCAGAGAGATATGACTGGCAGGTAACCCGCAGTTGTTAGTTTTAGGAGGACCAGTCCTTGTTCCACTTCTACGAAAGTGAAATGACCTGAAAGTAATTAAGGCAGTGTCATAGGCTGTAGGTTCACGTTGCCTAAGTGTAGATAGATATAATAGATGTAACAGACTTTGCGTGTTACACCAGTGGTTTTCAAACCTTACATACCAATTACCACTTGAAAACATATCTATTTTCCACCAGATCTAAACTAGGTCTCTTTACCAGGTCTTAAATATGGCTAAACAAAATGCAAAGGAATACATTTTTCAAAAAATGTATTAGTTCCAAATTATTTCCAGAAGACATTGTGCTTTTGATCGTCACGTTATGTTTTGAACATCTTAATTTGCAATATTGAGCTGAAACAACAAGTTTAGAAAACAAGTCTGCTTCCTGTTTTGTGCCGACCTCTTTATGTTACATCGTCTGAGAGCTGCAGTTCACGATTGTGAGCAGAGGAATTTGTTTTCATTTGTGCCAAAATGGCTACACGACACTACCAAATCCTACATGTGTCACAGTTTAAGAAAATAAAATTGCTGACTGATGCAAGTAACTATCAGTGGGCCTAACGCAGGGAGAGTCTGGAAGAGAACAAAGAAGACTCAAGTACACATGAATAATTCTAAATACAACTTCCAGTGGTTTAATAACAAGGAGAACATTTATAATACGAGTTCCTAAAAGTCAATTTTGCGTAATTTGTCTCCTTTAAATTATTGTCAACCCAAAAACCCAAAAATATGTTAAATTTCGATTACGTCATTATCACTTTTATGTAAAGCAAAATGTGTGGTCACTGTTGAAAACTAAACTGTTGCTACATGTTTTACACCGAGTATTTCAAATACTGTGACTCTGTCACACAATCACCGTTTATGTTATTATTTTTACATACATTGTATGCTATTTAAGTAATTTCTAAGTTCACAAATAATATTGTAGAAGTGCATTTACATAATTTTTTTGGGGAACCATGTCGGATTAGAACATAAATGTTGCCATCTGATGCATTGTATAAAGTAGTAAAAAAGTAGTAAAAAATAAAAAAGTATATCTGTGCTGTTCCTAGCATTGCACTTTTATCTGATGTTGTTTATACTGTATGTTGGTTTCAGGTGGGGCTCCATCAGGCCCTGGTCCACAGGGATCTCAGTGTGATCCTGATCCAGCTTGGAGACACTGGCTCCAGGGGATACTCCCACCTGCCCCTTGCACTGCAGCACCTGATCCAGAGGAGCGCACCCATTAGGTGGCCCCAGGAACAATGCAGCACCCATGTAAACTCTCGCTTCTGGAAGAAAGTCCGCTATCTGATGCCTGCCACCCCAGTCAAAACTTACAACATGTCCACTTTGTGAGCTCAGTCTCATTTTTCAGCTTCTTCGCTTTTCCAGTCTCGATATTGGTATATATATCTATACATATATATATATATATATATATATATAGATATATATTTATATAGATATATACACACACACACACACACACACACACATATGCACATATATATATGCATATATATATAGAGGGAGAGAGATAGCTATATATAAGGATATATACTGTATATAGATATAGATAGATAGATAGATAGATATCTACATATATCGATAAAACGGGCACCACTTTTGCCTTCACCTTCACCTTTCATGCCTTCTCCGGATCCTTTCTGAGCCCTTTGTAGTTCTCATTGCTCATGTTCCTTTGTCCTGATGTTGCCATCACTTGGTGTTGCCATGTCAACCTCAACGTCTGCTGTTTATCCACCACCACAATGTTGGGTTGGTTTTCCATTACCATTTTGTCAATCTATATCTGGAAGTCCGACCTACAGGATATTGACTTGGTCATTCTCTACCACCTTTGGAGGTGTTTCCCACTTTGACCTTGGGGTTTACAGTCCATACACCACACAGCTGTTTCTGCACCATGCCAGCCACTTGCTTATGGTGCTTCCATGTATGCTTTCCCTGCCAGCATCTTACAGCCTGCAGTTATGTGTTTCAAATTCAAACCCTTTTGGAAAAAAAAAAAAAAATCGTCGTTTTTTGGTAAAATTTCAGTCTGGCTTTAAAAGGCATCACTGTACTGAAACTGCACTATTAAGAGCTAACTGCACTATTTAACTGTTGACACTGGCTCCTCCAATATTCTATTACTTTCGGACTTGACTGCAGCATTCAATTCCCTGGATCATCTACTTTTGATTTCCCGTCTAGAACTATGTTGGCATCAAAGGGGTGGCCCTAAAATGGTTCAGGTCATATCTTGAGGATCGGTCCTTTCCTGTTCAATTAGGCCCTCATTGTTCAGACATGGCCCAACTTAGTTGTGGAGTTCTCCAGAGTTCCATTTTAGGCCCTTAACTGTTTTCTCTGTATAAGCTGCCCCTGGGGTCAATTTTTAAAAGACATGAAAAGAAAAAAGAATGAAATTTATTTTCATTGTTTTTCAGATTATTATATTATTATTAAAACCAATCTCAGATAGTGCAAAAACCCTGTTAAGCTGTCTCAAGGATGTAAGAGAATGGATGGCTCTCAACTTTTTGAAGTTAAATGATTCAAAGACAGAAATTGTGGTATTTGGTGAATTCTTGATATCAGCCACTTCAGTTATGTTCCGGTGGTACATCCCATGTAGGAATTGTCCTCCTGTGATGATCCCTCCTCCAACACCAATCCTCTGTTTCCCATTGGCTGAGACATTCATCTGTGCGGGCCTTGTCCTTGATGTACTTCTGGATCTTAGATGTTTCATCCTGGATAATGGCTCTCACCCTCACTTTTCCACGGCCTCCTTCCTTACGGCTAGTGTACAGTCTGCTGGATTTGGGGTGGAACCCTCCATGCATGGTGAGGAGCTTTTTGGTCTTAACATCTGTGGTCTGTTTCTCTTCCTTTGGCCTCCTTATTATTCCTGCAGGGTATCTGATCACTGGCAGGGCGTAGCTGTTTATTGCCCAGGACTTGCCTTACTCGTAGGTATTTGGCTGTTGCAGCTTTCCTTGTTGTCTCTTTGAGGTTGCCATTTGCCTTCCAATGTACAATGTAACCATCCTCAATGTCTGCTATTGTTCCTTCTGGGAGCGAGATCCGATCGTTTTCCACTGCCGCATCAAGTTTGCTATGAAGAGTCCTTAAGAGTCCTATTAATGTTGTACATCTCCAAGCTTTCAGTGATCCACGTGTGTGGCATTGAGTCATATGCTTTCTTATGGCAGCTGTAAATAAGAGTGTTATTATTATTAAGATTATAAGAGTATAAATTATCTATTTTTCTTATTATACTGCTTCTGTACCATTTGTTGCAACAGTGAAATTTCCCCATTGTGGGACAATGGGGAAATTTGAGCTCACAAGCTGAAATATTGATGACTCAAATCCCACAATGCAACTTGGTATTCTGCTGATCATCTCTACTCCCTGTATAAATAGCACACCACACACACATATTGTTACAAATGTAATTGTAGGGGTGTTAACAGCCACATTAGCAGTTTAAATTATTCAGCGGCGGGTCAGACCTTTTTCCTTAATTCTGGTGCATTTTAATGTGGTCCAGCCGGCTAAAATACGTTTAAAATGTCGAGGTTGTAATGCTTTAAAATTATGACGTGATTATAGTGTGCCAGTAGAAGTTGACTAAAGCCAGTTATTAATACACATTAGTAAGCTGAATTACTCGATACAATATTGGCTATGAAAAATAGTTTGGGTCAAATTGTGTTCATAACGAAATAAATGTACCTAAAACATCAGGCTGACAAGTTGAATACCATAATGAAGTATGTACCACTTGAGGGTCACAATGTATTTGTAAATTGTATATTTTTTCTTTATGATCATTGTACTATTAAGAGATTTGTATCTGATTCAGAGCACACACAGATTTGTGCAGATTAAGAAATTCCAGCGGAAACTCTCCACAAACTCACAGGTTCAATGGATGCAAGAAGTGTGAAGCTCCTGTCAAATAAGGGCTCCTATGTTCAAATGGAACTGTTCAGATGTTTTGATTGAAATAGCTTTTGATTTCAGTAACACATGACCTGCTAATTCTTCTAGTTTAACAAATTACCATTTTCAGTTCTTTACAACAATAACATGGTTTGAACACTGCTTGCTCTGTGCGTCATTTGGAATAATGCATTTTAATGCTTTTTTTTTTTCATTTTAAATACTGTTATCATTGGGAGGTTTGTTCAAAAACATTCGAATTGTATTCTAAGAGTTTGATGACTGGAAAATAATGATGACTGTCATTTATATTGACTATTTTATTTTGACAATTTTTCCATGCATTTGTCTCCAGTAGATTAGACTACTGTAACGGCCTGCTCACTGGCCTCTCCAAACGTCCAAACAAGAGAAGACAGCTGTAAAACAGCTGCAGTACAGCCAGAACGCTGCTGCTCGGGTCCTGACTAGAACCGGGAAGTACGATCACATTAGTCCTGTGCTCAGGTCTCTGCACTGGCTTCAGGCTCAGAAAATAGATTTTTAAGCAGCTCTGCTTGTGTGCAAGTGTCTCCATGGCCTTGCAGAGTACATATCTGAGTGGCAAACATCTCAGACTCTGAGGACCTCCTGCTGTTGCCCAGATTCCGGACTAAACATGGAGAATCAGTGTTTTAGTTTAATGCAGCTCCCACAGGTCTTGTGGGAGAGGAGAGACAGGCTTCTACTCCAATCTTGTCAAAAAAAATTATTGTTTAGCTGTGCATATGACTTTGAGGATTTTATCTGCACTCTTCTCTCTTAGGTCTTTATCTGTTTTGTGATGTTAATGATTTTTACCCCTGTTGTATGAAGCACTTTGAATTTCCTTGTGTATAAATTGTGTTCTACAAATAAATGTGCCTTGCCTAAAAAAATGTGCAAGATTTCCTATCAGGTAGCTCAGACTTATACTGTCTGCAGCGGCATGAGCCGCAAAGACTATAAATATTTGTCTCCACTGCACTTCGTGCGTCTAATTTTCATGCGGAATTTCTATGCGGGAAGTTTAATCCGAGCTTGACTCCTGTCCTCAATTCCTCAATTCTCCACAGGAAATGTGAGGAAGTCCCAGTCCCAGCCACAGAGGAGAGAAAAGCTGGGAAGTGAGGCAGGAGGGGACATGAGCTAATGGTCAATGAGACAGAGTTTCCTCTGACCAAAATGACCCTGTAGTGAGACTTTACTTACAGGGCTTATTTATATTGTTATTATTAGGTGTTTGCAATATAATTATTACTTTTACTTTCTGACGGGACAAATTGAGTTTGTGATGTATCGTGATATGTATTTTATGGTTTCAATAGTGTAAAAGCTTAACTGGAAGAAGCGCTTCGGGAAATGAGACACATGGAAGGCCGTGGAGAAGACCTTGGCAGTATTTATAGTCTGCGTGTTCATGCGGCTGCAGACAATAGAAATCTACTTGCTGCAAGGAAATCCTGCTCATTTCCTTGCGTAGTTACACATTTTCCCCTGATGGCTACGCATGTACCCTCACATACCCTTGTGGACACACATGTCAGGCATAAACCGATCTTAATAGTTCTCCGTCAAATCTACATGGAAGTGCCGCACACCCCCCGACGCACCTCAGATCGCAGGTCTTATTTAGCAGAAGTTTGGCCGAGCCACAAGGTCTGATCCAATACCAGTGTTTCCCGTACAAAGGGCGCCCCGCCAATAAAATTTTGTGCTATAATCACAAACTACTACTCCAGAAAACTACTAAACTACTACTACTACTACTACTACTACTACTACTACTACTACTACTACTACTACTACTATTACTACTACTACTGTTTTCATAGAACCCAGCCTTCATTTTCTCTCATGCGTCACCTGCCTAATCCAGTCAGTGTCTTGAATCTTCATGGCTCTGACATACTTTCTCAAGCAGCTTCTCTCAAACAGAACAGGGAGATCCATGGGACAGATGCAGAAACTGTCCCAGCTCCAGAGTAAGTTAAATTAGACTGAGTGGATTGTATTGAAATATGAATATTAATGCTTACTGATAATTTTTCGTTGACAGTATGCAAATGAAACCTAGCAGGTATTTTACCTGCGATAAAGTTGTTAGCATTATTTGTTTCACAGATGAATTGAGTAAAACAGTGAGTGAATGAGAAGTATTATAAGAAAGATCAGTATTTAAGAAGATAAGTTGTGCAGAAAATAATTCATTAATTAATGTACACTGCTTGCCGGTCAGGCAACTATACTGTCTGTCCAAAAATAAAAGTCGCGACTATGATTCAACTAAACAAATAAAATAGGTATGCACCTCCTACTGGATAACTGCTGCAGGTGTATCATGTATTTCATTGTCACTCATAGGTAGGCAGTAGTGTCGAGGGACTTGCCTAAGGACCCACTCTAGATTCTCATTCTGCCACAAGGGTGATTCGAAACCAGGTCCCCCGCGTGAAAGTCTGATGACTCCCCAGTCACTGAAGTCACCCTCAGACCTAATATGGAATAGGTCTGCCTCATTTGTTGAGTAGTCCGGGTAGAGCTGGTGTTTGGATTATAGGGTATAAGAATAAGGAAGGGGGGGAGCATGGGAAGAGGGGCACGGGTGATGGAGAGTCAGCGATGTGATTTAAGAGAGAAGGACGTTGATCAAAATAAATCAAATAAAATTATGATAAAGAGCAAGAGAATGATGGTGTGGAAGATGTGTGTGTAGTGAATGTAAAAATACAGTATATAGGTGTTACTGTTGATGGATTCCTGCATGTTTGGGTAATTCGGTATTTTTTTGCCACTGAGGCCCCAGTGGTCAGAAAATTCCTGCTTTCACCTACCCCTTATCCTTGCCCACATCCACTTTTCAAAAATAAAAATATGTAAATGATAATCCCCTTTTTATTATGGTGAAATGTCACTGTGAAGAGGCAGGGCTTCTGCAGTTTTGAATAGGAAGTCAGTGGACTTGTTTCCTGGTTTACAATGAACATGTAAGCAGGAAAGCTGAACCTTCAGCTGAACCTTCTCACCCTGGATAGGGACTATTTGAGCCACTCCCCTCAGGCAGGAGGCTTCGGTCCATCGGGACAAGAACCTCCAGCAGAACAAAGTATTTAGTATAAGTCTATTTTTATCTTATTTAGTCCACCACCGTAGACTCCTTCCGCTTCCTCACACCACCATCACCCAGGACCTCAAGTTGGTAGCCCTCCATCAGCTCCCTCATCAAGAAGGCCCAGCAGAGGATGTACTTCCGCGGCAGCTGAGGAAAGCCAAGCTGCCAGTGCAGATGATGGGCAGTTTTACACCGGCCATCATTGAGTCCATCCTCACCTCCTCCATCACCGCTGTGGTACGCTGGAGCCACAGCCAGGACAAACAGAGACTACAGCGCATTGTGCGTTCTGCTGAGAAGGTGATCGGCTGCAGACTTCCATCTCTGCAGGACCTGTACGTCTCCAGGCTCTAGGACGAGCAGGTCGGATCACAGCTGACCCTTCTCACCGTGGACATGGTCTATTTGAACCACTCCCCTCAGGCTGGAGGCTACGGTCCATCCGGACCAGAACCTCCCGCCACAATAATAGTTTCTTTCCCTCTGCCGTTGGACTCATGAACACTTCTTCAACACCTGCCACCACAATTTAATCAATCACTAACTGCCACTACAGCTGTAAATTTTACTGTTAAATTCTTGTGTATATAGTAAGTCTATTTTAATGTAATTGTTTCCTAATGTATGCACTTTTGATTTAATATATGTTTCATATATGTTGTTTTTATATACTGCTCAGTGTTTTATGTTACACCTTAACGCCGAAAACAAGTTCCTATGTTTGTGAATGTTTGTTCATTGAAAATGGCAATAAACCTTTTCTGATTCTTTTTTATTATCATTTTTTTTTAATTCATCCTTTAATTATTATTTGTGTTTAATTGCTTATTATCATTATTATTATTATTGTTGTTGTTGTTGTGTTGTTGTGTTGTTGTTGTTTTTTTCTGATTCTGATTCTAAAATAATGTACTATTTATGTTATAGTTCAATACTAAGTACCTGAAAAAACAATACCCATTTATGTTGGTCAATAACACAGTCATTATCAGTTACCAGAATCACTGATAGTGATGAAACAGTAACTCAATTTATTATCTACCAACTGAAACATTAAGCACGACTAAACCGATAATATAATAAATAGATCCATGGACTAAACATGTTTGTGTTTCTGTAGTCGTGTAAAAATCCTCCTGAAGAGGGCAGCACTTGATTCTCCTGCAGCATCAGGAGCAACAACAACCCATCTAACCCGGAAGTGACTGGGAGCTGAAGGAAGCGCGACAAGAGCGTCTGAAATCTTCAACAAAAGTCCACGATAAACGGTGAGAGCGCATTAAAACATCATCGACTAACACGACCCGGCTATACACATCTTAGTTTTACAAAGAGCTCATAAAGATGAGTTGTTATTTTCATCAAAAGAGTATTTATCGGTGAAGTAGCAAAGGTTAGCAACGGAGCTAAATGTCGAAAAAACACACATGGCCCTAGCTAATGATGAGAGTCGGATTATTATATCGGTTATTTGGGGACTCAGGTGAAACAAGACTCACTTCCTTGTTTTGGCTTCTTTTCTTGTAGATGTAGGTTTAGTTCTGTTTTGGGTGTGATGCTGGGTTTCATTTGTCATCTCAACATTCGACTGGCCTTACGGTATTGGGGGCATTGCCACAAGAAAATGTTCAGGTTCAATATTTATAGTTTTTTTAACATTTTGAATCTACTGTGTATAGGGATGGTGCACTATTCTTCTGCCATTGGACGCTTCTATGCTTCCCATTCAAACGTTTAGTCAATTTTTTCTCTCCCATCGTCTATAACTTTTAATTACTCTCTAAATAATGTTCTTCCAAAATGCGACTCAACAGAGCACAAAATGTTTTCTGTAAAGTAAAAGGAATATAACAGTGTGCCTGATACTTTGCTTCAAAACATTTCTAAAATGAGTTACACCTCGGTCAGAAACGGTTTGTAAAAGGTGCTTGCACAAAGATCACAGTGAATACATTATTTACTCAAATTGCCACTATCTAAAAGAATACGTTTTTATATTGTATTCCAAAGGCTTTACACTCACTAACATGATTTACCCTTAAAAATGAGATCGTAAGAAACATTGTTAATCACAACTCGCCAATTACTGAATTTTTTGACATTTTGATTTAATATGGCCTCTCTTTGTTATAAAATGTCTTTGTGTAAGTCCCTAAAGTCCTGATAATAACTATCAAAATATGACTGATGAAAATGTAAAGAAATTTGTCGTTTATATTTCTGCTTTTCTCCACAGTAATGGATTCTCCTGACAGCAGTCATGCTCAAAGGGACCACAGCGGTGCGTAGTGCTGGAAGTATTCATTCAAATTTTGTATACTTTAGTAGATTGTTTACACTTGAGAGAAGACAGAAATATTAGTTTTTAAGTAATTGCATGCCTTTAAGAGAGTTCATTAGAGGTCTAAACTACAAAACCCTATGGAGACAGGGAATTTATTTATCTACAAAGCGATTCTTAATAATTGTAGCCGTTGCAGCTCAAGATTTTTCATGATATTTAACATTTAGAAAAGGTTTTACAGGGATTTTCCTGCTGCCGAGTTGGCGTGTAAGGCCTGTGGTATTATTTAAACATGCATGCAAAACATTTTCTAGTTGAAAAGACTTGCTGAACCGTCCGTACTTGCCCATTCCGTTTCTCAGATGAGGAGTCCAGTGCCGACGCCAAAGCAACAGAGGGTCCGACCGCAGTGCCCCAACATTCCGCCCACTCGCCCTCCAGCTCCTCCTCCGGTGCAGAGGAGGTCCAGAACCAGAACGAGAGCAGCAGCAGCAGCAGCAGCAGCAGCGAGGATGAGGAGCACCTGGGGGCCATGAGGAGGCTCCGGAGCAGCGTGGCACATGTTACAGTCAGTATACTCTAGAGCTCTCCAGCAGCTACTTGGGTTCTATTGGGACTTTAAATTGGATTCATGTGATCTTGGAAGAGACTGAGAAAACTACGTAATCATCCGACTTCCGAAAACTCAGAGCGTTCATGAGAGCAGCAACACACGTGAAACACAGACAAGAACAGGCTTTTGCATTCAATTCAATTCATTTTTGAAAACCGCAAAAATTGTTGATTTTACCAGCAGAAAGTTAGAAAGGCGTCCAGCATTACTTTAACTTGGTTGTCTTTGCTGATTCATTAGACTGATGTACTAACCCTTTTTGCTGTTCGAGGAGAATTCTGTGAGGGGACGAGCTGTATCTCATAGGCAAATTGCTGATTTATTATGCAAAATAAACAACAAATTGCAATATGCATTTTTGTCAGTTTTGCCCTCTTTAACTTTTAAAGAACTTCACGTGACAATAATATGAAAGGATTTTCACTAGTGGTGTGCCAAAAGGCCAGTGTTATGGAAAAAGCTTGGACTGATATTTTCTATACATTTTTTATTTATTTTTTTAAACACTTGTATTTTTAAACACTTTTTAGTATTTTGAACAAAGGAATTTCGCTGTTAACATATTCCTTTTTATACGTTCTTTCCAAAATAAGGATAAAATCTATTTTAAAATGTATATAGCCAATTAAAACGCATAATATTTCTTCACATTTTTCCAATCTGTGAATTTCTTGTTTCTCCAGTCCGTGTGTCATCATGTTGCTCTGCCTCTACCGTTTTTTTTTAATTTAACATGTGTAAACAGATTGTTTAGGAGAAAAACTAGTCAAATAATGTTTGAAAAAAACATGAATTTGTCGCACATTTATTGAGTATGTTTTGTCTAAAATTTTTCTAGAGCTTTTAAAAGTTTGTAATTTTGTAATTTCTGGGTATTTTGAATCAGCATAAAGGCTGGATTAAAGTTTACAGCCTGTTCTGTTAGACCTGTTATAGCATCAGAAAGCCTCTGTCAGTGCTGTTTTCCTCCTGGTTCTGCGAAGGACAGCAGGGTTTACTCATTACCGCAATGTAATATCCGCAGACTGAGATTGGTACTTTTGACTGACACCGATATTACTCAATAGTGTGAATATCGGCTGATACCAATACTGTGCAGATATATTGGTGCACCCCTAATTTTAACATATTGGTATTCATTTTACCTTCCCTTGGAAATAAATAATTCAGGATTTCACAGATTTTTAATTCATGGTACTTTTACTCAAGTGTAGTATTAGTCGACTCCTCCACCCCTGCTCTTTAATAATGATCAGCTTCTGAAAAAACGCATGTTGTATGAGCGTGTTTTCAAGACAAACAGCTTCTCATGATCACAACTTAACGTAGTTTTCTAAAAATACACATGTCACCTTTTCAAAACTAGCTTTCGTTTTCTATTTCAGAGAACCAGGCCTCAAGGACAGAATGGACCTGGAGAAAAAGACCATTCCAAATCCAGATCAGGATCCAGAGAGCCAGACCCAAACCAGGACCAAACCCGTTCCAGCAACCCCGGAGACCAGTCCAGATCCAAAGACCTGGACCAAATCCCTGAGATAGAAGACCAGCACAACAGGGACAGCTCTAGGTCCAAGTCCAGAGACCGCTCAAGATCTAGAGAGGGCGACAGGAGGAGAGACAGGTCCAGAGACGCAGATTGGAGGAGAGACAGGAGGGACAGGTCCAGGGACAGATCTAGGTCCAGGTCCAGGTCCAGGGGTAGAGGAAGACGAGAGCGCTCCAGATCCAGAGAGAGGAACAGGGATCGAGAGTACTTCGAAAGAGCACGCAACGGACGGTAACTCTCCCATTCTACTGGCAATTACAAACACGTGCATTATATTATCTAGAACAATCAACGTGAAGATGGTGCTTCGCACATCAAATTCTGTAGCAGGTGTGTTGGAAAAGGCGTGCGTAACGCTGGATATACTGAGAGAAAAGGTCCCGCACACTGTCTGACTTGCAAGGTGAATTTATTTACAGCAGGTGAAGTGGCAACGTTTCGGCAACCAGGCCTTCCTCAGGATAAATGGGCGACTGAAGCTGGAAATGAAGCTTTAATAGGAGTGGCCATAAGAATAGGAGTAGCCACTCAAAGACACCAAAGCAGATGCTCAAAAAAAAAACATCAAAGATCATCATCAAATATATCGAAAATACATTTCAGTACCCAAACGAGACAGTGACAGCTAATGATAATATTAATTACAATTAATTACAATTCACATCCGTCAATCATAGTGGTCAATACAATACAAAATTGATAGCAGAGTAAACGTATACATAGATGTATTGAATAAAGCTGACAGGTCGATGGGAAAACCCTGTAAGTTTCATTCAAAAATACATGTGTACTGTAGGTCGTCTCGTAGATCAGAACCGTTACAAGAAAATGTTTGGATTGAATTCATCATTCAGCCCCTTAGGAGCCCGTGTCTGCAAGGTATAGATCCAAAATGCTTCATGGTGTTTTAAATAGCAGGTCATCTGGTTTCTCTCAGTATTATCTAGAACAATAAAACCTTACAAAAAAAAGAAATGTGAATATATTTAGTCTTAAAGGACACATATTCTGCATTGTTTGTATTTTCATTGTCCTTTAACGTGATCCTTTACTTTGGCGTCTCATGTCTTTGAACTTAAATAAATGTTTGTACTCTAAACTACACCTGACTTTATCAGGCGTTCACACATGAGGAGTTGTGTTAGCGCTACCGGCAGCAGAGGGAATTATCATGGGGAAATGAACAAAAGTGTGCTTGGACCGCCATGCTAAAGTTAGCACACAGTTCTAATGAACCTATGGATTCCAGGGAGGGATTTGTTGTCACAAATCTGAGAAATTTGAAATGGAGTGATTTTGAGGCTCAGAGGGAGAGGAGCTCGTAAACGGGATTAATGAAAAATCTGCACTTTAAATTGTAATCTTTTTTCAACACAAAACTGAATTACAACATTCAGCTATTTTCAAACAGAACTGACTGACAAGTCACAAAAGTATCTAAAATGTAAATAGAAAACTTTTTCCACAAATGTAAGTTATTTTTAAAGACTATAATAAGTTATGACCTTTCAGAGAAGACATGAAAGTTGTTGGCGTAGAAAGGTTTAACCATCATCATTTGTTTTCCTCAGAGATCGTCGTGGTGATCGCTACGAGCCCGACT
The DNA here is from genome assembly GCA_015082035.1 of Chaenogobius annularis. NCBI lineage: Eukaryota > Metazoa > Chordata > Actinopteri > Gobiiformes > Gobiidae > Chaenogobius > Chaenogobius annularis. The sequence continues at coordinate 108,073 of BJKM01000498.1, read as the reverse complement.
ACAGGAGGCGGGACCGCTCCCCGTCTCCTGCCGATAAAGAGCCCACGGTGGAGCCTCCTGTGAAGAGGAAGAAGGAAGAGCTGGACCCCATCCTGACGCGCACTGGAGGAGCCTACATCCCCCCCGCTAAACTCAGGCTCATGCAGCAGCAGATCACAGACAAGAGCAGGTACTGCGCACATGTGACACGAGCGGGGGCACTGCACACGTGTGACACGAGCGGGGGCACTGCGCACGTGTGACACGAGCGGGGGCACTGCGCACGTGTGACACGAGCGGGGGTACTGCGCACGCACGGCACGAGAGCGGGTACTGCGCACGCGAAATCTGGAAGGGATAACTTAAATGTTCTGAAATTTGAATCAGCTGTTTTTAGACCTTCCTTTCTGTGGAGAATGATCTGAATGAAATGGAACATTTCTGTGTATTGCAAAGGCCAGCCATGTAAATAAGCTTCAGATGCCTGGAGCCACAGCGTAGGGCAGAGGAGGAGTCCTCGGAGCAGCACGTAGGTCGCCCTGCAACTTTGGGATTTACCTAGCTAGAATGTTATTCTATTTTGACCGGGATATGCGCAAAGTAAAAAATATATACCGTATTTTCCGGACTTTTAGCCGCTCCCCTATATAAGCCGCATTTGCTCTATTTTTAAAAAAACGATAATAAAACAATACATAGGCCGCACCTTTTGTATAGGCCGCAGAACTCTTTCCTTGACTTTTGGCATCGCATGAGCTCGTCCCGCTGTCCCTCCAGCGTCTCACCGTACATTCATTGATGTTAAGCTTGCGTGCAGCCGCGCGGTTTCCTAGCAAGATCGATGGCCTTCAGCTTAAAACTTGCTTCATACGAACTTCTTCGTTTGGGTTCCATAATGATGGGGCAAGAATTTGAAAATAATTTATAGTTGGTAATTTGTCGTCCGTGTTCTATTTGCTAGCTGAATAAAAAAGCAACATCTGCTTCTTTGCTTAACTTTTCTGTAGTTTTGATTCTAATTCCGGTTAGTGCGCCCCTAGCGGTGAAAGAAAAAAAACCACAGAAAAGCCGCAGCCTCTAAATAAGCCGCATGGCTCAAAACATCTGACAAAAGTAGCGGCTAATAGTCCGCAAAATACGGTAGGTTGGATTCTATTTTCTGATTCTATTTTTGCATGACATGCGTGTGCTGTGAGACCGAGGCATAAAAGTAACTGTTCAGCGCTTTTATCCACTGTCACTTGAACACCAGACAAACCTAAAATAGTGCTTTGGGCTCAACCCCACTGTTAGATGCAGCCTACGCACGGAGGTCTAATTTTGTCACAAATAATGATTTAGGAGGAAACAAACTAAACTGACAAAGTTACCACAATAAAGTCGGGAAGCCCAGCTTTATGAACAAAATGCTTATTGATGTTTCCTGTTGTCCCTCCCCCTTTGCAGTCTGGCCTATCAGAGAATGAGCTGGGAGGCACTGAAGAAGTCCATCAACGGTCTCATCAACAAAGTCAATGTGTCCAACATTGTGCACATCATCCAGGAGCTGCTGCAGGAGAACATTGTGCGCGGCAGGTGAGTGGGCCTTCTGAGGCACTTTCATGGTTCCAAGGAACAGATTCTCGGGGCCTGGTTCTCTCTCTGATCTCCTTTGCTTTCCCAGAGGTCTTCTGGCCCGTTCAGTGCTCCAGGCCCAGGCAGCGTCTCCCATCTTTACCCATGTCTACTCTGCTGTGGTGGCCATCATCAACTCCAAATTCCCTCAGATTGGAGAGCTCATCCTCAAGCGGCTCATCCTCAACTTCAGGAAGAGTTACCGCCGGAATCTCAAGGTAAAACCCCATAGACATGTTTTTTCCCCCATAAATATTTTTTATTTCAGTAAATTAAACATGTTTTTGTATGTTTTTTCAGCAACAATGCCTCACAGCCTCCAAGTTTGTGGCTCATCTCATCAACCAGAACGTGGTATGTCCTTTGCCTCTTTTCTTCATGCACTTTCAGGGCTCTAAAACAGGGCTATTCGACTTAATTTTCCTCAGCGCCAGATTTCTCAGCGGGGCCTTGGCCTCTGGGCCGGATAGGCTACAAACCAGGGCTATCCCAGACTTGATTCTGGGTCTAAGACTAACCCAGAACCAAACAAGGTCTATCCCAGGTCCAAAACAGGTCTTAAGCAGAATTAAATAAGGACTAAGTCAGAAAAAACAGCAAACCAGGTTTGAACGTGTACAAACCAGGAGTTAAACCAGAAAACAAGAAAAAAAAATCTAAAATAATAACATTTGGAAGATGGGACGCGGGCCGGATCAGATCGTTTGGCGGGTCTGAGGTGTCCCCCGGGCCTGAGGTTGAATAGCCCTGCTCTTGAAAATCCATTCTCCAAGTCTCCTTGTACTGATCTGAAGATCACGCCAGTGTGAACATGCTGTCAAGACCGCCAAGAGAATGCTTAAAACAGGTGGTCTCTGAGCGACTCCTCCCACTCTGAAGCGATCCGAGGGTGGTGTGAAACCAGACAATGTTGGGACACAGTTTGGAAATAAAATAAAAAAACACTTGGAATTGGATTAAAAACACTGGATTATGTATAGTATATGTGAATTAGCAAAGTCTGGAACTCCAGACCTGGAGTTCTTTTAAAGGTAAGGTAAATACGCCTCATATGGGGTTACATTTTCCTCCAAGGATAGTTAAATGTACCGTCATTATTTCCAAAGGTACATGCACCCTAAATATACTATTAACACTATATAGGCCTATATAATAGTGAACAGGTAGTGTCTCCTCCTCCTCGGCCTGACTCCTCCTCTCTCGCCTCCCTCATGTGAGCCGTGTGCTCCTTCTGAAACTCACTGAGAAAGCGAACAAAATTACAATTGTGTATCTGTGTAGTGATACTCAGGTTGTCTTTTGACCCGTGAGTCGGGTCTGGCCAAGAAAGTATCATCTCAACACGGCAGATCGCCGTAATCGCACATACGCGTCCGTGTCTTTGTATTCTGCCGCGTCTACATTCACTTCCTCATTAAACTAATTTCTCCGTGAATATGAGTCTGATTGTAATAAAAAACACCGCGTTTTGGAGCTTAAGACTTCTTTATTTGAAATAGTATTTCAATGATTGCGCTACCTAAAATATGGGATGAAGTTGGGTTTTAGGGACGGTTTATTTCCCCCCCCCATGTCAAATCGGATGGCGGGCCATTTGATTTATCATGTTAAGGATGGCGGCCCAGCCATCCCTGTATGTATGTATGTATGTATGTATGTACGTACGTATGTAGCGAGACCCCTGAACTCTCTAATACAGGGATCACCAACGTGTCGCCCGCGTGGACCTGTTCTAATTGTAGAACAGCTCGGCCAAAGCGTTTTCATTTTCAGTGTTCAAAACACTGCTCGGCCTGTTTATATGAGAGCTGGACATGTAGAGACGGCAACAGACGAGATGACCAGCTCCATGTCACTTTTTATTTTTTCAAAATACACAAAGTAATCACGTCGTTACAGGCGCTAAAGGGCCAACCCAATATGTGTGCATGGACCGTGATCTGCTGCGCGACGAGGGTGAAAGAGACGTGTAACATCACGTCAGTGATTTTTTAATATAAACGACAAGCAAAAGGGAGACAAATAATGCGCACAGGACTGAAGCGGGTCTAACCCAAACCAGGACTGAAGCGGGTCTAACCCAAACCAGGACTCTCACAGGACTGAAGCGGGTCTAACCCAAACCAGGACTCTCACAGGACTGAGGAGGGTCTAACCCAAACCAGGACTCTCACAGTACTGAACCGGGTCTATGATAAATACACATAAATGCCTCACATACACTTATATTAAACCTTTACTCAGTTTTATTGTTATGTAAATGTAGTCACGAATGTCATTATAGGCCCATTTAGGCTAATTGAACAGGTGGTCCTCGACTAAGTCCGTGCTCATAAAGTAGCCCTTGGCCCTAAAAAGGTTGGTGACCCCTGTTCTAATAACATCCTCTCCCTCTCCTTCCCCTCGCCCTCTCTCTCACTCTACTCTCTCTCCTTCTCCTTCGCCACTCCTAATCCCTCTCCTCTCTTTCCCCTCCCTCTCCTCTCCCCCTCTTCTCCCTCTCCTCTCCTTCCGCTCTCCTCGCCCTCTCCTCCCCTTCCCCTCTCTCCTTTCTCTCCACTCCTTCTCCTCGCCCTCTCCCCTCCTTGCACTCTCCCTCTTCCTCTCCTTCCCCTCTCGTCTCCTTGCCCTCTCTGTCCTATCCCATCTCCTTCCCTTCCTCTCCTTTGCCCTCTCCTTCGCCCTCTCCTTCCCATCTACCTTTCCTTCCCCTCTCCCTTTCCTTCCTTCCTTACCTTCCTCTCTCCCTCTCCTTCCCTCTCACCCTCCTCTCGTGTCCAGGCTCATGAGGTGTTGTCTCTGGAGATGCTGACCCTTCTGCTGGAGCGGCCCACAGACGACAGTGTGGAGGTGGCCATTGCCTTCCTCAAGGAGTGTGGCCTCAAGCTCACCGAGGTGTCACCCAGAGGAATCAACGGTATGGCCTTTAACTGAGAGTCAGGTCATTCCAAGTACTGCTCGTCAGAACTTCTTCTAGACTTTTAGACTCATAACCAGCTCTTCATTTTACTGTAGATCTTGATGTCCTCCAGATAAATAAAGCTTCTCTCATAGAAAGCTAATTATATATTTCAAATAGAATAGAATGTACACACAAACACAAAATAATATTAGTTCTATTTGCTTCTTTCTGATGGGCAGAGGCAGTGACCGCAGGGAGTCATGCCTCATAGTTACATCCAGTGTGTAGCTCTGCTTTTGTAGTATTACCACACGATTTTATACTAGTTCAAATGCAGATTAGGGCTATACAGACTCTCACATGCATACAAAAAGACCTTTTATAACAAAGACGGTGTGCAGCCGGCCGCATTGTTGTGAGTTTGAATCCCGGCTCCGACAATTTACTGTATGTCCTCCCTTCTCTCTCATCCCCATTTCACACTCAGCTGTCCTGTCTAATAAACCCTACGGGCCAAAACAATATTCCCTACACAATCAAGACTAAGATCATCTTCATTATCAAATATGAATGCTATTAGTCATGTTTTTCTTCACCCACGCTGTTTTATCTGTGTGGTTTATGGCTTGTTTTTATTCATTGCTTTCTGTTCAAAACTCTAAAGAGCAATCTTATCTTAACTTTAGAAATGTCATAAAAGTTACTACTTTAAGTGAGTATTCTGAAACTCCTCCTGCCGATTGGTCTGAAACATGCAGTGCACCAGTATAACTACTCACAAAAATGTTTTTTTTAAATATACCTTTGAACTATAAAATGTGACATGACCCTGCCTTATATTTTGAAAAGTATTTACAAAAGCTGATAATTACACAGTAGATAATTATGTCCCTTAAAACTCCATTGCACTCAAGACACGACTGCTCTATTCTTCCAAACTCAGCCATCTTCGAGCGTCTGAGGAACGTCCTGCATGAGTCGGCCATCGACAAGCGGGTGCAGTACATGATTGAGGTCATGTTCGCTATCAGGAAGGACGGCTTCAAGGACCACCCAGTGATCTCCGAGGGGCTGGACCTGGTGGACGAGGAGGACCAGTTTACCCACATGATGCCCCTGGAAGACGAGTACAACATCGAGGACGTGCTCAGTAATAACACACGCTCTGCGACACACTTGTTCTTTTCAACAGAAATGTGCTAAAACATGTCTTAACATTTAGCAGTTGAGGTTTAATTATCAAACAAATGTTAAATGTGTGTAACTTATCACAAAAGTGCAGAACTATATCACCCTCATGTGAACGTTTACGTCACTTTTTGAAATGTTTAAATTGAATCTGCTTTAAACTTTAAACTAAATGCTCAATATTTGAAATTTTACATCGCTTCAAAATAATATTCACAGTATTATCGAAATGTCCAAACTTTGCTCTGCTGGGCCGATGGTCACGCTCATGTCGTCAGGTTTTTACCGTTTTGAAATGTTAAACTCTTCACAGCTCCTTTAAAATAATTTTCCAAATTTTTGTGTCTGCCTTGGACAAAACATTTCACTTTGTAGAGTTATATCTCTAGAAGAGCTATAGTTTCAGTGCTACAATAACAGCAAAAATGAATTATAATATTAATAAAATGGATCAACAGTTTATTTATTAAACATTATGTCAAAATCTCTTCTTGCGTCATTCTTATGGAAATTAATTTATTGTATGTGTTTTCAGATGTGTTCAAATTGGACCCAGACTTCCTGGAAAATGAAGAGAAGTACAAGACTCTGAAGAGAGGTGAGTCACACAGCCTCCAATCAGCTTGTGTTCTGCTCCCGTCCGACCAATCGGCTTGTGTTCTGCTCCCATCTGACCAATCGGCTTGTGTTCTGCTCCTGTCTGACCAATTGGCTTGTGTTCTGCTCCCGTCTGACCAATGGTGCTTCTTGTGTTCAGACATCCTGGACGAGGGCAGCAGTGACTCCGGGGACGAGGCTGGCGGCAGCGATGAAGACGAGGAGGGGGAGGAGGGGGAGGAAGGGGAGGACACAGAAGGTAGGTCCACACACTTGTCATAACTTTGACAGACTGACTCACAGCTATATTTATATAATATATTAAATCAACTTATTTAGCTCAAGAAAGAGAGGAAATATTATAAAATGTCAATATTAATTTGACTAGTTTCCACTAAATTCCGTGAGATCAGAATCAGAAAGAGTTTATTGCCATTGAACAAATGAACAAATGAACAAAATTCACAAACATAGGAACTTGTCTCAGCCTTAAGGTGCAACCTAGATTGTCTTGACTCTAAATGTTTGGATTGACTATTTCAATAAAACATATTGAATGGCCAATGGCGTGAGGAACCTGCTCTGCCAGATTGTTATGTATCTTTCTGAATGGAGTTCAACACAATTTCACTCTGGACAGGCTCTCTGAGAAAGCAGTCAGTAAAAGGCGTAGCCATGATGAATATTTGAATCTGATTGTTTAAAGCATCACAACGGGAACAAGCAGAGAACTCAAACAGTTGAATCCAGTCCGGAAAAGCTCTGCCTCCCCATCCTCAAATACACAATGCACCTCTACGTGCACAGTTTTAAAAACAAACTAGTCCGTAAATGTGCTAAATTAGGCCAAAGTATGTCTGACACACTCCATGTCGTCTCTGCATTAGATGCCATGTGTTCAATCAGTGCATTATTTTAGAGGGTAATAAATTAATGCTTAAAGATGTGTGATATTCCTAGGAGAGAAGATGACCATTTTTGACCAGACAGAGGTGAACCTGGTGGCCTTCAGGAGGACCATCTACCTGGCCATCCAGTCCAGGTACTCCACCCACAGTAGTGCAGCTGCATGTGCACTGCATGTGTACTACAATGTGAACGTCGTTGGCCTTTTAAACATTCTGTACTTCATTACTATAGCTTGGACTTCGAGGAGTGTGCCCACAAACTCATCAAGATGGACTTCCCCGACAGTCAGACGGTAATTTATGTCAGGTATCATTATTGCAATATTGGCTAATGCAATAATCGATATTGCATTAAACTAAATACATCACAATAACACCACGGCCCTTTATCTTACCCAAAAGAAAACATTGAAAAAGGATTTTCCTTAATCAGACTGAATTGGCTTGATCTAGTCTTGGTTTTGTCTGTCAAGTTTGACCAGTACAGTAAGGCATGAACATATTAGTGTCAAATGATTGTTTCAAATATTGCAATGATATTGATATTGCAGAGCTTAAGGCGAGACATTGCAGATGTGTATCAAGAAATCTTGAATTTGGAAGTATCAATTTGAAACTTCTGTAGTTTACTAAATGTAAGATTACCATTTTTTCATCATGTCAAATTTTCATATATAAATCAAGCATTCTGTGTGTAAAAATGTCACTTATTTGAAACTAGGGATGTCACGATATCAAATGTTAGTGTTACGATTATTGTGTGAAAAAACATGAGTTAACGATTATTCCCGATTATTGAGATTGTGACCAGACAACACTGAAAGCTTTCATTTGCTTTCATTCCCGTGGTCTAACATGTTACTGTTCCTCAAGTTTGTGACCGGCTTTACAAAATGTAACTTTCTAAAAGACAAAATACAGTAAAATTTGATATTTACATGTAGGTCTATTAGGAGAGATTGAATTTACAAGACTTAATTATGCTTTTAATATTGTCACAATTATACATGTTTTTGGTTCTTATTTTGTATTGTGACTTGAATAATCACGATTATCGATTAACCTAATAATTATGACATCCCTATTTGAGACTTATGAAAAATTTAACAAAGATTGCCTCCTTAACTCCTCTGTCAAACCATCTTTTCTCCTGCTCAGAATCTCCACCTCACTGTCTTCAATAGAGTGGTTTGTGGCTTGAGATGACAGATTGCAATCTCTGGGGTCCTGAACTTGCGTGTCTTCTGTGCTGATAAAGCCTCTTGTGAAGTGGCTGTTTAGTCTCCCCTATGTACCGCTCTATAAAACTTTCCTCACTGCATTGAATAGAATACACTACATTGCTTTTTTTGTCGTGGAATGTGGTGCTGTCTAAAAGTCCTTTCCAGACAGTCCAGACACAGCTCAGAGTGGGATAAATATCTGAGTTCTCAGCCTAGATCCGCAGATTGAGGATGACATTTGAGTGAGTTTAGCTGAGTGGGATAGGCGTGTTTTTTGTTTTTTTTTTCACTTTTCTATTAACCACTAAATATTAATTTAGCCACTGGTAAATTCTAATCCAGCCTAATTTTCAAACTTGAATAAATCAAAGTTTAGAATTAGATCTGAACAAATCCTTCTGTACTGTCAAATATTGTGCACATTGGTGTGTGGTGCTTACGTTAAGGGCTGATCCTTATGTCGCTATGGGAGAAAACTGCCTTTGAAGTTTCAATGTTGATTCAATAAAATGATAACACATCTCTAGGAGCAGATTAGACAAAGTTGTTGTTTAAGTGAAAGTTAATATGTTGAGAGAACAAAAAACAAAAATGGCAGGGGGGAGAGAGGGGGAATCTTGTGTAAGTATGTTGATTTAACTTGTCACAATTCATCTTGACTAAAGAGCCAATGTGTCGTTTTGAGCAGAAGGAGCTCTGTAACATGATCCTGGACTGCTGCGCTCAACAGAGGACCTACGAGAAGTTCTTTGGGCTGCTGGCCGGGGTAAGAACCAAAACCATCATGTCAGTTTATAAAGGAGTGTGAAGCCAAGCTGACCTGTGTGTGTGTGTGTGTGTGTGTTGTGTGTCTGCGTGTGTTGTGTGTGTGCGTCTGCGTGTGGTGTGTGTGCGTGTGTTGTGTGTGTCTGCGTGTGCGTGTGTCGGCGTGTGTGTGTGCAGAGATTCTGTCTTCTGAAGAAAGACTACATGGAGAGCTTCGAAGCCATCTTCACAGAGCAGTACGAGACCATCCACCGCCTGGAGACCAACAAGCTGAGGAACGTGGCCCGCCTGTTTGCCCACCTGCTCTACACTGACTCTGTGCCCTGGAGTGTACGTGCACCTCTTACACGCACTGTCGCAATCAAGCACAAACTTACGGCAACAACATTCACCACATGAAAATGGATTTATTAAAGGGGACATATTATGCAAAATCAACATATTTTTTATTGATTTGTTTGTTTGGCAGTCAGACATAGTTTAGCGAGTGCAAATCTCCGGCACCCGGTTTGGACTTTTCTGCACTAACACATTAAAACATTATTCAGCTGTGAAATACATTCACAATGAGCTTTTAATCTTACTTAAGCCTCTGGTCACCTTAAAAAAAAAGGGTCAACTTCCTCACCTTCAGGACCCTCGAGGGTCCCCACTTTTAAATGGCCATACAATCTACATAGATTCATATTTTTTTTTGACTTTCAAAACTCATACTAGCGTCTAATCAATTTTGCTCAAGTTGTCCACTTCTGACAAGGAAAAAAAAAATTATATATTTTTTGATAGATTTTTCAAGGTGGACTTTTGTGGCAAAATGGCATTATAAAGGAAAAAATATACCGTACACATATAAAAAGTAAGAGGAGATGAAGAGATTTGAGTTTTGTAAGTACAAAAAAAAATTGAATCTCTTTTTTTATGGACAGACATTTTTGTCATGGCAAACAACAATATTGATCCCAAACGGCTGAGTAATAGAAACAGTTGAACTGTTCAGAACTGAAACTGTAAAGCTCTGCCTCTTCATGGTGACATTTCACCGTAACAAGCAGCGGATCGTTATTTAACATGTTTTTATTTGTGAAAAATTGCTGCAAGACATTTTTTAACCCTTCATGTGTCACCCACTTTGAGTCTTAAATTTTCAAATAATAAATACAGGATTACTCAAACATGTATGAATCAATCAAAGTAAAACTTTGAGTAAACTAATGATTTTACTCAGAAAAGTTTATTTTGTATAATATGTCTTCAGTTAAAGACACAACAAGCAGAAAACAGGATCACCTAATAAAATGTAAATTGAGTTTGTTCAATGCCAAAATCTCAGGGTAGAGGCAATTTTACTCATTACTCAATGTTACTTCTCCAAATCTGCAGGGTTTAAATAGTGCCCCTTTTCCTCTGCTCAGGTTTTGGAGTGCATTAAGATGAGTGAGGAGACCACCACATCCTCCAGCAGGATCTTTGTGAAGATCCTCTTCCAGGAGCTGTGTGCGTTCATGGGGCTTCCCAAACTCAATCAGAGGCTCAAAGACCTGTAAGGACACTAAACATTTGGGCCCGACCAATATGGATTTTCAGGGGCCGATACCGATATAAATGGAGATTTGCAGTGCTGATAGCAGATATCAATGTCAATATACTTAGTATTGTAAAAATAAATCGTTTATAGCAGAGCTATTCAACTTAAGGCCCGGGGGCCAGATCAGGCCCTCCAAACGATCTGATCCGGACCTCGTCCCATCTTCCAAATGTTGTGATTATAGAATTGTTTTTATTATTTTCTGGTTTAATTCCTGGTTTGTATAAGTTTAAACCTGGTTAGTTGGTTTTTCTGGGTTAGTCCTTATTTAATTCTGCTTTAGACGTGTTTTGGACCTGGGATAGACCTGGTTTGATTCTGGTTTAGTTCTTGGTTCCCACCTGGTTTGTAGCCTATCCGGCCCGGAGGCCATGGCCACCGAGAAATCTGGCCCTCAAGTTGAATAGCCCTGGTTTATAGGCTGCTGATTAAAGAAAGGCTGTCTGACTTTATTAGTTTTAAATTGGGTTTACTAAGGTGACATTATTAAAGGAAACATTATTATTAGAATGCCTCTTGACAGTGAATTGATACACCTCTGCTATTAAAGTGAATTCATGACCTGAAAGTGGCGGTTAGCCTGATTAAGTGTGTTTGCGTCGCTGTAATTAATCCGCGTTAATGCCGACAAGTAATGTCTCTTTTCACAGCTAATTTACATGTCAATGTGAGTCCCGCCAGCACGGATACAGCATAATCACTTTATAGTAGCAATAAGAGAACACAGGCAATGTGGCAATGTTTGCAATGTTGTGGTAGCATTTCACAAGCTAAGCTAACTAAAAGTGAACGATATACAACATTCAGATCCCAACTCTTCACAAATAAAATGTATTTTAATCTGTACTTCAAACAACTGTCCGTAGCGAATATAATGCAGCATGTAGTTGTTGACAACAGCAGTAGCACCGTGTGTGCTTCCTGACCAATCATGAGCGGGTCGATCACGGTAAAAATTACTTGATCGGTGATCTGCCAAATGGGCCAATCAGTCACACTTTACATCGCCATTACCTTTGCCTTGAGGCAGATGATCTGTAAGTTATTGCAGTAGTGTCGTTTAAGCTCCTTATGAAACCCTCTTGGTTAAAACGCACTCTGATGTGGTCTTTTAAGTCCGCGATGTATCCACAGTCTGCTCCGCTCCCACTTGGCCTGCTCCTGGAGCAAACAACAACACGGAGCAGTCATGTGTTTCTGTAAACACGCGCGGAACTACGAGCTCTCCCGCCTGTCTTTTAGTTAAAGAAATAATAGAGGTTCAGAGCCAAATTTGTCAATCAGCGGATATACGCGCTCGTTTGCAGGTATGCCCACGCTGGTGGTTTCTAAATGAAACTAGAGCCATGGCCGTGAAACTTATCGTATTTTGCGGAGAAACTGCTTTTTGAAGCTGTACAGTTACCAAATGGCTGCGTATGGAAAGTGAAAGTGCAAAGCACATCATGGTTTTGTCAAGTGGCGCCTCACAAACGTTGTAGGCATCCTCGCTGCTCTCTTCTGCACGTTTTCCTTCCTCAAACTCCAAACTGCTCCGAGGATGAAAGCCTCCTCCTATATCCACTCTGGCTGCACCAGATGCACCGCTGCATGATGCGGACATGAACATCACAAGTATTCATTCAACCCACGTGGGTAATTGATGAGCAGAAGCACATTAGTGCCTAAAATTCTCAAGGAATCCTATGAACTAGATAGATTAGTTCGAACTGCTTATTATCAAAAGCATTTTTCTTAATAAGAAATTATGTGTATTTAATGTAAACATAGATTTATTATTATTCAAATTTGTTTTGTAATCTGTATCAGCCGTGATCGGAGCAACTCTTAATTTACATCTTAAGCGTTATAAAGAGGTATAATGTGCACATGTGGAATATCAACTAGATTTTGGGCTCTAGTGCCCATATCTGCTGATAATATCCGATAGATCGGTTGGGACCCTGCTAAACATTGTTACCATTTGTCTTTATGTTAAATTGTGACAGGAATGTCATCCTTATTGTGTCTGTTGTGCATCTTCCAGAACACTTCAGCCATTCTTTGAAGGTCTGTTTCCACGGGACAATCCCAGAAACACACGCTTTGCCATCAACTTCTTCACCTCCATCGGACTGGGAGGACTCACGTAAGTCTAAGACAAATGTGGTTACAGAATGGCACAAAGATTCTTCGGTTTATGTTCTCATTTGTTCTGACAGTGCACAAATGTATGCCCAACCAATGCCATTTACGTTTAGTAATTTTTTGGGGGGAATTTTCATGAATGATTATCACCACTTGATAGGGTTGTCAAAAGTATCTAAAGAGAAAGTGTTAGCAGTCAACTCCAGAGACTCGCTCTAAAACCTACAAATCAAGTTCAAAATCTGGGGGTTGAATTTGAACAGCAGCTTTTTACCATCTAAAAAATATTGTCTGAAAAACACTGGGTTAGACCAGTGGTTCTCAACCTGGGGGTTGGGACATGATTTCAGGGTCCCCTGAAATCAAAACAAAATTCAAACATTAGACATGAGGCTACTTTGGGGGTAGTTTACTTTTTATGTCAGGGGTCGCCAGAATACGACCCAGAATAGGCTCAGAGAATAGACTTTAAAGCAGCTCTGCTTGTATACAAGTCTCTCCATGGCCTAGCACCAAAGTACATCTCTGACTTGTTAGTGCCATATGAACCATCTCGGACTTTGAGGACCTCAGGGACTGGCCAAATTGAGGCTTAAAACTGTTCTGTTTAGCTGTGCATATGATTAAAAGCATTTTATCTGTGCTCTTTTTAAAAGTAAAAGGTATAAATGATTATACATGTTTTTCTCTGTGGTGTGATTTCAATGCATATTTTCCTGTTATGTAAAGCACAATTACATTGTGTACAAATTTGAGTATTGATACTATACCAAAAAAAGACAAGCAGGACAAGATTTGACTTTACTAGAGTAAAACCACATGGAACATAAAAGTAGTACTATAATTTTGTGTTATATAGTAATTGATTTTTTAGTTTGTTTTGTCATTTGTGGCATTGAATCTGTAGAGTAGCAACCCTACTGTGTTTCCTTAGTATGGAAGCGCTGCGCATCCGCATTCCTGTTCACTGATTAATGTGTTTTCTTTCAGAGATGAACTCAGGGAACATCTGAAAAACGCCCCCAAAATGATCATGACCCAGAACCAGGAAGTGGAGTCCTCTGACTCAGACTCCTCTTCGTCTGATTCCTCCTCTTCAGACTCCTCCAGCCAATCAGACTCCTCTTCCGACTCCTCCAGCAGCTCTTCAGGTACAGCTCTTCCAGTATTCTTTAAACAGGAACAGGTCAATAATACTCTATGGGTAGACATGTTTTTAAAAGGCACAAATTCTGACACTGACCATCGTTTGTTAGCTAAAAGCCAAACCAATCTCCTGTGCTGTTTGCAATTCCATAAATCGAAAGTTACGAATAGAGCTATGGTCCTATGAATCCCGGATGACCTTCAGATGTGGCGCTTAAGTACTGAATTAATCCCTGCGCGCATGTCTAGTTTGAGTATCAATACCAACAACGTCACACCTATGACACCTGGATGGCCGATCAGAGGCTTTATAGCATCCACTAACTCATTTTCAACGCAAGGATTCTGATTGACAAAGAAGTACTGGCGGTCATTCATAGAAGATTAGTTTCGTTCCATCCCTACTGACCGCCAGAGCCGAATATCGGCAAAATCATGGGGAATCCTGAGTTCAGATTTCAATGTGTGAACCCAGCAAACCAGTAATATTCTTCAAAGACAGTGGTCAGAGGACAGGCAGTCCAACCGGACAGATACAGTATCCGGGTTCAACTGGGCTCAGTCCCAAAGCACCTGGGCTCAAAAGGGCTCAGTACAGCAGAGATTGTACCTGGGCTCAACAGTACAATATCAAGAACAACGGTTCGGCCCCATACCAATCACATCATGACAGCATGAAGGCTGGCTGGGCAAAGAAGAAGAATACAAACTCCACACGTCGATTCTCTGGGGGCGAGAGGCAGACCATAGCCTAGGCCCTCACAGTTTATACACTCACAAACCCCTTCACTGCCACAGCCTTACATCCAGTGGAAAGTTGTGGGCAATGCAGTCCCCTCTGTGATGAGACAGCGTTCATGGGACACACCATATCAAATCAATTTAAGTGCCTTCAGCACGTCAAGGGCTCCAGAGTGGTGGCCAGGCACGGAAGGTCAGCCACGAATCGATAATAAGCCCATCACACTGAGGTTAGCTTGTTCAGAAATTTGAAAGGTGTTACAATCTATATAACTGCAGAGGGTGTTCTCCACTCGTGGGAAACACCTCACAGATGCGACATTAAAGGCCAAACCGAGGAAGGATATTTGACAGCGTGAATAGTTTGACCCGGCTAATATACAGGGGCCAGTAAACTCGGTGACGTGCGGTGAGGTTCATGCCTAGTGAGGCACCCACTCTTTCAGAGTCAGATTTACCAATGCAAATTAACCCAAAAGAGCACTTTGAACATAATTTAATTGACAACAGTCAATGAGTTGTGCTTTATATCTCATTTCAGCATTCTTTACACAAACATGTGATGTATTTGATTTGAGGTCAAAATTAATTCAAATTGAGCCAAATTCCAGCCTATTTCAAGTCAAAATAAATGAAATGTTCTGGTCTTACCTTTACATTTTGATAAAGCGGATTGTAAATAAGAAATAAACGAGTTCAAGAACGAAGAAGATAGCGCAACAGTCCATGGGCTCAGGAGCGCCCTCTGCCTTGAGGCAGGCGTATTGTTTGCCTCACTGAGTAAACTTTTACTGCTGTTTTATAATGAATCTCCAAGCCAATACACGTTTCAGAAATACATTTCATACATTATCCAGAATATGGAAATACAGAGTACATCATCAGGATGTTTTATTAGTTATATACAGAGGGACAGCGACACGTTATCTGCACCGCATACAGCCATGCATTATACTGTGCCGTGAGGCAGCACCACGCTCTGCCTCAAGGCGCCCCTCCTCCTTGTATTTGAACGGGACATGCGGGAATTCTGATATTCTTAATTGAAAAAAATATGTTTCCATATTGGATTCAAAGGGAAAGGGGGTTTATAATGCATACCAGATGTTAAATATTAACTTATTATATTTTATAATTCAGTTTTTTTTCTCCCAAGATTGTCAGGTGAGGCTCTGCCTCCCCTGCCCCCCTGAATGGACGTCACTGAGTAAACTACACCACAATATAATTGACACTATATATTTAGCATCACTGGTCCAAAGTTACCAGAGAAGTACCTCTACAGCCTCTGGCAGTCCATGAAACAAGACAGTTGTCACTAAGCCGTACATGAGGAGAAACTAATAAAAATCAACATTCAACTCAATTTATTTTTGTAACGCCCAAAATCACAACAGCCTCGAGGGGCTACAGTGGAAAACAATACAATGTTCATAGGGACTTGGAAATGTCCCAGCGTCCTGTGTCCTTAGACGGATGTCCCAAGCTCCCCTGTCTTAGACCCTCCTTCTCGCCAGAAAAACTACCAAACCTCTTTGGGAAAAGTAGAAACCTGTAGGAGTTCACAGTGAAGGAGAGATCCGACTCCCTCGGACGGACAGCGCGAACGCCTCAATTGCAGATACAGGTGGAGCTAGACCCACTCAGGAGGAGAACCAATTCTTCCGAGGCCGATGAAGACCGTTCAATATGGAGTAGAGACTGTTTCTCCAGGCAGACAGACGTTTTCCAGGCAGTGAGGAGCATCTGGATCCACAGGTCCTCGATGTGCTGCTCCACTCCCGTTGGGGAAGTGGGAGAAAAGAACAAATTGCCAGTGAAATTAAATATTGTTTGATAGAGAAGTAGTAGGAAACAGAGGATAGTGCTCAAGCTGCCATACTTCCCCATATAGTTGCTCCTAGGGCAGCATAGCTGGAACTATGTTTTTTCTGTTCCTAACTGGCCTGACCATAAACCATTTCAAAGAGGAACGTTTTAAAGCTGGTCTTAAATGAAGAGACTGTGTCGGCCTCTTTAACATGAACACGGGATTGATTCCACACCACAGGAGCTTGGTAGCTAAACGCTCTACTCTTGCTGTGCTTTTAGAGACTCTTGGGACCACCAGAAGTCCAGCTTTGAGAGCGTGCTCTGTTTGGATGATAAGGTACTATAGCCTCTTTTGAGATAGGATTGGGCCAGGTCATTTATGGCTTTGTAAGTCAGGAGGAGGATTTTGAATTTGATTCTAAACTCGACAGGGAGCCAGTGAAGAGACTCGAGCACCGGCGTATGTGTCTCTTCTTTTAGTTCTGCTAGTTCTGCGTGCATTTTGAACCAGTTGAAAGTTTTTTATGGGCTTTTTAGGGCACGCTGCAAGCAGGGAGTTACAGTAGTTAATCTAGATTGTTACAACGCATGGACACGTTTTTCAGCATCGCTTTTAGGCAAGATTTTTCTGATTTGGCTATATTAGCAGATGGAATATAGGCTGTTTACAGGCTTGATTTAGTTGCTTTGAATGAGAGCTCTTGGTCAAATAAGACTCCAAGGTTCTTCAGTGGGCTGGAGGCTACACTGACGTGTCCAGTGTGACTATCTGCTCAGATAAAGCGTCTCTAGATGATATGGGCCTAGTACGATGACTCGTTTTTTTCTAGGGTTAAGAAGTAGATAATTAAGTGTCATCCAGGTTTTTATATCCTTCACACAGCACCAAGTCTGCCTGCTTGATACGGTCTGTCAGGTTTCATTGATAATACAGCTGTGTGTCATCTGCATAGCAGTCGGAGAGTTAATGCTATGCTTTCTGATAATGTTACCTAACGGCAGCATATAAAGAGTAAACAGAATTGGACCAAGAACTGAACCCTGTGGCACACCGTAGGTTACTTTAGAACAGGGTGAGGACATTAACAAACTGGTACCGATCCGATAGGTAGGATTTAAACCAGCTGAGGGCTGTCCCTCATTGCAGGTGTTTGCTTGGCAATACCCACCTAGTCAAACGAAACTGGAGCCTAGCTGTCAAATTGTTACCATCAACTTTATTAGGAGTGGAGTAACTCCTAATTCTGCAGAAACACACATGATACAATACAGAATGCACTGGCCACGGCAAGGAGCAGGGCACGTGCTCAACACTAGTTTTTGCCGCACTCAGACATTGACAGCAAACCATTGGAAAAAAAGTGTAGAATCCATACATTCCCGCAACTTCCTTGAAGGGGTGTATAAAGGCGGCGCATGCCAAACTGAAGACTTCCGTAAATGAACCAATTGTAGGTTATCCAGAAACATTGTGCATAACTGACTGCAGAGAAAAGCCAGCCAGAAATCAAAGTCAACATGTCTTGGTCTGGGACAATTGGGGATAGGATCTATTGCAATGCTCTGCATCCACTCCTTAAGTCTCTGAGATAAGTCTCATAGGCCACCAACTCAGGTAGACTATGAACAGTAAAATATATCAGCACTCTGGTTGTCTTTGTAGCAGCAGCAGCAGTACCAAATGTAAGCCTAAGTTAAGCATTGTAGAAACATGTGAACTTCAGAAGGAACATGTCAAATCGAGAAACGAACAAATCAATTAAGCATCACTTGCACAACAATCGGGAAAGAGAGCTCAGGGAGCACTTGTCTCTACCATGACATCAGTTCCAGTGGGTCGGAGTAGAACAATCCAAGTGACAGAACAAGGCGCTCGATGCATAATGAGCATTCAAGTGAAGTATTTGACAGTGACACATGCACAGATTTACAAGTTCAGCAATCTGATGCAGGTATCCCAGCCAAAAAAACAGGGAGAGGGGAGTACAAAAAGCTGCCATCACTCATAGTCAGGTTGAAATGGAAATCAGGTCCGATTTGCTATTAATCATAAGCTGGAAAGCAAGAGTGAGCATGCCGTTTAACCAGCAGAGGTGGGGACAAACCCATATGAAACCCCTCAGAATGTAGAAAGCTAGGAGAGTGAAGCAGACACAGTCACCTCCAGCAAAAGTCCTAATAGTAGCATTATGGCAGAAGAGGGCACCTGCCACATGGACCAACAGAGATGGCCATCACAACCTGTCAAAAGCAGAGGCATACGCGGAAAATACACTACAAGTAAGAGGCTATAATTATATAGGCCCACACTGAGAGGGTGCATAGTCATCCATCACCAGAGGCAGATGCTAACACTAGGTAGCAATAATGCAATGGGAAGTACTGTATATGTGTCATCAGTGGGAGAAGAACCGTAACGAACGCGTCACCAGATCAAATGCTAACAGTTTGCAACATCACTGTAGGAGACTAATGCCAAAACTGGGAAAAGGGGCGCATGTGCAGCCTTCCCCCAACAAAGGCTAATGCTAACACAGTTATGACATTGCAATGTACAAATCTGGACACTTCAACTCTCATCCAAGTCATTCTCAATCTGCGGTTTGAGTCTGGGAACTCAGCCATGATCAGTTATGTAGTGAGAGCTGTGAGACAGCTTTAGCATGAAATGAAGTAACGAAGACAGCACTGTCGCAGCCCGTGGGAGGTGGACAAGTCCGCAGTCCGACTAAATAGTCAACAAACAAATAGCAACCACAAATGAACTTGTACACAAGAAGAAATTGATGAGGCATTTCCAAAAGCCTCACAAATGTAAGCATTATAATAAGAGTAACACCAAGGATTATTTTGCATTATAGTTCTGCATTATAGTTCATGCTAAAACTTTAGAGCAAAGGCCTATGTGTTTATTTTGTTTATTAATGTTTCTTTTACTTATTTTACTATCTATCTAACAGAAAAATCAATGCAGAATAGGAAGTCTTTATATCTTGAAGTTTGAAAACTACAGTGAGGCCACTTGGGGCCGCCACCAAAAGTTGGAGGTAGAGATACAGTCACTAGGAAGCAAGGTGGAGTGGGATGAATTAGCGGTCAAAAACAATCGTATCGAAATGACCGGGTCAACGAGTTTATGTAGCTGAAATCCGGAGGGTGGATCTTAACGCAAGGGGAAAACCTGAATAATTATGACACTATGGGTTGGTACGATTTACGCGTTCCAAGCGTAAAGAGGCTATATGGCAAAGCATGGTACGAGTGGGAGGTCTTGAGTCAATATTTATGAGTCAGGACAAGACATAATGGCATGTTTTGCTCTGAAGCTCGGATTTTTCCTGAAGGAAAATTGCCCCGGGTTGTTGGTGTTCGTCATCTCGCCAATAAAGACTCGTTTTGTATTGAAACTTCTCAAGTCTGGATTTCGGTTATTCTTCACAAAGAGTTTTCTTCTTCAAAATGAGTATGCGGATGCCGGTCAGCTATATAGCCTTGGATTGGTCCACATTTTGTGCACATTTTGCTGTTTAAATGCACAGACGGTATCACTTGTGCAAAGCATTTGGATAACTTTTGATGCCTCACTCCTCAAGATAATTTTCACCAAATTTGAGCTCTTTCGGACTACCGCTCAGAGCTTGTGAATGTACGAACTGTTAACCACCTGCAAATTTCAGAGATTTTGTGATAACATTGGGGGACTTATGACCTCGCTAAGGCTATGCCGTAAGAAATATGACATGGAATAGAATTTTGTGCAAAATGTAATAGATTTTTGAAAAACATCATTTTAGGACACCATATAAAGGTTTTCTGTGGTCTGCAGGGGGCATTAATATGTCAAATTAAATAGCCAGAATCTAGAAAGATAGATTTTTGTAATTTTTGTCACTCTGCAAAATAATATAATAATCCAATACGAGAAAAATGTTTCCCTTTTTTTAAAATATCATACACTATAAATTTTTGGAAAGCACGCACACGTCATGGTTGATTTTCGAGTTCTTGGTGACAAAGAACTCACATGTGAGTGCACTTTATGTGTGAATAACGACCAATTTGCGGCTCTCATCCTCACGTAAAGCACTTTCTTTTCTCTTTAGCACGGGCTTTGCCCGTTTATAAAAATAGTTGAGTTCTCCACTACTAATTTGTGTGCACGGGACGTGCATGACTTGTTTCAAGCTTGTGGCGCTCGGACATAATATTGCAGACTAATTGTCCTTTTATGTTTTATTTTGACGGTTTGATAGTTTAAGTTACTTACATTTTCCCTTAGAAAACTCAGTGCCAAATTATTCTTAAAGATATACCGTACTTTTCGGACTACAAGCAGCTACTTTTTTCCCACGCTTTGAACTCTGCGGTCATTACAATAGTGCGGTTCATTTATAGATTTTAACTGGCTGACGGCCACTGGGGGGCACTTTCGCAGGAAGCGCAAGCGTTTGACACAATTTAGAAGAAGACGTCCGTGAACAGCGGTCACTGTATTTTAAGCTTAAAAATGCTGTGTGTCAGACTCATATTCACGGAGAAAGGAATCTAATAAGGAAGTAAATCTAGACGCGGCTGAAGTGTGATATACGGCGGTCTGCAGTTTAGAACCTGCAGCATTGAGACTTTCTTGGCCAGACCTGCTCCATGAGTCAAATGACAACCTGTGCAAGCTTCAATATGCTGTGTTTTATTACAATCCAACTCATATTCACTGAGAAATTAGTGAAAGTAGGCGGTCCGCTGCGCCGAGACCCCCAGTTCAAAAAACAACCTGCGGCTTATTGACACGTGCGTCCCGTATATGTATAAGTTGTTTCTTTGTACATTTCGTTATTCATGAGCGTTGTATAGCCTGAAAAGTATGGTAGCTATAATATCTCTAATATATATATATGTGTGTCTGTATGTGTATGTATGTATGTGTGTATATATGTATGTGTGTATATATATGTATGTGTGTGTGTATGTGTGTATATATATGTATATGTGTGTGTATGTGTGTGTGTATATATGTGTGTGTATATATGTGTGTATATGTATATATATATATATGTGTGTGTGTGTGTGTGTGTATATATATATAGATATATAGATATATATAATTTAGACATTATTTTTCCGTTTATTACAGAATCGGATGAAAAGCACAAAAAGAAGAAGAAACCGCAAACCAAGAAGAAAAGCAAGAAAAGTCAAGTAGAAAAAGATGACGAGCCAAGCCACAGAGACAAAGGAAAGCAGAAAGACGAGCTGCGGCGGACAAGAGACGAGCGGAACGAGAGCGGAGACGAGCGGGGCGCGAGGGGGGACGAGCGGGGCGCGAGGGGGGACGAGCGGGGCGCGAGGGGGGACGAGCGGGGCGCGAGGGAACGTGAGCGGGATGAGAGGGGAGACATGCGGGGCGCGAGGGGAGACGAGCGGGGCGCGAGGGGACGTGAGCGGGATGAGAGGGGAGACATGCGGGGAGGGAGGGCAGAGAAGCGGGACAAGAGAGGGGACGAGAGGGCGGAAAGGAGAATGAGGGAGGAGCAAGACAATAGAAACGAGAGGGAAGAGCAGCGAGTGAGGGAGGACAGAGAGCCTGAGGACAGGAGATGGAGCAGACGAGAAGAAAACGATAACGATGATGGGCCCAAGGGACAGAAGGACGATCGCAGGAAAGCAGAAGACGGGCATAAAGACAGGGGCAGAGACATGGAGGACACCAGAGAGAGAGGGCGCAACAAGGAGAACAGGGACAGGAACAGAGACGACAGGAGACGCAGGTAGGACTGAAGACGGAAGGCGGCGCATTTTCTATTGTGAGATAACTGTGGAGATTGATATATGTAACATTAAAGTTGTTTAGATGTTTGTAATGGCTTTTTGTCTTTGTTGTAGATAAAAAAAAGCAGGGGGTACTTGTAATGATTTCAGATTAATAACAAAGGTGAAATTGAAGTACTTCATATAAACTTAAATTGGCTACAGTATTAGAATTTTAATGATTTTTGTTTACAAGCACTAATTGTACAAATATTTTTTACAAATAATTTTATATTGGATGTGTTACATGTACTGCGGCGCCCTTTTTACTCCTCTTTTTGACAGCTGTAAAAATAACAATAATATAGTAAATAATTTATTTTTCAAAGTTTTTTGCTAAAATCTGTTAATACGCTATATATATTTTTTTAAGTCACAGATTTGACCATTTTAGTAATCTTACTAGAAAGCTAAGTCACAAAGATGATTAAAATATCACACAAAATTCCATGGCTGAATTTGTTTTTACCTCATCTAAGATTAGTACTATCGGTTTCGATTATTTTAGTTTAGTTAGAAGTGGGTGTTTTCTCCTACTTTTCTCCTGTTGGGGCTACCCCGCCATTGACATATGTATATGTAATATATGTTATATATATATGTATATGTATGTATATGTATGTATATAGTATGTGTATGTATATATATATATAGTATAAATATATGTGTGTGTTATATATATATATGATATGTGTGTGTATATATATGTATATGTATATGTATATGTATGTGTATATTATATATGTAATGTATTATATATATGTATGTGTTATATTATATGTATGTGTATATATGTATGTGTATATATATATGTATGTGTAATATGTAATGTGATATATATATATGTATATTATGTATGTGTATAAATATATATAAATAATAATATATATATATATATATATATATAATATATATATGTGTGTGTGTGTATATATATATATATATTAGTTTTATATGAACAAAACAATAAACAGGACCAGAGAGCAAAAAGAAGAAAACAATCAACATACATATCAAATTACATTAATTTATGTCTAGTCCAATCCAAAACTGTCAAGTTGGTGCATTTTCAAATTTAGGCTGAATGTTATTTTTTCTATTTTGCACATTTCTGTTATTATCTGGGTTCAATTTGTGTCAGCCATTTCTTTGCGTTGGCCTTCTTTCCTGCTGCCAAAATTATGTTCCAAAGGTATCCATTTATTGTGTTTGTGGCAGGAGATGGCCTTCCATTATTATGCAAATTATATTTTTCTCTGATATTGCCAAATAATAAAGTATGCCCCAAGCAGCCAATGATGCAAAGGTGTTCCTTGCAGCATGAGACGGTGCATTGCCATGTATGAAGATGATTTTGTTACGGAAAGCACGGTTCTTCTTTATGTACCGTGGAAGAAGCGCCACATACATTACAGAGGTCATTTTCACACCTTCAGGGACCCTAAAGGGGCCGACCAGCTCTCTCCCCATGATTCCGGCCCAAAACAAGACTCCGCCTTCTCCTTGCTGACGTCGCAGCCTTGTTGGGACACGGTGGCCGTCCACAAACCATCCATCTGGACCAGCCGGTGTTGGGCGGTACGCGTCAGTGAACAAGACTGTTTGGAAATTAGTCTTCATTGTGAGGCTAATCAATTCCCTCTTCCTAAATCCCAACCCACCTTACAACTGTGCAGCGCCAGTTCAACATGAGTTTCTGCCCTGGGCCCGCCCTAATATACCATATATGGTTATGGAAATAGCCTAATTAACATATTTGCCCTTCTCAAGGCTCTGCTCTGCTGCTCCTCTGAGCACGCGCGGCCTCGCAGCCTGTAGCGGCGGATTTAAAGAAAATAAACACGCGGGACCCACACGTGTTTTGTTGTTGTAATAGATCACACTCCTATGCACATTTTGGGCTTTGTTTTGTGCGTACTGGGCTTTATAAATGAGGGCCCAGGTCAGTAGGCCTAAAGTGCAGTAACAATATACCACCCAAACATCCTTCTAAAAAAACTGCCGAGCAGGGCTGCTAGCCACCACATGGCCATTGGGCCCAGTAGAGCACTAAGGAAGCCCAAGGACAAAGAGCTCTCAGCCACGGAGCAGACCTGAAGGAACTCTTGTCTCCATTAGGTTAGACTACTGTAACGGCCTGCTCCCTGGCCTCTTCAAACGAGCCTTGAAACCGCTACAGTACTTCCAGAACGCTGCTGCTCGGGTTTGACTAGAACTTGGAAGTATGATCACATCAGTCCTGGTCTTGGGTCTCTGCATTGGCTTTCTCTGGCTCACACAAAAGATTTGAAAGTAGTTCTCCTTGTGTCTAAGGTCAGATTCAAAATACAAATTGACTCGTTTTCGATTGGGGACCAAAGTTGCAAAATTGTATGTTCCTATGAGCTGGTCCGGTTCATCATACACTTTTATCAATCGAACCAAATGTGCAGAAAGACACCTCTCCCCCTCGCCTGTAGAGGCTCTATGTACAATATTCCAAGAAATTATTGGGAAAAGTGAGGGATAATCTGGAGATCTGCCTGATCCGTGTCAAAAACACATTGGTTTCACGTCAGGATGTGTGCGAGGCGGGCTGAATTCCCTGGATCGCTCGGAATGCCCAGGGTAGTGCTGGACCTTGAGAAAAAAAATCAGCCCTGGACTTTTTGGTCTAGACCGGCTGTGGCTGTCCGGCTATTTAGCAACAAAAATAATAGGCTTACTAACTTAATATTACTGTGTATTAATTCAAATGTAACGGAGGCATTTTTTCCAAAACAGGAGTGCTTTTCAGTTTTGGTGCATTTTAGATCTTAATAATGCCTGGCTTGGCCTATTATAGCAAATTGGGCCCAATTTATTGTCACTCGCACCCAAATATTTCAGGTCCCCCTGTTTGTGCTTGTTAGAAACGCCCCTGGATGTGGTGTGCAGCGTTGAACAGTGGTGGTCTAAAGTAGCCCCTAAACACCCCAGGCTTCACAGACTTGCATCAGCAAGAAACATTAAATGTTCATTAATATGCGTTGCTCCCCTTTTCCTTAAATAAATAATAAAAATAAATGAATATTGTGGTTTAGAGTGAACAAAATGTATGATGATGATCCTATGTTATAGTTTCATCTGAAGAAAAAGCATCATACGTCTCCTTTAGCGATGTTTTTCCACTGAAAGCAGGCTGTGCTCTATTTGACCCCACTAACAGTCAATATGAATGGCGGGTACTATTTAATAATAATAATTTCTCAACATCAGGAACGGACAGTTTTTAAAAAATCAAAAACTCATACGAAGATGCAAACTATTTTAACGTTTATTAAAAATGTGCATTTTTGTACTTTTAAAGAACACAGGTTTTCAGAGACGACATGTACAGACACAGTTGGTCATCCAAACATGACTCTTTAAGACACATATTTGCTGCAGACATTTTGGCACTGGGTCTTCCATGAAAGCAAAGTTTAAATTGTGTGACTGTGAATATTCCTTGTCCATAAAAATGGTTTGGTCACTTTGAAAAAAATCCGAAAAAAGTCTCATCATAGTTTACAAAATATTGCTGATAGAGGTCATACAGTACTCCGATACAAAATCTAAAAAAACAGACTTTTCACATAGATAAGGCGGAATATTTGAGCAGAAATACTTTGCTTTCAAGTAAGAGGCTCACATGAGGAAATATGTTGTCACTCGGATATTACATTTAGTAGCAGAATCAATACAAGGAAACTTTTTCATTTAAAAAAACAAAAACAAAATTTGAATCACAACACATAAAAATAAAGTCCACATTTAATATTCTCTTAAAAAATTATTTCATACAAATGTTAATAAGATACAATTTGTATCAACCAGAACAATGGTATCATGGACACTTTGCCTCACAAGTAACGTGTGAATAAAAATATTCTAACTGTTAAGTATATTTGAAAATCGGCTCCAAGTGCCTTGTGTCTACTGTCAGAAACAATGTAGTGGGAAATTGATAAAGTATCATAAAACGTATTTCAGAAAAAAGTAGGATTTAAGGTTTTTTTTTAAGCAATAATCAATCATTCCCACTGTATATAAACATTCTCCATACTCATGGTTCCTAAAAGGCTTTGAAATAATTTGACAGAACTAGGTGCGTTTGGGATTAGCAAGACCTGCGCCGATCCAATCTGTGTCAATCGACGGTAGAGATTGCGCTTTAACCCTATTGGTCTGCACGAGTCAGCTGGTTTGTTCACCGCCCTCACTGATCACTCTTCGATCATCCAGACGAGCTCGACTAAACTCCAATGTGCCTAACGAAATCGGTCAAAAGTGGTACATCCAAATGTGCATTGCAGATTCACAATAATTGTAACAAAAACAAAACCCTGTGTCTCACTCAAAACATGCATTCACAAAATAAGACATTAATCAAACATAACTTAAATTATAAATAATATAATAAAATCTCTTTAACTGGATTGGTAGTTTTAATACCTCCATTTAAAGGCGCTGTACCTGATTCTTCAAAACATGAAAACAGAAGTCTTTGCATTCCTCTCTCCTCCTAATGCATCGTAATTATTCACCGTATAAGCAATTTCACAACTCTCAGAGCCCAGAGCAGTTTAATGGCACGGTAAAGCTATTGGCATGCCTTTCCTGCCTTAAAACTCTTTAAAATTAGATGCAGACAGCACACAGCGATTTCATCTTCACTCTGATTTTACACTATATCTGTACTGAACATGAAAAAAATGGGTACAGCTCCTTTAACTGAATATATTTTGCCCTCCAACAATATCACTGTTGGCTGCTTGATTGAATATTTAAGTAACCAAAAGTGCAAAAAACAAAAATAAAGTAACCTATGATATAACTTAAAGAATAAATACATTGAAATACAAATATTTATACCTGAAAAAATACCCTAAGCACATCTTCTCTTCATTTAAGAGATACTTAGAATATAACTATATTATAACATTACAGATTTCCTGGTCTGAAGTGCTGAAGCAGGCAAATACAGTTTCAGTGGTTTTCCTTTAAAACACATCTTTAGTACATCTCTTTTGGAATGCAACAATCCCTATTACATTTGTGCTTTTTCATTCTGCTCCACTATGGACTGGAGACAACTGCTATTTCATGTAAGACACTGCGATTTAGCCAATAAGATGGCGGCGGCGAGCTCCTGAGCGTCCAGCGTGTGAGGGTTTGTGGCCATGACGAGGCGCACCAAATCTGCAGGGAAAATACCACACAGGTTTAAGAACAGCTTGTCCCTCATGTCCCTGTACTGGCTCAGAGCGGGGGCCTCTGGGTGCTTTGGAGGAGGGTGTGGGGTTGAGGACAGGCCACCCCATGATGAGCGCCACGTCTGCTCATGCACATCCAAGTTCTTCTCAAAGAGGTGGTAGGCTTTGTAAGGCTGTTGGCCATGCAAATCCCAGTCTCCTTGTTCTGGGTCCCTTGGGCTAAACCTTGCATTAGGCAGGGTGGAGTTGTACATTTTCATGTCCTGTGCACCGGCCTTCTCCCAGGGGTAATGCCTCCTGCTGTAGCCCTCATGCAGACTCAGCTGATGGGGGTGCAATGAGGACAAGTGCGGCATCTTTGGTGGGACACTGTGAAAGTCCCCTGGATATCTTTTTGGTGACATGTAGGTTTGATGAGGGTGAGGCATGAAGCTGAGGTGAGAATGGGGAGGACTGGGGAAGCTGTGGTTGGATTCAAAGTCTCGTGGCCCACCAGGGTTGTGAGTCTGTAGAGCGGGCTCACTAAGATTAGGACGATGGTGTAGAAGATGAGAAGTGTGACAATCGAGGGAAGGCGGGAGGTCCTCAAAGCATTCAAAGCCTTGTTGCTTCAAACCAGGAGGGAATACCTGAGGACTGTGGTGGTTTAGCCCCCGACGGTTAATAAAAGAGATGGGAGAAGAGGTTGGGTCTTCAAAAGCAAACCTTGTTTGTTGGCCATGTTGTTGTGGCAGGCCTTGGCAGGTGCTCTGAGGACTTTGGCAGTTGGATACAGGACTATCTGCAGGATCAAGGAGGTTTGTCTGAGAATGGAATGGAGAGGTGATTTCGTCAAAGCTGTTGGTGAGCGTAAAGCTGGTGTGATATCCTTGTGGACTGTGTCCTTGAGCTTTAGCAATGGACAGGAGGGACCTGTGGGAGCCAGCAAAAGACGGGGGGGGTTTGAAGCTGCTACTATAGTCAAGAGTTGGCCGGTCCTGAGATCTCCCCGGAGGGCTGTGCTGCCTGTGCACAACATTGCATGTTTGAAAGGAGGTAGATTCTGAAGTGAAGTTTGTATCTAAGCTGTACTGTTTTGGCATTTCCTGAGAGAACACTAGTGGACTGTGCTCTTTAGGCCTCCCTGTGTACACGGCTGGACAGGGGTAACGTCTGTGCAAAAGATGAGCCCTCGGCCCAGAGTCTGTGCTCAGATCAGGGGAGAAAATATTACTACTGCCTTCACTGCTGCAGTCTGAAAACAGGGACTCAGTTCTGATGTCTGGGACTGTGGAGAACTTTTCTGGACTGTCTGGAAACTCCAGACTGAGGCCAGAATAGGCTTTGACTATAGAGCTGTAGCCTGCCTCAGGAGACTCACATCTGGGATCTCTCACAGCTTTTAGGACCTCACTGCTGTTACTGCCACTGCCCATCAGGTCCCATCTGTCCAGGCTTCCAGGAGAAGGAGGTGCAGGGTAGCCAAAGAAACTACTACAGCCACTGCTGCTGCTGCTGCTGCTGCTGCTGCTGCTGCTGCTGCCTCTGCGGGACTGGACCTTCCTGCGTTCCTCATACAGGTCTGTGAGGGAGCCACGCAGGCTGGAGCATGACTGTTTCTTTGGGGTGCTCTGCCAGTGCTCAGGGCGCGTCTCCTCCAGCAGACTTTGGCTTGTTCCTGACAGGGCGTCCTCCATAAGGCTTCTGGAGACACTGGAGATTTTGGCGCTGGCCCGGAGCTCGTCTGCAACTGCTCGCTGTGGCTGGCTGCCCCTCTCTGGGTGGTAAAACTTACACTTGTGACCATAAGTGCACTTCTTCCCTGAGGACACATGCAGAAACTGGTTACAACTGCAAAAGATGTCAACCACATATTTCTAATATTTTAATGAACTGTAAATATCCAACCCCAAAGAAGAAAACGCTGAAACTGATTTACTTCATTAACTTATTTGCATTATTATTAACTTATTTTGAGATACAGGTTTAATTTGATCTATTCATTTAACAGGAACAGCAACATGGGCACAGATGCTTGCACCACATTCTAGCATTGGAAGTTCATAAGTGTATGAAAGTGATAGTTTACCATAAGGACATGGCTGTCTCCTGTTCTCTGGAATGATGGGTCTTTTCCTGAGGAAGTTGTCCAGGCTGGGTCCATGGCGTCCCAGTGGGTCATCTGGAGGCATGAACCTGCATGGAGAGCACAGGTTAGGGCTTTGGCGCCCATGCATTTGCGAGCATGGCTCGGCTGAAAAACTCAATACAGACTGGTGTGTCTCACTTGTCATTGACGAAGGAGTACATGAGGAGGCGCTCATCAATGAACCTCTTCCACTCGGGCTTCTCGTTGGCCAGGTCGCGGTAGTTGTCGTTGGAGACGATGATGCCGTCAGACTCATGTGCCAGTTTGACGATGAAGCGGTCGTCATAGCACACAACACGCCTGCCCTGTACCCGTCGAGACGGGGTGAACACCAAGATCTTCTGCTTCTCCAGACGACGCAAGATCTCCTGTTCTGTGAGGGCAGAGGGACAGGAGTGTTCAGACTAAGGATGTCATGATTTCAAATGTTCCAATTGTGAGAAGAAGCATCCCACCTTTCACCATTGTTGGCCCTGCAGCCAAACAACAGTGAAATCCTTAATTTGCTTTCTGTCACAAGACTCACTTTATAAAATCAAACTTTCTTAATGATAAAGTAATGATACTGTCACATAAACAGCCAGATAAAAAGTATTTTACAAGTAGTTTTGAGCACGGATTGCACTGAAATTACTTGATTGTTTCAGATTCTTAATTTTATTACATTTTTTTAGTTCTTATGATTATATTATGACCTGAATCATCACAATTATCAGTCTTGCTATTAGCGGGAGAAATGTGAAGAATCAAGCTGAAGTTCTGTCACAGCTACCTTTGCTTTCAACCAATCACCTCTCAAGGCATTTATATGAATGCACTCTTGCTCCCTTCTTCTATTCTCCTCCATATTTTATTATTATGGAGGGTTCCACCCAAAATCCAGCACCCTGAGACTACACTAGCTGTGAGGAAGGAGGCCGTGGACTAGTGAGTGTGAGAGCCACTATCCAGGATGAAACATCCAAGATCCACAAGTACATCAAGGACAAGGCCCCAACAGATGATGTGCTCAGTGAATGTCTCAGGCACCGGGGAACAGAGGATGCTGGAGGAGGGGCCATGATGGGAGGACAAGCCCAAGAGGACAAAGCCCCTACATGGATGTACCACCGGAACATAACTGAAGTGGCTGATATCAAGAAATCCTACGACGGCTAGAGCGGGCCGGTCTGAAGGACACAGAGCACCAGAGCAATAGAGGCCCAGATCTACCACACCAGACAAGACCCATGGTGGAGACCAATAGGCAAAGGGGCCCCTGAGACAATCCAGCACACAACTGCAGGGTGTAAGATGCTGGCAGGGAAAGCATACATGGAGCGTCATAACCAAGTGGCTGGCATAGTGTACAGGAACATCTGTGTGTGAGTATGGACTGGAAACCACAAGGTCAAAGTGGGAAACACCCCCAAAGGTGGTAGAGAATGACCGAGCCAAGATCCTGAGGGACTTCCAGATACAGACTGCAGAATGGTAAAGGCAAACCAACCAGACATTGTGGTGGTGGATAAACAGCAGAGGAAAGCCGTTGTGGTTGACGTGGCAACACCAAGTGATGGCAACATCAGGAAAAAGGAACACGACGAAACTGGAGAAATACCAAGAGAAGAGCTGGAGAAGGAGTGGAAGGTGAAGGCTAAAGTGTGTGCCCGTGGTCATCGGAGCACTCGGGGCAGTGACCCCCAAACTGGAGGAGTGGCTATAACACTGGAGGAGGGGCTACAGCAGATCCCTGGAAAAACATCAGACAGTACTAGGAACAGCAAAGATACGTCGCAGAACCCTCAAGCTCGCAGGCCTCTGGTGGAGGACCCGAGCTTAGAAAAAGGCGACGATTTATAAATATATATATATATCTTATATATATATTAGGGCTGCAACGATTACTCGAGTAAATCGAATCATTCGATTACAAAAAAGCTTCGATTATTATTTTATTGCTTCGATGATTCGTTTAATTTACATATTTGATCAAAAACACGTGACTCTGTGGCGCACAGAACGACTTGTGGCGCTTTAGTTTCACACGGAGCTTGTTCCGCTCTGACGAAGGCGCAACACGAAGAGAGCGGCGCGTCTAAACTCACGAGTGCGACTGGGAAGAGTTTTGATGAATGAAAGAGCCATGGATCTATTATAAGAATCCCGAGCTGCAACTCTAAACAACCGCATCTAGCTCCGCCCACCCCAGCCCCGCGCCTTCGCCATGCCACCGCGGACCCCCGCGCTCCCCCACTCAACAACTCTGCTTCCCAGTCACAGTCGTACTTTTAAACAGCCAATGCACATGGAAACAGCGCGGAGGACCGCGGTTATGTGTATAATAAATCTGTTGTGAAACAGAAAGTCCGAGACGCGGAGGCCAAAGTCACACGGAGCCAAAAAACGGCCAAAACGCAAAATGCAGAGCCTCAAAACACCCAGGACCACCGGTCCCACCGAACATAACGTTACAAATGTCTTATTTTAAGTGATGTGACAGAGCTACTGTAACTGTTTACAATCTATGACAAGTTAATTAAGTCCTTTATATATATTCTTTCTATACAAACAGAACAGTTTTGGACTGAAGTGAAATGTTGCTGTTTTGGGGACAAATTATTATGAAATTAAGAATGTGTTATTTTTAAGCAGAAATTCCTTATTTTGTATTTGTTTATTACTATGAACTATAACGTCTAGCTAAAAATTATTAATATGCGGTTTAATATGCGTTTAAATGGTTTACTGAATGTACAAAAAAATTAACCGATTACTCGATTAATCGAAGGAAAGAATCGATAGATTACTCGATTACTAAAATAATCGATAGCTGCAGCCCTAATATATATATAGATATATATATATATCTATATATATATGGTCAGTTGCATGTCTGTAACTAAATAAAAGTAATGCGCTGAGTGACAGGTTGATTTAACTAATCAGAGGTAACAAATCATAAATCCTGACAAAATTGTGACTAAACATAATTCCCTGTTATGATGCCAGTGCTCATCAGACAAAGGTCTGAGAACAACTGCCTGAACAAACGTCTCATTCCATCACATCTGACTGTGAGAAAGGTTCAAGAATGTTCTGGTAGGTAGAGTTGTGTTACCGGTGATAGGCGCGTCGGGCCGGGACTGCTCTTTCCTCCAGGCCGGAACGAAAACTGTGATGTCACGGTGACCACGCTCCAGGAACCAATCAACAGCCAGCTGGATGCCCTGGCACGAGAACACTTCCTTGTTTCCATGACTGAGAGAAAAAAAAGTGAATACATACAAAATGAATGAATGAACAATAAATCAAAACAGCACTGTAAAAACAGCCCTTGTCAATGATCACGCTTGATTCACATTTAGTTAAAGGTGACAATAATGTAACTTTTCTGGTTGAGCATCTGCCACCTGCTCTGCCTAAATGTCCCTCAGTATGACATTAAACTTATCTATCTCCATGGACACAAGCAGGTCAGATCTGTGGAGAGGTGAGCCCTTTCATACTAAAACAAGATACAAGATAGATTCAAGATACTTTTTTTCAGCAATAAAACACTTGCTAAGTTTAATGCCATGTCCCGTAGAAGATGAACGACTTAATTATTGGCTCATACTGGAAAATGACACATTTCAAAATAAAAGAAATGAAATGTCTCAACAGCCAAAATAATAAATCAAACCAGGCACATGTATGCATGTTGAATACTTAATAATACACTTAATATTTGTATTGTATTCTGAATGCTGGTCTTTTAGAATTTTGTTCTTCTTATAAATTGGAGAATCTGTGCCCTTCAGATTGGACAGCAAGGTTTTCCTACTTTACATTACACATTGAATGGTGAATCTGTTTGAAAGCGCCCTGACCTCATGGCTACATTGCTGCCGTCCAGCACCACGGGCCGCAGGTTGTCCTTGTCCTCGGTCCACTGGGCGGGGCAGGGCAAGGAGAGGGGCGATGGGGGCTGCGCTGCACTGGATCCCCCCGCCCGGGTCTGGGCTTCAGACCTGGTCCCAAACTTCACCAGCTCTCCAAGGATGTCATTAGTGAGAGCGCCAGGCCCCAGCTTCCTGAGCACCAGCTGCACCTGCTCCTCCGAATAGCCCAGTTTCAGAGCGAAGTCCACCTTAGAGCGATGGTCAGCCGGAGGGGACTCGGAGGAGGGCCCCGGGTCGTCCTCACTGTCAGAGGCCTCCTCACTGAAGGTGCTGCTGCTGAAACCTGGGGTGGATGTGGTGCATCGGGACCTGGCATATGGCTCCTGAAGAACCACACGAAACAATATGACACATACCATTTTATATCACGGGAGGGCATCTGACTGACACTCTAGGATAGAGGAGGATGGGAGGACATCTGACACATAAGCCTTGTTTCCATGGATTTGCTCTATAGCAGACTTATAAAGTGTCTCCACAGTCTGAAGTGAACCTTCTCAAGGCATTTACAGGGTCCTAAGTGGACCCTAAGAAGTCCTAAGTGAACCCTAAGAAGTCCTAAGTGAACCCTGAGAGGTTCTAGCTCCCAAAGGGGTCTGGCTCTGTGGGGCTCCAGGTGGACTTTAGCTCAGATGATTGGATAAGAGAGAACTCCGACTCAGGCCAAAACAAGACGGCAAAAAGCAGACAGAAACACATGAGAATTATTTCTCACCAAACATTGACTTGATCTTGTGATAAAGCACCGCATTTCCACTGATGCTGCTGTTTATCGACGCACAGCATCTGACATGATCTAAAACCAATGCATTACATACATACAAAATGTGTACATCTTGAATTCAATTTGCGTAGCTCTATTTGTGCAAACTGAGCTACGCACACTTCTAGTTCCATAAAGAGGCATTAAACTGAGGCTTAGTGTGCAGAGACCAGTCCAAATGTGCACGGGGCAAGGATTCACTCAAGGATAGCAGATAGAACTGACCTCCGCTGAGCCTGCATCAGCCCGCGCTGCTGCCTCGGGTGCTTGGTCAGGTGCCTGGTCAGGTGCTCCCTCGGGTGCTCCCTCGGGTGCTCCCTCGGGTGCTCTCTGGGCTCCATGCACATGTAGGTACTCCAGTTCCAGGATGTGTCCTGACCCATCCCCCTGGTCCTTCAGGCCCATCAGCCCCCTCACTCATCCAGGCTCCAGCTGTCACTCTGACCCCAGGGCCTGTGTGAGGACTGCCCTGCTGCTGCTGTGCTGGGGCTGCTCCCGGGGAGAGAGGGGGAGAAAGAGGGGAGGCTGTGGAAGGAGAAAAAGAACACCCTAAAGTAGATTAAGTATTCCACCAGAAAATTCCTATGGGCCAAACTGATTAACAGCAGGGGTGCCCACACTCTTTCAGCGTGCAAATAACTTTTAGATTCGGCAAAGCCTGAAGATCTACCTGTAGATTTATATTACTTTTAATATTAATTCATATAAAGCAGGGGAGAGAAAATCTGTTAATTGACTGGACAAGACCCATTCATACAGATGACTATTTTGAAAATAAAATAATAACTAGACTAAATATTAGAAGGGAGAGCTTATAATCACCTTACTTGAGGCTCTTTTTAACTATAATATTAGTTATTATAATAAGACAAGCTCCATGGTAACGCTGGGAGGAAAGTCAGCTTTCCTTTGGGTCGCGTCAATAAGAAACTGACTCCTCCTCCTGCTCCTCGGCCTGACTCCTCCTCCTGCTCCTCTGCCTGACTCCTCCTCCTCTGCTCCCCGGCCTGACTCCTCCTCCTGCCTCCTCGGCCTGACTCCTCCTCCTGCTCCCCGGCCTGACTCCTCCTCCTGCTCCTCGGCCTGACTCCTCCTCCTGCTCCCGGCTGACTCTCTCCTCCTGCTTCCCCGGCCTGACTCCTCCTCCTGCTCCTCGGCCTGACTCCTCCTCCTGCTCCTCGGCCTGACTCCTCCTCCTGCTCCTCGCTGCTCCTCCTGACTCCTCCTCCTGACTCCTCCTCCTGACTCCTCCTCCTGACTCCTCCTCCTGCTCCTCGGCCTGACTCCTCCTCCTGACTCCTCCTCCTGACTCTCTCTCCTCACTCTCCTCCCTCATGTGAGCATTCTAAGTTTCCACGGCGCGAGGGTTTTGTCGGCTCGCGCTGAGCGGCCGTGGTGTGCTCCTTCCGAAACTCACTGAGAAAGCGGACAAAATCCCAACTGTAGTCTCCTCGCGCTGATTGTAACTCATGGTTCACTCGCGCTTTTGGGGACCTCCATGTGCACACCGTGTGATACACTCACTCAGCCTGTGTAAATACTGTCACTTAGCGCCAGCCAATAAACTTTGCTTTGGTATCGACTGCCTCACAGATCGACTGCCACTGCGTCCGAGATCGACTGGTAGATCGCGATCGACGTAATGGGCACCCCTGGTATAGAGCATGGTGCAGATGTGAGGACTTTAAAAACATGAAGGAGCGTCTCTAGATTAACATTAGAAGTGGGACAAGCAGCAATGACAGGGCAGGCGATTGTGTCCACGAGAACCAAACCAGACAAAGATTTTGACATAATTTATGAGAAATGAATTGTGCAATCCATTTCACAAATTTTGACCTCACATTATCTCTTCTTTTTTTGCTGTGGCACTGCTTTTTGGAACGATAGTTTTTTTTAAAGTGTTTTCTTAATAAATGAAATCTAAATTGTACCTAAATTATACTTTTTAATCATAAAGCTGATCTCAGCAATTCAGAAAAATATGTTTAGTCATTCCAAGTTTGTGGCTGTGAGACGAGTAAACAGGAAACTACTTCCTGTTTCCCCTAAGCTTTTTCTGCATTTATTTTACTACTCTGCAAAGCCTCTACACCACATTTTAACCTCTCTTTATGTAATGCATTGGCTTTGAATAATGTTAGATGCATTCTGACCCGGAAATATAATATTTTGTGTGACAAAGTGAGTGCTGTGCGTCCATAAACAGGAAACAGCTGATGCTAACGTGTGCTAGCTTTGTTTTGCTAAGCTTCTACTTATAAGTTAGCATCAGTGGAATTACAAAACAAAATACAAAGTTTGGTGAGAAATTACTATTATAATTACTATATATAAAAAACTATCTGTTTTTGCTGTTGTTTTCACCTGAGTCTGCTTTCTCTCTTATCCAATCATCTCGCTCAAAAGCGCTCTGGGTCTTACTGTGCAGTCACTGGTTCCAGGAGCCAACGTGAGCCAATCCACTTTGGACGCTAGACCACTTTGGATCACTTCAGACAGTGGAGACACTTTTGGGCTGTGCTAATCCACTCCAAAGCAAACCAGTGGAAACATGGCTTTAGTCCTTGTTTAGTCCAAGAATTACTGAAAAACTGCATTCGTAAAGTAGTTGTTGGACATTTTCGGAACCAAAGAGACCCAAACGCATATATGTTTTGTCATGACAACATGACTTGTAGCT
Organism: Chaenogobius annularis; assembly: GCA_015082035.1. Lineage (NCBI taxonomy): Eukaryota > Metazoa > Chordata > Actinopteri > Gobiiformes > Gobiidae > Chaenogobius > Chaenogobius annularis. Next base: position 70,968 of record BJKM01000498.1, on the reverse strand, counting down.
TTTAGCAGCTGCTGTTGTGGTTTAGCCTGGTTCAGATAAAGTGCACTGGGCCTTTGTGTGGAGGATTACTGAACACAAAAGCCCTGTGTGATGCCCCCTTTAGAACAATACCCCAGGAGCAGCACCAGCCATTAGGAAAGGAGCGGGCTACAGAGCAGGTGGAGAATGTGCAGAAGTTAAGCAGTTCAGACTGAAATCTCAAATGCTAAAATAAACTAATCCCAGAATCCCATGTGTTTTGTTTGTAGAGGTCTAAACTACAGGGTTGAATCTTTTACAAACAATAGAACCTCATGGAGACACAAGGACATTTAAATGACAGTGAGTGAGGACATGATATTTGGTGTGGGGGCATATGGGCCCTTCACATCAAGATCTCAGGGTCAGGTCCCATACGGTGTGTGTGGAGTTATGATCTGTATCCTTAGGCGCTGCACTTGGGTTGCACGTCGCTCCTGACAAACTTAACTCCAGAGTCACTTCAGTAAACATGACAGCTGAGCGTGAAATGGGGTTGAGCGAGAAGGGCAGTAAACTGTTGAAGAAGATACTTTTCAATATGGGGACTTTAAGGGGACTTTAACCTCTTGTGCTTGTATGTCAGTCAGCTGCCGCACACAACTAACAGGACACTAAATGTGTATGAACTACTACATATACTAGGATATAAAGTTCAGCATGAGATCATCCACGTGTGGGCCGGTCCCACCACAGACATGGGGTTGCACAGGTCAAGATTATTCGGTTAGTCAATATTCAGGTAACAATATAATTTTAAGAACCAAAAAATTATAATGGTGACAATTTTAAAAGCAAAATCAAGTATTTTTTGTTCACTATATAGCCCAAAAATAGACCTAAATGGAATGTTGATTTTATCTTTTTGTCTGTTTTTGTCACATTTAACTTTATTTTGTCTTTCAGAAAGTTCAGGAAGAGTAACATGTCAGACCACAGTAATGAAATAAAATGAGTAGATTTCACTGTCTTAATAATCATGAATAATTTTTAAATGTTTTGATCATCGTAATAAATATCTAGACAATGCATAAAAAGACCTTTTATAACAAAGCCACAATTATAAAAAAATGTCAAAAAAGAATCAACTATTCAGATTGTCAACAATAATACATCTTATTAATAAATATTCTCTATCAGAAGCCCCAGCCCAAGTCACATATTTCAACCTTTATTCAATTTATTGATTTTAAAATGCATTTCATTAAGGCCAGTTCAGTTAGGCCTGTCACAATAACAAATTCTCACATGCGATATTGCAATAGAAAATATTACAATAAACGATAATATTGAAATCCGTCATTAAGTAAACCAGATTTTATTGTCCAATGTTTATAAAAACATGAGCTGCAATAACAATAGTCAAATGAAACACTTAAGTAGTTAGTCAGTGTCTATTATGCTCAAACCTTATATTACAAAAAATACCCCAAAAATATAATCTTATCTTTCATTTATTGAAGGATGACTGATACAGTGATTATTGTGAGAGGCCTAATATCAGTATATCAGTGTAACATTATGGTTCTATCCTTGTTTTCAAACAGAATGACATCACTTAATATAGTCATATTTAAATGTACAATGTGTACACACAACAATACTACCGGTATATTATTTATCAACTTTCATTTAACCAGTCCAGGCCCCAGATCCAATAAACCTCCTAATCCAACACAACACAAATGTGTCGCCTGTAAACTAGAAGCCCCACTGCCCAACTGTAGTGTTACTGCTAATGCAAAGCACTAACGTTGCGATAGAAAGTAGTTTTAGGCAAAATACAAAGTAATACACAGTTTGTGTTAAGATGAAGCTTTTAAATCTAATTCTTCATTAAATGTATTACAAAGTATTGCCCACAAACAAAGGGTATAGTGAGTAAACTCAGATGCTTTGTTGCATCCCTAGAACTGAGGATGGAATATAAAAATGTCCACGCCTTTAGAAAATGATCTTGTGAGATGTGTTTACGTTTGGCTTGGACAAAAGGGGTTAAAGCTGGTGAGTTTGGTTTTGAGCTTCAAAAAAGATGTGCGACAATCCCAGAAAATATATGTCTGGTTCTTGTGTACCCCATCTAGAGTCTCGTTTCGTGGCCATCGTCCCATCTCTGCCTAGGAGTTTCTTAAGACTCATCTGGTTGTCTCCTGGTGTGGTCCCAGAACCAGCACTGAGGCCAGTCCAAAGATGTACCAAAACTCTGTAATCTGCCTGGTGACGGGATGCCACAGCAGCCTGGATTTAGCTGTCTGCTGCCACAAAAGGAAGGGGTGAGGACGAGGGGGGCGGGAGTCGAGGGTCACGGGTCACGGGGGAGAAGTGTGTCTGGCGTGCCGTCCTCAACAATGCAGCTGCCTCCCAATCTGTCCCACACTGACGGGGCCATTGTTCTGTGGAGGAGCAGCCGTGCAGACAGAGCCCCCCCTGGGACACCCTCCCCCCCCACATGCACAAACACACGCCACACACGCACGCACACACAAACACACAATCACACACACACACACACACACACACACACATACACACACACTGAGGATGAGTCAGCACAAGTGACAGCAGTCTGAGAAAGTTCATGTGTGGATCAGAGTCCCCAAGTCCGCTTCTTTACAGTCGCTTTAAGAGCTGCAACAATGAATCGACTGTGACGACTACCATCATAAAATATAATGGTCATTATATTATTATTAAATATAATGGTAGTCCTATTTTGATCTTGCTTAAAGGAAAGACAAAAATGACACTGCTCACTTATGAGTTAGTAATAAAACAGGGTTGTGGATGTAAAAAAAAAAAAGTCTATAGAAAAATGCACCCTACAAATCCTACAGTCGGCATCAGCCATGGAAAAAATCACATCAGTTGATTTAATCAACATGTGAAAAAAAAAACTCCTTAATAACACACTTTTTTTAAATAAACAGTATCAATGTACAATCTACGTTTGACTAAGTACCTAATCGAAAAATGAACTAAACTAAACTAAGTAAGATAATTGTTAGTTGGAGCCCTAGCGTCTTTATGGGTTTCTTTTTTGGAAAGTCGCTCGCAAAGTTTGGCAGAGCTCATGTCATAAAAGAGGTTATGGCACCACTTTATAATAATTACACCTTAATTAGCCTGAATAAAGCTTGAACTAAGAATGAATTCATAATGAACTATTTGTTTATTAAGAGTGATTCAGGCTTTATTGAGGGTTTAAGAGTTAAGGAATAAATAAAGTAGTTACTAAACCTGAATTACTCTTAATAAACATGTAAAAGTTCATTATGAATTAAGTCTTTGTTTATGCTTTAGTAAGGCAGGTATAAACGTGCAGTTAATATAACATGTTACCAAGGTGATTTTTTTAGCCTTTTTTGTTTGAGATACAGTGTCAATAGATTATTGATGTAAAATATTTGATGAATCGTTCAGCGGCGACAAGCAATGCTTAACTAATAATTTTTTAGTTAGTTTGGTGGGTATGGTGTTTTGGGCCTCTTTTTTGCCAAGGATTGGTCACTTGTTACTTTCTGAAAATCTGGAAACCCTGATGGAGCAAGAGCCAGTGTCCTATAAGAAATACCAAAACAAATCCACAAATTCAAACTGATCATTAATGAGAGTCTATTTTTAAAATATTTTTTATCTATCTTGCATATTTTCGTTACTTTTTATTCTTCTGCTGTACTTGAACTTTGGTGTTTTGTGGTTGTCCTGAGGCAAGACATGTGGCAGCTAATCTGTGCCATCACCAATGACAAATCACACTTACACTTTTCTAAAGGGTTATCTGCACAGGGGCCGCGCACAACAATACATTCGCCAAGACAAAAGTCATAGGAAAGATATTGGTGGAGGTTCTAGCACGTCCCTGAGCAGGTTCGACATAAATAGTGAAAATACAGATTAAAGGTATACATGGGTTTCCAGAGACCACAGATATTATAGGGTCACATCATTCAAATACTATTCTAAAAATCTAAATACATCATTCAAAACAACACTCATCCCTCTCCAATTCACAGCAAAGCAGAAACAGCAGACGCACAGAAACCGCTTTTAATGGCAACCATCAGACAAGCTACCCCACTTAAGTCATACGTGCAAAATTACACCACGCGCCGCTCAAATTAGGTTGGAGTTCTAATGTTTCAGCATCCACGGAGCATCTCCAGGGATTTTAAAAGGAAACACAGGAAAAGGACACAAAGTGAAAAAATAAACTGATGCCCTTTAAAAAATACTTAATCTAAGATCACGTCCAGCACCTCGAGGAATGGTTCATGATGGACTAGGACGAGAGAGAACTCCAAACATCGATTTTACACAACAACTTGAGGCAGGAGAAGACAGAGAAGTGAAACAGCCAAAGCTTGTTATTTGTCTATGCAAAGTATCGTCCCTCTTATCAACTTTTGTAAAGTTTTCAAACCTTCATCCGACCAACATTTAACATCACACAGTTTGGTGTTCAAACGGCGTGTAGATGTAGATGCACAGACACGTGTTGTAGGAGCAGCTTTGCCCGTGTCACATGCTGCTGTACCTCCTGGTGCAAATCCCGGGTAATGTGTTCAAACTCGTTTGGATATCAGCCACCTCTTCGTCAGATGTACAAACTGGTACAGGTTATAATCTCTGTTGGCAAATGATCCAACGGCTTAGAGCAACAGAAGAACAGGCTGATTTGATGAGTGCGGTTAAATTTGGGGGCACAGAACTGGTACTCCACTTGTTTCTTCTGAGTGAGACAAAATCTTTCAGAGGAAGAGCAGCACCATGAGAAAAGTTAACAAATATTAGCATTAGATTTTCCATTTTGAAAAAATTATGTTTTGCAAGAATAAGGCCGTGGTGATACCGTCGAGGTGAATGTCTTGCCAAAACACACAAGAGTAACGACATCCTACACTGGCTAGCAGCATGGAACTGCCAAATGAAGCAGCATACCATTCAAATAGTTTCAGTAGTATCTAGGGCTGCAGCTATCGATTATTTTAGTAATCGAGTAATCTATCGATTCTTTTCTTCGATTAATCGAGTAATCGGTTAATTTTTTTGTACATTCAGTAAACCATTTAAACACATTTAAAATAATTTTTTAGATAACCGTTATAGTTCATAGTAACAAACAAATACAAAATAAGGAATTTCTGCTTAAAATAACACATTTTATTCTTAATTTTCATATAAATTTGTCCCCAAAACAGCAACATAATTTCACTTCAGTCCAAACTGTTCTGTTTGTATAGAAAGAATATATATAAAGGACTTCATTAACTTGTCATAGACTGTAAAACAGTTAGAGTAGCTCTGTCACCTCACTTAAAATAAGATTTTATTTGTTAAACGTTATGTTGGGTGGGACCAGTGGTCCTGGCGTTTTGAGCATTTTGCGCATTTTGCCGTTTTTGGCTCCGTGTGACTTTGGCCTCCGCGTCTCGGACTTTTCTGTTTCACAACAGATTATTCTAACATAACCGCGGTCCTCCGCGCTGTTTCCATGTGCATTGGCTGTTTAATAGTACGACTGTGACTGGGAAGCAGAGTTGTTGAGTGGGGGAGCGCCGGGGGTCCGCGGTGGCGTGTCGACGGCGCGCGGGGGCTGCGGTGGGCGGAGCTAGATGCGGTGTTTAGAGTTGCAGCTCGGGATTCTTATAATAGATCCATGGCTCTTTCACTCGTCAAAACTCTTTAAAACTCTTTAAAACGCGCCGCTCTCTTCATTGTTGCGCCTTCGTCAGAGCGGAACAAGCTCCGTGTGAAACAAAAGCGCCACAAGTCGTTCCGTGCGCTCCGCGCGCCACAGATTCACGTGTTTTTGATTAAATATGTAAATTAAACGAATCATCGAAGCAATAAAATAATAATCGAAGCTTTTTTGTAATCGAATTATTCGATTTACTCGAGTAATCGTTGCAGCCCTAGTAGTATCAGTACTTCTATAGCACAGTCTTAAGACCTAATATGAGCAAACTTTGACTCAAAAGTTTGTGATCTGGCTGTACCTGATTTTTTTCATGTAATAAAGTGAAATCTGTTTTGTCTCAGGAGAGATACATTGTAAAGCAACGCTAATGCTGCATCCAAAGCGTCCAGTTTACGTGTTAAGTCTGCGTGGACACGACATCCAGCGTTTAAACGTCAGACGCCGGAGGTGAACGAAGCTGAACTTTAGGTGGCTGACGCGGCGCACAAAGCAATCCGAGAGTACATTCCAGTGACGTTCCTTACCTATGTATTTCATTGTCCGGAAGAAGGACCAAATCAAACTCTGCACCGGCAAGAATGGATAATAAATGAATTGTGGCTATGTTTAAAGCAAATCCACCAAATCCACCATTCTCAACCTGGTGAGCCAGCGCACAAGTCCAACCACACCAGGAAACACAACAAAAACTCCTCAGCCGAGAATGTGTGTTGGATCATCTGCTGGTGAGTTTATTTTTCAGCATCCAAGCATCTGTCTTCAAGAAGCACCACCATCCAACTCGGGCCGTTAGGCACGCACTTGGCACTGTGGCGTCAGCGCAGCATAGGGGTGAAAATGAGACCACTTTGTGTTGTCTGCATCTAATTATAGAACGTCTTATTCTACACAAAGCAGGAAGTGCACTGTTAGCATACAAATGTTTGTTAGCGTTAGCGTGACAGTAAACTCTGCTCAGGCCTCTGAAAGAACGCACTTAAACACAAGCAGTGAATAATTAGAATGCTGAGGATGCATTACGAAAGGGAGGAAACACATTGGACCACTATAAACTGTTTTAAAATGTTCAAGTTTTTAAGACATATAACATAAGGTAAAACAATACATTTGAAAATTTGAAAATGGACAGATTTGAGGGCCTATGGACCAAATTGGACTCTTATCGTGAAACGTGTGTCTTGACTTTTTGGGATGTTTTTTGTCGTCTTTTTACTTTATCGCTGGTTGTTTTTTTGTTCCATTGGTTCTTGTTATATGTTATACAACTTGAAATATAATATAATATCTTATAATATAATATCATCTTTCAAGTTTGAACTCTGCTCCAAACCACATGGTTTTCCTGACACAGAATTGGCTGTGGACCTCTGCTTTAAAAACACCCAAGCTGATTAGTAAATGATTTGAAATGACTGTCACTTAAAAGTTGATTCTACCTACCTCCCTTCCACCAACCTTTTTTATACTATTTTCAAAACAACTAAAAGTTCAAAATATCTCCCCTGGTGCAGTCTTTTGACAGTCTTGTTACAAAATTTAAATTGCGGTTATGTTAAATGTCATGTGAAATCACACTGAGCTGGTTCAGAATGAGGAACTGGACCTGGTCTCACAGGGAAGAGCCAGGGCATCACATGACTCCCACGTCACATGACTCCAACATCACATGACTCCAACATCACATGACTCCTACATCATATGACTCCCACGTCACATGACTCCCACGTCACATGACTCCCACGTTACGATTGACTCCCAACATCATCATGACTCCCACATCACATGACTCCACCACACATCCAACACATGATCCCAACATCACATGACTCCCACGTCACATGACTCCAACATCATACATGACTCCAACATCACATGACTCCCACATCATATTCTCCACTTCAATGCTCCAACATCACATGACTCCCAACATCACATAACCACAACTCACATGACTCCACATCAATACTCCACACATGACTCCAACATCCATGACTCCCACATGATCATGATGACTCCACGTCACATGAACTCCAAACATCTCATGACTCCTAACATCAATCACATGACTCCCACATCACATGACTCCACATCACATGACTCCCACCATACATATGACTCCCACATCACATTGACTCCACACACATGACTCCAACATCACATGACTCCCACATCACAATGACTCCCACGTCACATGACTCCACGTCAACATGACCTCCCACGTCAATGACTCCACGTTCACATGACTCCAACTCACATGAACTCCCACGTCACATGACTCCCACATCACATGACTCCCACATCACATGATCCCACGTCACATGACTCCACGTCACATGACTCCCACGTCACATTGACTCCCACGTCACATACTCCAACATCACATGATCCACTCACATGACTCCTACTACTGACTCCCACGTCACATGACTCCCACGTCACATACTCCCACTCAACATGACTCCAACATCTCATGATCCACATCACATGACTCCCACATCACATGACTCCCAACATCACATGACTCCCACATCACATGACTCCACATCACATGACCTCAACACTCACATGACTCCCACATCAATGACTCCCACGTCACAGACTCCAACATCACATGACTCCAACATCACATGACTCCAACATCACATGACTCCCACATCATATGACTCCCACGTCACATGACTCCAACATCCATGACTCCAACATCATATGACTCCCACGTCACATGATCCAACGTCCATGACCTAACATCAATCACATGACTCCCATCACACATGACTCCCACATCACTGACTCCCACATCAATGACTCCCACATCACCATGACTCGTCACATGATCACATGACTCACATGACATCATCATGACTCCACAATCACATGACTCCCACATCACATGACTCCCACATCACATGACGTCCCACATCACATGACTCCCACTCACATGACTCCCACGTCACATGACTCCAACGTCACACACTCCCACGTCACATGACTCCAACGTCACATGACTTCCACGTCCATGACTCCCACAATCACATGACTCACATCACATGACTCCACATCACTGATCCAAGACATGCCACAATCCTCACGTCATTATCCACTCCACTCCACATCACAGTCACTCACATGACTCCCACGTCACATGACTCCAATCACAGGATCCACGTCACATGACTCCATCACTGACTCTATACATGACTCCCAACATTCACATGATCCAACATCATAGACTCCCACGTCACATGACTCCAACATTCACATGACTCCAACATCACATGACTCCAACATCACATGACTCCCATCCCACATGATCCATCACATGACTCAACATCACATGACTTCACATGACTCAACCACATGACTCCAACATCACATGACTCCAACATCACATGACTCCCACGTCACATGTCACATGACCAACATCACATGACTCCAACATCACATGACTCCAACGTCACATGACTCACCACATGACTCACATGACTCACAACATCACATGACTCCAACATCACATGACTCCAACACTCACATGACTCCCACATCACATGACTCCAACATCACATGACTCCAACATCACATGACTCCCACGTCACATGACTCCAACATCACATGACTCCCACGTCACATTACTCCAACATCACATGACTCCCACATCACATGACTCCAACATCACATGACTCCCACGTCACATGACTCCAACATCACATGACTCCCACGTCACATGACTCCAACATCACATGACTCCAACATCACATGACTCCAACATCACATGACTCCAACATCACATGACATCACATCTGCACGTTTTTCACACCGAGCTAAATTTGTCAGTTATTATTAAAGGTGCACTATGTAACCTTCCTGGTGATTGGTCTGGCTGCTCCAGACTCCAACTCCCAGAGGTTTTCCTCTGTCGACTTGGCTGCTCCAGACCAATCTTTAAGTGGACTGTTCCATATTATGGCAATAAACTTATCTATAGAGCACTTATTCCATTAAAGGTGTTTTATTGCTCAGAAATACTTGAAAAATACAAAAAACATGGCTGAGTGGATATGTATGCCAGGCTCTACGTGCAGTCGGCCGCAGCATCAAAAGTCTGAATCCAGCGCTGACAATTTGCCTCTCTCATTCACATTTTCTTTGCTTGTTTATTTGTTATTTGAATGATTAAGTTACTGTGTTCAGCATCGCAAAGGGATTGTCAGCAAACGATATGGGATATACAATAATGTTAATTATTGGTAACACAAGAGTACTCTAACGAGTTACTTTTGTAACACAGTAGTGCAGTAACTTAACACGTTAGTTTTCCAGGGCAATAACGACGTAACGTAACAAGTTACTTTTTAAAGTAACGCTACCCAACTCTGCAGATAAAACCAACAGGCCCAAATAAAAAAAACTGCATTCTCACTGTGAGGAGCATCGTCTCTCCACAGACCTGACGTGGTGGTATGAATCCAAAGAGATACATTACATTTAATCATTTAATCCCATACTGTGGAACATTAAAGCAATTGCATCTTCATGGAGGCCCACAGGTGAATAGTTACAGAGTGCACCTTTAAGATGATATCTGCCAACAAAATGAACATAAGCAACTGAGTACAATGCAATCATCCTTAGGTTCAGGTTTTCAATGGCGTGGACTCTGTTTCAATGGCCTGTGCTCACAATGCCAAAAAGATGGCTTCTTCTGTTTTACACATAGACTTATTTAATGATCTGGATAGGGTATTGCTAGCTCAAACCTACTGTGAGTCTCCCTAGTGGCCATTCCATTGGTACTGCAGTGAAAAAAATCCTCCACAGCCCAGAAAGCATTTTTCCCCAGAGCGCACTGTAAAAACAAACTGCTCGTGTTTGGGTGGTTGTATGTTGCACCTTACCATCGAAGCAAGTTCCTAGTTTGTGGATTTGGTTCACTGACTGGCAATAAACCCTTTTTGGATTCTGATTTCTGATTTATTTTCATGAAGAAAAGCAGGTGACTTTACCAGGCCACGTTGCAGATCGGATCCGTGGAGAGATTAGCCCACTCACAGAAATAATGCATGTTCTCCATATTTTTGAGGAATAAAAACAACAGGGCTGCAACGATTAATCGGAACAGTTGTGACTTGTCGACTAGTAAAATTATTGTATTTTTATATTTTTTTAATCCTCATCTGGACTATACAGGCTCCAAAATTATGGAGGACTCAGGTTGTCAAGATTAAATAATTGAATGCACAATTAATTTATGAATTGTACAGTTTTTATACGTTTTTTCATTGTTGCCCCTTGAGGCAACCGCTCTTGTGATTTGGATGTTACAAAAATTCATTGAATTGAATTGAATTGAATATATGTCTGAATTTTTTTACCCTGAATCCTCCACGGAAATACTGGTCCAACAAATTGACTACTGAAATAATTGTTCGTTGCAGCCCTAATAATTTATTCGTACAGTGTATAAGGTAAATGCCATAGTGTGGAACATTCCAGGCAAAGTAATAACATATTTATGGTGGCGGACAACTCAATGGAAAGTTACACAGTGCACTTTTATCTTTTATTGCTGCACTCATTCATAACCCAATGGGCCAGCCAGGGGAAGTGTCAGTTCTGCTGGAAATCCCTCCACAAGCTGCAGCTGTGTGGTCTCACGCCTTTATCACAGGCACAGAGATCTAAAAATAGAGTTTCTTATCAGGGCAGAAACAGTCATCTAAATCTAACTGACAAAACAATTTGACTGGAAATAATTATGTAGGTAATATAATGTCTTCTTTGAGAGCTAAACGTTCCTGGTCTCCATCCGTATTCTGTGAAAAAGCTTTCTCTGTAGTTTGCTTTAGACCTCTACAAACATGTTCTGAAATACTGTACATTGGATTCTTGGATTAGTTTAACAGTTCAGATTTCCATCCTCTGTCAGATGTTAATGCTTCATATTGTGACTCGGATATATATGACCAGCTTGTCAATGTCTGCTCTCGGGAGATCTCGGAAGATAAGCAAGACGGGGGCCTGGTCAGTACTTGGGGGCCTGGTCAGTACTTGGGGGTCCGGTCAGTACTTGAGGGCCTGGTCAGTACTTGGGGGTCCGGTCAGTACTTGAGGGCCTGGTCAGTACTTGAGGGCCTGGTCAGTACTTGAGGGCCTGGTCAGTACTTGAGGACCTGGTCAGTACTTGGGGGTCCGGTCAGTACTTGAGGGCCTGGTCAGTACTTGAGGGCCTGGTCAGTACTTGGGGGTCCGGTCAGTACTTGGAGACCGCTGGGAAAATCGGAAGCCACAGTGGAGCGGCTCTGGCTCCAATGCTGTTGTTGTGTGCTAAGGAAGGACACTTCACCCACATTGCCCAGTATGAATCTGGTTTGGCCAATGGCACAGATTGGCAGCCTCACTTCCATCCGACTGCCCTCAGTACCACCACCGAGTGCACAGTGGATGAATAATGCAATGTAAAGCATTGTTGAATGTCATGAATTATGCTATTTAAACACAAAGATTAATAAACGAACTGAACTGAGCCCTGGAATTGAATAAAATTTAGAGTTAACTTGAGAGACTTGACTTAAGACCTGAATTGAGACCTGAATTGATTTGAGACCTGAAATAAAATCTTATCACAATGGTGATATAGTAAAAATGCAAATACATTTTAACACACTGACTGGTTCATTCACTGCAACCTCCCCCGAGAATGGAGGGGGGTGTATTTTTCCGGCCGACAGATGCTCTGGTGGAGGCCTCTGGTGGAGGCCTCAGGGGAGCCCCTCCTCCCCCTCCCACCTGGTGCAACTGGTGCTGCAGGCGCACAGTCGTCCCCAGCACCCATGCACATATCTGCACCCACCCTCTAAACTCTGACCCCTGACCTCTGAGGTGCTCCGTCTGGCCCATGCTCCTGCTCACCTCCTGTCTATAGATTTTCATATTCAAGTTTCATTGATTTGCTTTAGGTTTTCCTCAACCGCAGGTGGAGGAGTTGAAGTCACATCCACAATATCAATCTTTTTTTCCTTTCTTTTTTTTAACCTAAAATTGAACTTCATAAACAATACACATTTTTGATCAACATGGGAAATTACACAGGATTTATAACTACACTTCCAAGAGTCTTAATAAAGCATGTACAAATACTTAAATAATGAAGAAATAGTTTATTAAGAATATTCTGGCATAGTAACCACTTTTTAATACCCTAACCTTAATTAAGTATTTAAGTCTAAACAATTCTTAATAAACTATTTGTTCATTAAAGTGTAGTTATTATAAAGTGGAACCAAATAAAATGTAATCTGTAACCCTGTCATACATCTGAATAACTCCTAATAAAGCATGAATAAAGACTTCAATCATAATGAATGAATAAATTGTGGTGTGCCACCACATAATTGAGGTGTGGTGGCACCAAATGAAATACAATCTATTAAACAAATCTATACTCATTCTAAAATATACACACACATAAGGATAGATATACAACTTGAAAGTTGACTAATAAACGTAATAATAACAACTGTTTATCAGATTACTCTTTAGTAATTCTTTTCAATTGCGTTGTATGCCTTTCACTTTTCACGGTCTTATTCTTGTAAGAACATAGGAGAATTGCATTTTTAATTATTTTTGAAGAGTGTGTATGAAACAGGCAATTCATCAATGTTTTCTATTATTTTTAAACCTATTTTTTATCATACTGGATTCCAGGATGTCACTGAAAACTCCAAACTATTATTGTCACTGTCTAAAACAAGGAGACAAAGCTGGAGAGCCCTGAGCAGCAGAAGCTCCAGGACCAGCCGCATAGAGGCACTCACCACGGGATGTGACGAAGAGCTGCCGCTGTCCACTCCACTCCACCCGGGCTTTTTACTCCATCAGCGAGTCCTGGCTCCGGCTTGACTCCTGCAAATCTCACCAAAATCCTTTTCAAGCCTCAAACAAAGCAGTAGAATCCCAGTTTTTGTAGATCCACTGTCCCAGAGCGCGGTGTCGGTCCTGTGTCCAGAGCAGCAGCTGCGCACAGACCGGCACAGACGCACTGATAGCGCCACAGATCCATGCGCTGCGCCAACTCTCCCCCACGGCCCGCCTCCTGGCCAATCAGGGAGCAGAGCCGCGTTGTGTCGCTCGCACAAGAACGAACCTTTAAAATGATACATCACCAAAACATATGGAGAGCCAAGTTTGTGTCTTCTTACCAAAAGCTCCCAACTCAACATTTGGACGGTTTCTATTGCAGAGAAAAGAAGATTGGACATTTCAGGGCTGCAAGAAAAAACGGTTGTATAGAGCAGGAGTGCCCAAACTTTTCACACATGTTTAGTTAGTGTTTATTTGAGAGCAGGACCTATCTAGACCGAATTTCACAAATGTATTTATATTTTGAGATTCAGAATGGCTTTTTCAGGAGAGTCTTGGCCCCAGAGGAGCCTATTGTACATGTTTTTAGTGGTAGGGGAAACGGAACACCGAGAGAAAACTGACCTACCAACATTTATGTTGTTTTTATTATTGCTCAGTGTTTTATGTTGCACCTTAACGCCGAAGCAAGTGAATTCTGTTCATCGACAATGGCAATAAACCATTTCTGATTCTGATTCTGATCCCCGTCTGAGATGATCCGTCAGGAAGTCAGTGATCCACCTGCAGGTGGAGTCAGGCACGTTGAGCTGGGAGAGCTTGTCCTGGAGCAGAGCAGGGAGGATGGTGTTGAACGCAGAGCTGAAGTCCACAAACAGGATCCTGGCGTAGGTTCCCGGGGAGTCCAGATGCTGCAGGATGAAGTGGAGTGCCAGGTTGATGGTGTCGTCTACAGACCTGTTGGCTCTGTAGGCGAACTGCAGGGGTCCAGCAGGGAGGAGGTGAAGGACTTGAGGTGGGGCAAGACCAGGTGTTCTTTTTAAAATATATATATTTAATTTTGTTTTTGTTTTTTAATTTTTCAAAAGAAAAAACATACAGAAGAACAAAACACGACCACAGAGAGGGACATAAACCAAAATAAACAGACATCCAACAACTGCCATAAATGAAGAAAAAAGAGGATAAAAATCATAGAACACTGAGCCCAAAGTACAAGTTCCATTTACGCCAGAGTCTGTCAAATATGTCCATTTTCAGATCGAGTCCAAATGTGATCTTTTTCCATTTTATGAATGTCCATTATGATGTTAGTCCAGTCCTTGATTGTCGGTGCATTTTGTGTCATCCATTTTTTGTTAGAGCCTTTTTCGCTACGGTCAGGAAGATGCTCCAGCGATAGCTCCCAATTGTGTCCATGGCAGGAGTCTTGTGGCCCAAATACATAGTTCAGAAGTCCATTGGGATGGTGATGTCATAAATTGTCTGAAAGGCTTTATTGATCTCAGTCCAAAACTTGTGAACAACAGGACAATCCCAAAACACATGATAGTGGTTTGCCTCCTGGCTGCCACATCCTCTCCAACAGTCTGCATTTCCCTGTGAGTAATGGGCACTTTGACATGGGGTTATAAAGAAACGAGACACATTTTTCCAACTGAATTCCCTCCAAACATGTGACTTTTTTTTTCTTTCAGCTAGAAGTTTTTTAAGTTTCCAAGATCGTATTTTAGAAATGTTTTATCCGCTCTCATATCTTTGTTTGGTAAAGACCATTTTCTTAACTATTACCTGTGGGGTCAGATCATTAATTTCTCCTCATGTTTTTAATTTCTAGTAGCATTTTAGGACACCCCTTTTGGCATGGTTTTTCTTCAACAATTAAATTTTTTCTTGCGTATTATTTAGTTTTTTTGCCCTTTGTTTCTTTTTTTCAGAGGCTATAATTGGTCCTCTCAAGACTGCTTTGGAAGCATCCCAAAGGGTGGGCAGGGAAGTTTCCCCAGTATCATTTTCCTCCAGATAAGTTTTAATGTTGTTGGACATTTTTTCCTTAAACAAAGGTCATTAAGCAGGCTGGCATTAAAAAACTTTCTTCCAATTCCACAGAGATGTAGATAGGAGCATGATCACTTAGGTCTATTATGCCTATAACTGCGTCAGTGATTTTAGATCTGTCTTTATTGAGAATAAAAAAGTAGTCTATTCTGGAATAGAGCGTATGTGGATTTGAAAAATGTGTATACTGGCCTGCCCTAGGGTTCATTTCCCTCAATATGTCAATCAAACTTATAGTCTGCAATAAGAGACGGAACTTCTTATTTATTGTTCCCCCAGTGCCTCTTGAGTTCGACACGTCCAGTGTAGGCTGAACTATTTGGTTTGAGATCAATATTGCAACTCCCCTTCTATGTTTGCCTCTGTATGATGAATAATTTGATGGATTTTTTTATAACAGAATTTTGTTAGTTTTTGATCTTCTGGGTCTCTTATAAATATGTAATGTCTATTTTTTCTCTTTTGATTTTTGTTAAAATTTGTGTTGGCTCAGTATGCCGTTCACATTGAAGGATGTCATTGGGTTGGTTGTATTGAGACCACCGTTGACAACTTTTGAATCTCTTTAATCTCTTTGGTCGAAAACAACAAACACACACAAGAACCATAGGAACACAGAGCAACTGAAAAGGTAAAAAAGAAAACAAAAGGGTTCAAGCTGGAAACAGGCATCGAACCCCAAAACAGGTAAAAAAAAAGATCAGAAAAGCCAGAGAAGTCCAATCCTAATGAAGCCACCCACAGAGTTTATGTACAAAACAGTCATGGGGCATAAAGTCTGATGTTAAAAACACAAAAATCATTTCATCAGTCTCTTCAAATTAACAGAAATGTATCACCATGTGACCACAACCCCAACTCACATACCCCACGTTAGTGGCTCCATCTCACATGTTGCTTAGTTCTCTGTGCTTTGCATCTTCCTTAGGAGCACCTCTGCTCGTCCTGGTGTTCTGAGCATGTGTTTGTCCTTCAAAAGTCACAAGAAGAGCCGCGCGGAAAGAGAATCCATGTCTCAGTTTTCTCTTCCTGAGCTCCTCACAAATGATGTGGAACTTTTGCAGTTGTTGGCGAACCTCGTATGGAATATCAGGTGGAAAGAAAACACGCTTGCCTTTGTACTGGAGATCTCCTTTAACCCTTGCAGCCTTCAAGACGAGTTCCTTCACACAATCGTGAAGAAATCTCACAATCAGGCCTCGTGGTTTATCAGCTGGTTGGTTTGCCCAGGCGATGTGCTTTTTCGATTCTGATGGGGGGATCTCAACTCAAGAGTTAACAAGGATCTCAGGAATGATCTTCTCCAAGAAGCTTTCTGTGTCTTCTCCTAACGTCTCCTTCTTTTATGCACTTCGGACATCTTGAGCCACAGCTGTTTTCCAATGGAGCCGTGGGCCATCAGTTTTGTCTGTTTTGGTCCCATGGCGCTACCGGACTTGTGTCTTCCTTGTTTACTCATCTCTCGTCCTTGTTCTTTGGGATTATGTGGGTCAAACAATGATTTTAAAACCACGTTTTTCAGCAGCGGTGTGAGGCGCATCAACTCAGTGCGTCACCATGACCGGAAGTCCAAGACCAGGCGTTCAAATGACTACAGACGTCAGCGCCACAGGCCTGTAGTCATTAAGTCCAGTGATCCAGTGATTCTTGGGGAACAGGGACAATGATGGATGACTTGAAGCAGGCTGGGACATGTCTCCAGGTTAAAAACTAAATTTTACCATTCATTACTACATATTTTCCCTGCCGTAATGGCCTCCTCAACAAATTTTGTCCCCCATCTCTATATCATTGCAATATTTTACTATAGTTCACATTAACTTAAATTTAAACAAAAATATGAATTTATAAATTAAACTGTATCAAAATATAACATCTTTGATGGAGTTGGTTGAAGGGTCTTCCACCTTACCTGACCAGCAAAATGAATTCTTGTGAGTTCACAAACTCTTGAGAATTCATCTTGTCAGGCTCTGCTGTACTATAGAGCAGGGCTATACAGCATAAGGCCTGGGGGCCAAATTAGGCCCATCAATTTAATCCTAAACATTTTGTATGTTATTTCTCACAAAAATCTAATCTATCAGTAGTTATTTTATTGTATTAACTCAGTTTATTGAAACTGTGTTGTGGATATTTTTTGCACCTCTGGCCCAGAGGCCTTGGCTTTCTGAATAATCTGTCGCTTGGAAAAATGAAGTTGAATAGCCCTGCTATAGAGCCTGAACCACCAGTGGTGCGGAAACTGGACCCATCACAAGGCAGCATTGTGCTTTAGGCAGAAGCCAAAGGTGAAGCGTCCAAACACACTGGCCTACTTTAACATGAATACAGACTTTTTTGTTTATTGAAAAAAACGTCCAGAGGGAAACTTGATAATTATATGTTTGGAATTGGCTTCACAATTGTCATAATAATCTTGTGTCTTAAAGTCCCCTCAACGGACAGCAATCAAATTTTTGAACAATGGCTCTTTCTGTTTCTTTTCTTTCATGTGGATAGGCCAAGTAATTACAGAGATATGAACCATAAACCAGAACAACATCTGTAATCTGACAGTTAAACAGTGAATTCAAACTGAGAACTCTGACTTGTCTCCAGGTCAGTTTGAAACAATAGGTGCTCTAGAATGTCGGGATGTCACGTGAACACAGTCTATTAGCGTGAAGTGTTTGTTTGACCGTCCAAGAATCGATCCAAGATGGCGCCGCAGACGGATGCCCTGGCCTTTAGGTTATTATTGCTCAGTGTTTTGTGTTGCACCTTCATGCCGAGACAAGTTCCTATGCCTGTGAAGTTTGTTCATTGACAATGGCAATAAACCTTTCTGATTCTGATTCTGATTCAGCGAGATTCAGCAAGAGCCTTTCAAGAAACGGGTAGAACTCAATTCAGAGTGCCACATTTATCAATCTGGTATGAGCCAGTTATTTGCCGTCTGTCTCATAAAGATGTTATTACTTTACCTGGAATGTTCCACAATCTGGCATTAGTCTGAGCTAAATTGCATTTACGCAATTTCATGTGTTTTTATTGCTAAAAATGCCTTTAAAAACATGCACTATGAACGGACTCGCCTCTCCACAGATCTGACCTGTAATTTGACCCTGTGGTGTCACCTGCTTGTCTCCATGGAGATAATTTGAATGCCATTCTGCAGAACATTCGAGACATCTCCATGGAGACAAGCAGGTGGCGAACCTTCCCCCAGAAAAGTTACATAGTGCACCTTTAACCAAACCAAGACCCAAACAAGGCAAAATCAGACATAAAATCTAGTCACTTTCTATCAGCACGATAGCGTGATAGATACTTTATTGACTAAGTTTCCACATAATTAATGTGTTTTTCTAGTGACATCTGCAATTGTGTGAACACTTTACAGATTTGGTCAACATGGCTCTTTTGTGGCTTTAGATGATAACTTTAGATGACCCCATTTCATTGTACAGTCATTACTTCCATGAAAATTGTTTTTGCTCAGCTCAAGGATGTCACGCAAATTTGGGAAGCGTTTCCCATTTTTTAAAAAAGAAAAGAAAATTGTTTGCGCTAACTGTGTCGTCACAGCGCTCCAATCCTGTGCTTGAACTCTTATAACTCTCAGTGTGTAAAAGGTAGCGTGACATAAAAACATTCTACTGTCCCTATAGTTTAAATTGAACTGAGAGGTTAGAATTCTATGCCAGAATTTGCTGTTAATTGTCAGATTGCAGATTACTTATTAAATCTCTGGAATTACTGGGCCTATTCACATGAAACAAAAACTGGTGCAAAGTTCAACATCCTCTCAGTATAAATAAACTAAAGCCATTATTCAACACCAAAGATGTGATTATTGTCACTTCATAGAACTTTAAGCAATTAATTATAAATAACTTAGACAGAGAGAGAGAGAGAGAGAGAGAGAGAGAGAGAGAGAGAGAGAGAGAGAGAGAGGGCTGAGAGAGAGAGAGAAAGAGAGAGAGTGAGAGACCTAATGAAATTGTTAAAGTGGATTCAACCTATAAAAGCTAAAAAGTGGAACATTTTGTCAAACTTGTTGTTTTTATTTCTCTGCAGAATTAGTGCATTCCAATTATATGAATTTGTGTGTCCTCTTACTAATCTTAGCCGTGTAGAGAATCATTTATCAGTTTAGGAGGATGAATCCCCCTCCCCTTCCCTCCCCTCTCTAAGCCCACTGTCCCACTACAACCACAGTAGACTACAATAGCAGAAGGTAGAGGGGGGGGGTGGGGGTGGCGGTGGCACTTGCGCGCCGTGGATGGTGGCAGCTGCTCTCAGTTTGTACACACAAGAGGAGCGGGGCAGTGTGGAGCCCTGTGGAACACCTGGCTGCTGATGCTAACGGGACAGCAGGAGGGATGAAGGGGGCAGGGGAGGTGGTAGGTGGGAGTATCCAGCTCAAAAAGGGAAGGGGTGGGGGATGAGTGGACGTTACTAGCCCTCTAGCTGCCGTGTTTCAAATAGGAAATGAGCGCGGTGGTGAATCGGCTCCTTCAGGTCTGGCTCCCATTCACTTGCTAGAAACATGTGTGCCTCTTTCTCTGTAACTGCTGCTGTTAAACTCGTCATTCTGGAACATCCTCCTAGCTGCGGCAAAAAAGGCCCTCACAAAAAAAAATATTACACAAAATGCACTGACAATCTAGGACTGGACTAACATTATATTGGACATTCATAAAATGGAAAAGATTACATTTGGACTTAATTTGAAAACTGACAAATTTGACTGACTGTGGACTAAATGGGACAGTTTACTAAGGGCCATGTTTTTTCTCTTTTTTTGTCTTCATTTTTAGTTGTTATTGGATGTCTGCTTATTTTGGTTTATGTCTACTCTCTCTGGTCTTGTATTGTTTTGCTGTGTTTTCTTTGTTTCTTTTGTTATAGATTTCAAAAATGAATCAAAAAAAAAAAAAAAAAAAAAAAAACTAATAATAAAAAATTCAAAAAGCTCTACCTGATCCAGGTGTTTTTATTTTGTTATTCACTTTATTCCACCCCGCCAACTTTTGAAATGGAGAATGAGAGAGAGGGGAAGACATTCAGTAAATTGTCAGAGTTTTGATTCAAACTCCCGACACTTGGAGCAGCACAAAATATCTGATGTTCGTGTAAGCAACAAGTCAACAATACACTGATTGCCTGGACCTAAAAATGGCTTTTTATACTGTGTAGAAATTATTTACTCTGGAGGTTGGCAGAGTAAATCAGAAATCTGTGGAAAATGACAGAAAGTGACATCACACTCATTCCAGGCAAAGTTTATGCATATTTTACATGAAGAAACAACTTTTTTCATATATTATATATATTTTCATTTGTCAAATACATGTGAAATTATAAACCTAAATAATTTGTTATTCTGTGATAACATTTTGATCATTATTAGCAAAATTCATTCATTCATTTAGTTCAATGAGTCGCCCAACCTGTCATAGGTACTAATACAACCGGAAGAAGGATTACGTGGAATGGCGGTGCCCAGACAGGCTTCCGGAATCAGGTGAAGAAGAGAGAGCTGTCTTCTTTATACCTGATGAAGGTCAGTCGACCGAAACAACAGCGAGAAAGTGTGTGGGAGTTTTTTCCTCCATAAGTACCTGTTGTTCTGATCACACATCAAAATGTGAACAATAATAACTGACCAATCAGGTGCCACCTTTCGCCCTGGTCCTCTTCAGCTGTCATTAGCAACATGGCTCGTTGCTAAGTGCCAGGAAGGGGTGTTAACCTTCAACAACCTAACTCCTGATTGGCTCTGTGGTTGCCATGTGGCTATGAAATGCGCACTCGTATTTCCAAATATGGAACTTGGCTCCAAATGAGCAGGTTCCTTGATCCTCACAGCATGTAAACGCTGTAGACAGGAAGAACTCTCACCCTTTTACTCACCTTTTATTCTTTAAAGACTGCTTCAAACTGGATTAATAGTAATGTTTTGTGGATTGGGTGCCATGAATTTGGATGAGAATGCCACAGCTTAACTTCATAGCTTTTCATGAGGTAAGTCATTATTGCTCTTTTTTCCCTTTCCCATGTTTGTATCCTTCTCCTCTGTGTCCATCTTCCCTTGATGCTCTAGGGGTCCAAAACCGTGTCACACCTCCCCGAAGTTGAGGAGAAGCAAACTGGGACCTAATTCTGGCAAATTATCCAGTAGTGTGTCCCTAGCTTTAGGTGATTGTGTTTTTATTATGCTATTTTATCTGACACATCTTGGGAAGTTCGAGCACAATAGTTTTATTAACAACTTGCCGGAATGATGAGGAAATAATGTCTTAAGTACTTGTTTATCCAACCACAATTTACTTTTTCACATTAAGAATACTTGTTGTTGTGGTTTCTCTCACTTGAATTCCATATATTACAGAGACAATTCCACAACACACACTTGCTCATTTGATCTGCTGAGTTTCTGCTCACCGGACAAACACTTGGACTTCCACACTCATGTGGAGCAGTGACAGTGACAGCTCCTCCCCCTCCTCCTCCTCCTCCTCCTCCTCCACCTCCTCCTCCTCCTCAGCTGATAGGGTCCCCCCTCAGGGAGCGCCATCTGCCTCTGAGCAAACAGGTGTGCGCCACCGCTAACACTTGCACAGACACTCACACTGGACTAAACTCGAAACTGAACCTGCATTAAACTAGGACTAACAATATTAAATAAAGAGCACATACTGGTCTCAAACCAGGATCAAACAAGGACTAACATGACATGAACGCACCATAAACCTTAACAAAAAATTCTAACCTAACTGTTTTCAGAATTGTACGTCTAATTACTCTGGTTACGTTGCTCTTTCAGATTTACGGCCTCTTGACTTTGTGTATATCATTCCCATATTGCAATTCAACTGAAACAAAAACATTAACACGAGTTCTGAGTAATTCTTCCTCTAACTCCCACGCCCGTCTATTTGACGACTCTATTAATTACAATGTTATTTTTCACCGCGGATGACATGCCGTATGAGCGTTGCGTCACCTTTAGTGTCTCTCACAGCAAAGCTAAAGGGTAAAATGGATTTTGAAGCGATTATCCGTACAAGAAGCCTGGCAATGCTTTCAAAACATTGATGAGGTTGATATTCATCAACCTCATCAACGTTGGGTGCAGTCAAGAGTCAGACGAGGACTTCAGACAGCGAATCGGAGGATGAAGAACAAGCCCCCGCCCCCCCGAAAAAAGAAGCAGGAAAAATCTCATTGGCAGTAGGTCTATCGAAAATGTTCAAGGTATTTATGACAAACTTTATTATATAGTTATGGCATTTTAGGTTGTCGAGATCAATAAACTAAGCGCCTGTTGCTTAAGCTGCCCCGGTATCATCGTCAGGTAAGCGGCATATTCTTTGCAACGGCAACGACAATATTCAAGGTCTTTACGAATATTGTGTTATTATAGTATTTGGCTTTTTTTTTAGGAAGATGGGTCTAGATCAATGAATGAATATGCGTAACTTCTCTGTAACACCAGCTTTGCTAACGCAAACAACCCTCCTCCTCCTCATTCTTTTGATTACGTCATCGCCAGAGCGCAACCTTTCCAATTGACGGCTTGGGAGTTCTACTAGTTCTAAAATCCGGGTAGTCCTAGTGTTACATAAAAATATCTCCATTGTTTATCAACAAAAATGGACCAATAAAGGAGAATTTCATTTAAGAGGAGACATTGCAGGTGAATAGGATTTGAAACTCCTGCCATTTACTTACATACATTTGCGGTTTTCATCATCATGTTTTTCGTAAAGAAATTATTTAAATAATATTTTTAAAATTAAATAGCTTGCTTCATTTTGTTGATATATTAGAAAAAAAAACAATTTACAGAGGGGATTTTCTTATAGTATTCGAATATCTGTTCAGATTTTCTTTAGTCAAATAAATAAATGAACACATAAATCAGGCCTAGAACTCAACAAATCCTTCTATACAATCTGTCAAAATGTTGTAAGATTGTAAAGTTTAAGGGCTTTAACCACGTTTCGACTGGCCCGGATTGCCCAAACTGGCTCACTTCTTTTAATGTCGGAGTGTTTCCAAGCTCAGGGCCTGTTTCTGCAGCACGAGCAACTGCCACCCAAACATAATTCATGTTTTCTGAACAAATCAAATCAAAATTGTACCTGAATTATTGGAGCAGCAGTAGCTCTGTGGCAGAGTGCTCGTCCTCTTTTGAAAGTCTTATTAAAGACATTAAAAACATCCTTGGTAGAGCGGTCAGATCCACTGGCCCACAAGTTTTTGGGCAAGACACCCACCTCTCCCCAGTGTGTGCATACACCGGTGTAGGAATGTGTGTGTGAATGGGTGACTGGTTCCTCTCTTTATGTAATGCATTGGCTTTGATAATGCATTATGCACTGGAAATATAATTTTGGATCTGTCAAAGCAAGTACTTGCAACTTGTGCTAGCTTTGTTATGCTAAGCCTGTGAGCTCGACATATGAGTTAGCATCAGTGGAAATACGGCAGTTTATCAGAAGATCAAGTCAGCGTTTGGTGAGAAATGATTCTTTTCCCTTTCTGTCTGCTTTTTGCTGTCTTGAATGTGCTTTTATTCAATCATCCCTCTCTAAATGTCAAAGCGTCCCGGGAGCCAAAAGCGTGCCAGGCAACTTCAGAAGCTAGACTTAACGCTAAACACTTAAACGGACCTGTGCAGTTCACTTAAGACAGGACTGTAGTGAATCAGTGCAAACATGGCTAAACAGAGAGGCAGAAACATGTCTGTCCAGTTAAACAGCTGCATGTCCCCCTGGCCACTTCCTCATCAGAGAACAGAATGAAACCCTCCACAAAGAGTGAGAGGGTGAGGGGTCCAGTCCTTCTCCAGCTGCCCCACACACCAGCACATGTCCCTCTGCTGCAGGCCGGGCACATGGTGGGCCTGTGGGGTCAGGGAGGTCGCCTCAAGCCGCGTGCTCTGGGTCAAAGAGGGAGCACCCCCCCACCTGCTGTGAGAAGAGTACCCACAGCACCCCCACCTGCTGTGAGTGGAGTGTGTCTGCTGTCACAAGGAGTAGGTCTAATAATACAGAACACTAGGCCGTGGTCCGGACACAGGACCCAGCTGAAGGTGTACACGTCAGATTTTGTTCCAAATCTTGTATTTTTTGAGAGACGGTTCACATTGCACATAAAATGTGACTCAAATCAGTTTTCCTATGTGAACCCAACAGCCGCGAAGTGTTTGATGCGCAGAAGAGGACAAGAGCCGTGCTGTGGTCATATTAGGAGTCCGACTATTAGTAAACGAGCTCCGTTTGTCAATATATAGTCTGCTTATGAAAAGATGATCATCTTTATCTTTCACCTTAAATATATAAGCCAAAACTTGAGATTTTATCTTTGTCATGCTTTCTTTTCCAAAATACTAATCATGTTTAAAATCGGACTTTATTTGCACTCTATCTTCACTGCCATCTTGCAAGTGTTATTGCTATTTTACTGCGGTAGCATTTCAGAATGATATAAAATACAAATAAATATGATATGCGTGTTCAGACTGACGCAGAAGATACGCTCAAGTAAGTGGGTGCTATAAATCTGTGTGCATTCATCACATTGTGAGGAATGAAATCTACATACAGTCACATCATGGCAACCTTTTGCTTGTGAGGACCAAAAACCAGGTCCATGTGAAGTAAATCCTTCAATATCAGATCAACAACATGGTTTGGAGGTCCATGATCAGAACTATTGTGCTTGTCAGCTGCAAGCGCTCGTCCAGCATCAGACTGTTGGGGCCACGCTGCTCCACTGAAAGACATCGCCATCAGAATGTGACACACTGTGCTTTCAATCCTCTTTGTAAAGTCATTGTACAATATTCCCTTTGTTGCAACCCTGGAATTTCCCCATTGTGGGACAAATAAAGGTGATCTTATCTTATTCTGTTCACTTTTTATTTTGAGGCTATGTTTTTATACGTTAACCGTACGTACCCATTTTTTTCCTTTAGTAATTTAAAATCTGTTTTGCCAGATACACTGTAAAAGGGGCTCTTAGGATCATAATCAGACTGTTGTCTGCATTTTATTATAGTGTATTTTTTTCTCCATGAAGAAAGAGGTGCGCTGTTGGCAGGCTAATGTTTGTTAGCTTTACCGGGATACTTTGCTCTGGACTATGATAGTTGTTTGGATATAAACTCATCACGGTGAATAATTAAGATGCTCGAAATGCCTTGGGAAGTGAGGATTAACTTTGGACAACAAACAGTTTAAACATTATTTGTTTTGTTTTTCACATGTTTAAGACGCTTTTAATTTTAGAGTTTAGGAAAAAATATGGCAAGGTTAGGATCAGTCTCCAGAAAATGAAAGTAAGATGAAGTGATGTCCCCACAAAGCTTGCAAAGCCAAAATGTGTGTGTGAGGCCCTGCAGGTGTGAGTAAGAGTGTGCCAGGTCAGAGGTCACAGCAGCACAAAGACCCACAGCAGTCCCCAGCTGCCGGGCCAAACGCCGGGACCCTCCCCCAGAAGCCAGGACCCTCCCCCAGCTGGGCTGCCTGAATGGGAGTGTGCCTCTGCCCTGGGGTCCCCCTGGTCCCTCTGGTGTCCCCCTGGTGTCCCCCTGTGGTCCCCATGTGGTCCCTCTAGTGTCCTCCTCCTAGAGCTGGAGTCATGTCTGGACCCTCTGCAGGCCAAAGGGGAAACATCATTTACATACTGTCTGGGGAAGGCCAGAAGTGAAAGTGCTCCAAAGACGAAAACACACTTGGAGTGTTTTGTTTCAAATTTGAAGAAATGTGTAATATACTTTAATATACTACCCATATAAACAAATACAAAGTCCCACGATGTCATCCAGTGGTTATTCAGGAATAGCGCCCCCTAAAGAAGTGCACAAACATTTAAATGGGGAGAAAAAAAGTTTGTGCCCCTGATTTTAAAAAAAGTCAACCAGACCGATGCCTTTGAAGGCCTTTGCCCGTAGGGTCAGAAACAGCAGTACAGCACCGCGGCAAAAAAAAAAGAAGGACTTTTGCCTACATTACTCAAACTTTGTGTCCTTCTGATTTAAAGAGTAAACGAGACCCCTCTTATTTTGCAGCCTTTTGCATGTTGAATCACAAACATCTCCCCATTGTCAAACATACAATGGAGCCAAAGTAAACTTGACTGTTTTTGCAAAAATGATTACAGTGATAAGGACTTTTGCGTTCCAGAAGATGAATTGGGTATGGTCTCTACAGTGCCCCCTGGAAGTTTACTCATAAGGGCGTTTTGACATGCTTTATGGGATTAGGCCTGTTGAAGTGATGGGGCACACCGAGACAAGCCA
Organism: Chaenogobius annularis; assembly: GCA_015082035.1. Lineage (NCBI taxonomy): Eukaryota > Metazoa > Chordata > Actinopteri > Gobiiformes > Gobiidae > Chaenogobius > Chaenogobius annularis. The sequence goes on along the minus strand of BJKM01000498.1, from coordinate 44,035 downwards.
AAAATATTTCTGTAGCCCCCCCCAGGCCCGGTTCTAGCCCACTGACCTTCGGTGAGCAAACACAAAACTTGTGTGCGCAATTATAAAACTCTATAAATATTTAGCTGTTACATGTTTTACTTGTTTCTGTCTTTTATCAAACGATAACAGAACAAGAGCAGAGCATTTGGGAGTTTGTACTATTTCATATGAATTGTACAAGATTCTGCTGCCCAGTGGTGGAGTGGTTACGTTGACTGCACAAATGCCAGGCTCCATGTGCAGCCGGCTGTAATGTCGTGAGTTCGAAGACCAGTTCTGACAGTTTACTGCATGTCCTATCTTCTCTCTCATCCCCTTTTCACGCTAAGCTGTCCTGTTTAATAACCCCTTACACCCCTTAAACCCCTGGACTTTTTCTTTATTTATTCCATTTTGTCCACCATCTTATAAAAGGGAACTCTCAAGCTGCTTGATGTGGTGTACATGAAAATAACGCCGTAACCCACTTATTTCCAGTCAATCAATCATTCTGGGAAGCATCAGGGTCAGTTTGTATTCCCAAAAAAATGACCCTAAAATAAAATGAAAAATGAATAGGACTTTTATATGGAGTCCGCCTGTACAGTTTTGCTTTATTACAAGTCCTTAAAGCACATTTTTAGTGAATTTACCAGGTCGCTTTTAAAAGAGATTCGTCAGAACCCAACAGATGCTCATTTAAGTGTCAATCAGACCCTCCTTCAGACACCAACTATACTCCATATATTTAACAAAGAAAATCTAGGCGGGATTTAAAGACTCCAGCCAATTGTTTGTGCTTCAGAAAGTTCAGGAACAGCTTCAGCTTTAAATGGGGCTCATTTTTCAGGCGTTTTTGGAAAAATTGGCCCTAAGAGCTTAAGGGAAAGCCTACGGGCCAAAGAATTCTTTAAAAAAAGAAAAATGGTAAAAGATGAAACATCGTTGCAGGAGTCGGGTTTTAACTCATTTAGAAATGGATCTAAATATTGTCAAAAGTACTGTGGCTTTTGACATAATGTGGCCGCTGAACTACTAACAGTTCTGTCATTTAAGGTAAAAACACAAGTCTCTCACAACCTCAGCTCCTCTCAGCTCCTCTCTCTTCTCTTCTCCTGCTCCTAAAGTGTTTTATCAAGGCTTATAAGTCAGAACTTTTGAGGGGAATAATATCTAAATTATATTCAATTTCAATTCAATTCAATTCAATTCAATTTATTTTTGTAACGCCCAAAATCACAACAGTAGTTGCCTCGAGGGGCTACAGTGGAAAGCAAAAATATCAATGCATTAATAATCTGGACAGCTAAATATATTAAAAACAAATGGGGAAAGAGAAGGTAACCTTGTTTTAACAGAAAAAGAGTGGGAAAGTCCATGCAGAGCCCAGTGGAGGCCCAGGTCAAAGTGCTCGTTATTCACAAGGAAATGCTAAATGTTGGAGAAAATGTATTTGCCAGGAGGCCCACCAGTACCATGTGTTTTGGGACTGTCCTGTTACTCAGAAATATTTGAATATTTAAAAAGGAAAAAGGCCTTTACCAAAAAAATGGATGACAGAAATTCAAAGATGATCAAGGACTGGACTGAAAATATTATGGACCTTCACAAAATGGAATGTGTCTTGCCTAAGGATACAACGACATTTCCTCTAGTGCCCCACTGTGGCACCTTGTCTCCCATCCAAGTAATAACATTAATTTATTTTCATCTCTAGCTTTTATGTCTTTTGTATTTTGTTTTTGCTGGATGTTAGTGTATTTAAGTAGAAATTGTAGAAAAAGATTCAGCTGTAGTCATCTGGACTGTTTTAGAAAAACAAAACATTTCGACTCTCATCCAAGAGTCATTCTCAATCTGTGATTGAGTCTGAGAACTCAGGTTTATATCCTACTCTGTGAAAGCTCTGCCCACAGGGCGGGACCTCATGATAATGGGCCATTGAAACTAACTGAGATGGACCTATTGTACACTGACTTAGGCTCCCTCCTCATTCAATTCAATTTATTTTTGTAACGCCCAAAATCACAAAAGTCATTGAGTACCTGATTAGCATCAGAATGCCTCGGGCGTTTAAGTAGAAATGTTTCTCTTTATTTCCTGTTCACAGTAAGGTATTTTACCTATATGTTCAACCACTTTGTCAATCAAAATTACTAAAAAACGATGTACAAACGTAAAATGACTATGTGAATAGAGTACTTTAATAATAATAAACATATGCATCTATGATACATACCATCGGGTGCTTGAGGGTTCATGGGAGTTTGCCCAACCAGTCCACATGTGCTTTGTGGATCTGGAGAAGGCTTTCGACCGTGTCCCTCGGGGTGTCCTTTGGGGGGTGCTCAAGGAGTTTGGGGTCTGGGGCCCTTTGCTCAGGGCTGTCCGGTCCCTGTATGACCGGAGCAGGAGCTGTGCTTACATTGCCGGCAGTAAGTCAGACCTGTTCCCAGTGCGTGTTGGACTCCGCCAGGGCTGCCCTTTGTCACCGGTTCTGTTAATTGTTTTTATAGACAGAATTTCTAGGCGCAGTCAGGGGTCGGAGGGGGTCCGGTTTGGGGACCACAGGATCTCATCTCTGTTGTTTGCAGATGATGTTGTCCTGATGGCTCCATCAAACATGCACTAGGACGGTTTGCAGCCGAGTGCGAAGCAGCTGGGATGAGAAAAAGGTGGCTTGCCCTCTCCAGGTGGGTGGAGAGTCCTTGCCCCAAGTTCAAGTATCTCGGGGTCTTGTTCACGAGTGAGGCAAGGATGGAGCGTGAGATTGACAGGCGGATCGGTGCCGCATCTGCAGTGATGCAGTCGCCGCATCGGCCTTTTGTGGTGAAGAAGGAGCTGAGTCGAAAGTCAAAGCTCTCGATTTACACTCGATTTCAATCTACGTTCCTACCCTCACCTATGGGTAATGACCGAAAGGACAAGATTGCGGATACAAGCGGTCGAAATGAGTTTCCTCTGCAGGGTGGCTGGGCGCTCCCTTAGAGCTAGGGTGCCCCGGATGAGCGGAAGAAGATGGATGGATATACATATAGAAAAAATAAACATAAAACGCACTGGTAAAGTGAAAGAAAAATGAATGTGAGATACCGGACAGTACCAAGAGGATTTGATTGGGAACATACATATAGTATATTGTGTATTTTATTATTATGTTCTGTTAATGTTGGACATTGGGCACATTTAGAAATAAAAATACAATTATAAACAATTGCTGTTACACTCAAAAGGCTTAATCACACTAAATAATGGTTATGCTTGGTCTTGACTGGATTGAGATAAATGTCTGAAGCTGTCATTGCTGTAGCGCCACCTACCTATACCTTAAAAATAGCAGTTTTACTAAAATGCACCCAAGATTTCAGACAATACACAACAAACTAAAATGATACTGGACTCATCTTTTGATATGTGGGCTTAGTCATGGCAAATGCTAACTAATGGAATTTAATCCTTTTCAAATTGCACTTGTGTGTTGTCTCATGTTAAACCTGAATCACACTGAGGTTGCTGGGACGATGGCAAGGCAGGGGCAGTGTGTGCCGGGCGAGGGCCTTTATTACAGCTTGCAGCTCTAATTGATTTTTTTTTTAACTCTTAAACATGAACATGCTAAAAAAAAAATCCCCTCAGTCATTTCAGGTGACCTCATACCATTAAAAAGTATTTTTTATTTATTAGTTTACTTCAAAATGTAGTATACCTGTTCTCAATTGTAGTGAAGTAAAAGTAAAAGCACTGTAAATGATTAAATAATGTGTGTTTGGGAGATCAAACCGATGTACATTTTGACTCAAAACATGGATTATATCAGACAAACATCTCCTATCTCCTATCTCCTATCTCCTAAATAATGATACTGTTACTTTCTATGTCTATTGGACTTTAAACTCAAATGCTGCAAAACGACTGTAAATATAAAGTCTTTATTGTGAGTCCAAGTTCAGAAAACATCTGAACACACAAAAATATTGAGTTTGCTTTCATGTCTAGTTGTCTGTAGCAACAACTCATGCAAACAGGTCAGTAAAATCAAAACATAAATAAAAAAGGAAAATTAGCTTCAGTAAATACTACTTGTCATGAGCTACTGCTGGACCACGTGATTAGATCATTTGCATGGACTGGACCATAAAAGTTCAAAATGTTCTCCTCCAGGTTTAAAAGTGCAAATGTAACTTCTGATGGAGAGTTGTTTATCTGCTTGTCTCCATGGAAACTGAGGCAGAACATTAAAGGGGCTGTACCTGACTTTTGTTTTTCACACGTTCCTTTTTTCTTGTGCTGAAAGTCCTTACCCGTTTCGCCAATGTATGATTTATTGCAAAGCAAACTACTACTTCGACTGACAAGAGCAGAAAAAGAGAGAACCTAAAAACTGGCCATATTGGACAACTGCAAAGGGAAAATCATATCATAGATTGAGACAACAGACAAAAGTATAAAGTCTCACTACGCGAAGCAATCAAGATCAGAAAACAAGGCACGACAACAATGAACAGAGACAAAGGAGCTTTCATGCTCCCACATATCTAGGCCACACTTCTCCAGGGAGCACCGGCCGACAGGGGGCGTGGCCAGTTTGGCAGACCAGTCAGGTCCATCAGACTGGCCACTTACAGGAAGATCAGATGATAAAGGTGATACATCACGGCAGTCGGATGACACTACTCACCAAAATATGTCAAGGTAAAAACACCCTACTTTGAAGTAAGTAAAAAATAAAATCTGTTTTGCCCCAGCCCAGATACTGCATATTGTAAAAGCAGGTCTTAGGGCCATAATCAGACTGCTGTGTGCTGTGTGTCTGCATCTAATTATAGAGTGTTTTATTCTCTGCAAAGCAGGAAATGTGCTGTTAGCATGCTGATGTGTGTTACCTTTACCGAGCTCTGAAAGTTATGAAGCACTTATAACCTCACTGTGGTGAATTATTAGGATGCTAAGAATGCATTAACTTTGGACCACTGCGAACAGTTTCAAATGAACTAGTTCTGTTTTTCATGTTTATAAGACTGTAACAATCTGGTACAGCACCTTTAATGTTAGGTCTGCACCAAATCCAAATGTGTGTTCTTTAAGTTATGATGGCATCATTATATAAATTATATTATGTCTGAAGTAGTATGTACGCTAATTTGGGCCAATTCAGCAGGAAGTCTGACATCAGCGTCTCACATCAGCTGCAAACTTTGTTTTTAAACTCTGACTGCATTGTCCCTGTCAAATATAAAATAACTGGTTTATAAGGAAGAGAAATGTGGGCTAAACAACGACAATATAATACAACAATTACTTTGATATATATACAATACATCTGGTCTTGTAACGAGAAACAAGAGAAAAAACATCATGGAATCCCGTAGAGTAGTAATTACAGATTAGTCCTTCCACTGGCTCAGTACACAGTTGATACCGTTCATGTACAGGACTCCACATCCATGTACACAGCACAGGTCATCGCCTCTGACCTGTCCTGAGGTGGTCCTAGGGTGCGGGGTGCAGCATGTGGTGGACAACTTTGATCAGATTAAAAACAGGGAATCCAAGCAGTGAATGAAGTCACCGCTTTGTGCTTTTTTGGTTAAAAACATATCATTATAAAAATGTTAATGTAATTTCTTTCATTCATATTTTTTACTACATTTTCTACAAATACAAAGAACAATTTCATAGTATTCCATAGTACCCTATGCAGAGCCAGGCCCTGAGCACAGAGACACACTCGTCATTAAAAACTGGTCCATCGCTGGAGCTGGACACATCGCTGTGTCCATGTGGAGAATCACATGGACTCAAACTCATCCACTCTTTGCTTGGTGTTGCCCTGCCGGATCTGCCTCAGCGTCTTGTACTTGTCCCGTCCAGCGCGCACATTCTCTGCGTGGAGCAGGTCGTTGTGCGTCCGTTTGGAGTGGTCCCGGGCCGCCTCCAGATCTGAGCTCAGGGCCTTGAACACCACAGGAGAGGCTCACAATCATGAAATGCATCCAATAGAACAAAGTTAATAGCAAAAGCATTCTTTGCTGACTGTAAACTAATCCAATTTACAACAAGCTATAACCATGTTATAATCTCATCAAAAGCATACCTAGAGATGAATTTTGCTTCATTTACGCTTGTTTAATTTCTCCTCATTACGAGATGCTGTCCCTGGACCCAGACTCACTAATTTAATGTCCCTAATATTTCCACTTTAATACAATCATGAAGTGTACAGACTTTCAAAAACATAGGAGCTATTCTGAATATCCTGCTAATGATGTCACAGGGTGGAACAGAGAGTTTAGGTTGTGGAGAGGAAGGCTTAAACACACCTGTGATGTGGGCATTAAAGGTGCACTGGGTAAAGATTTTAAAGCAATAACAACTTCCAGTTTTGAACAGCAGAGGGCATATTTTCTGTGCACTTTTCTACATCACCATGTGGGGCCATTGTTCTATTTTCTTCTGGAGGGCGTCTCCAGGTCTCCCTTGAATGATAGTGAGGGATCCACTCACATGTGGCAACCCTGAAGCCACACCTTCTCCTTGTGAAGTGCCCCGGCAGTTTGTACGGGCTGGTCTGGTGGTGGGGTGTCAACTTTTTGGTGACAGTTGCGTCATTTCCCCGCCTCTACATGTGCCAAACTCCGACAATAACAACAATGACGCCATACAGTGTTTGCTTTGTTTGTGAACAACCCACGTGCAGTTTCCAGCTCATGCACATTGTCTTTGGGTTACTTTTCAACAGCGCCACCAAGGAACCTGTCATATGTATTACAATGTTTTCTGGCGTCGTGTGCCCATAAGAGAGAAAGAAACGGTTCCATGTTTACAGAAAACGTTTTCGAAAATATCGCTGGAGACATTACGAAAGACTGTTTAATTTAATTTCTATATAGTTTATAGTAAGGTTCCCAAAAGGATAATGGTGAAGGCCAAGGAGTAGATGCAGCCAGAGTGGGGGTAACGCGTTAGCTGGTATGCGAGTACTCAAATACAGAAACGGAACTGACGTGCCCTGACTATATTTCTGTGCACCTCTCGTAATTAATAATGCATCTGTTTTAGCCGCTGAAGTTAACTTCTTTATATACGCAAGCATCAGTAATAGTGCGTATAGAGTAGTCTCTGAGTATTAGGGAATCTCTCTCCTCACTCGGACCATATGTGGAGCTTAATTCACACAGTCAGCTCCGCGCTGTTGTGTAAGAACATTTGTGCGACTAACATGAGTTGCAACTATTAGTTTCTGTTACTTTTCCAGCTGCTCGCTTTAGCGTGTGCCACGAGACACACTGCAGCTCTAAGTGCGAAGCGGTCTTATACCGTTTGTTTTAAAGCCAGTTGTTTAAGCCAAATAATATAAATTATATCAATGGTGACATTTTGTGTCCTGTTCAAAAAATCATGTTAATATTCTTTATGCTGTGCTTGTGTCAAATCGCGTATTTACAGAACAAAGAAGGGGCGAGACCATGAGAGTACATTCTTGTAGTGCCTGCTCCAACGAGCAGCAGTGTTGGTATGTGTGGTTCGCTTGTCGGAATACCGTTCTGCAGTCCCTCTTCTGCGTCCGTATCCCTTCTGGCCCTCTTTCAAATTAGACCAGTGTCTCCGAGCTTGAAATCCGCGCTGCTCTTTGAGCGTATCAATAATACAAATGTCGTAAATTTTCCATTAGTGTTAATAGTTCGACCCGAATCAGGTCTCGTGTGGTCCAGCTTATTAAATAATACCTAGTCAGCTGACACAAGGGACTCCCTGGATATTAGGAGAACACACACTTAAGTTCCGCGTCACAGGTTAGTTTCCTCGCCTTTATTATTTGAAGCTCATTAGTCGAAACGTGTTGTGTGAAGACACAAACTCGTTTTTTGACTTATATTTCCACCTCCAGTACACAGTCTATCATGTAAATTTCAAGCAGAAATCTATTATTATTTGTTTTGTGGTAGAGCGCCGAGCCAACTTAATGCCTCAACGTGCAAGGTTAAACTCTTTAAAGTCAATTTAAGGGTTAGCTCTAATAATCCTAGGCGACTAGTGGTTGCACCTGTACTTTTGGGTGTATTTTGCCTTGTGTGGATAAAAGACCGCCCAGCAGTGATTCCTGTTAAAATAAAAATTCCACAGTTGTAAAACTTTTGGAAGCAATGGTTTATTTTTGGATTGTAAACGTTGTGGTTTTACTTATGCGTAACAAAGCTCAATCCACAATAAACGATCGGAAACTGGTGTCAATTCTACTAGTGGTACAAAACCTTCCTTCGTGCTTGTTAGGTTTGCAACTACGGGTCTGGTCAGGCGTCCGATCCCTTACATTGGATGTTTGGCCGTACCGTACTGAGGTGAGTTTCAAATCTTACAGTCGATCTGAAGCTCCTACCACGGGTTACAATATTCCTCAGGTCTCCTCCTGGAAGTCTGCAGCCAGGCCCCAGGTAGCCCCTGGAGAAGGTCAACGAACCTCCTAGTAACAGGGGCTCAATGTCCCAATCCACTCAGATTGGACCATTAAAACTTGTAACAACATTTTCGTCGTAAAATTGTAGAGTACTGATCTAATTGTTATTATATTCTGATCAATTTTATTTTTCTAAGAGTGTGCTAATTTTGTTTTCTTACCGTATTAGGGGTCTAGTCAATTTAGTGCAGCTTGCTGTCTTCTATTGTCTGACTTGATTCGGACATATGTATGTAATTTTAAATATATTTCTTTTCTTACAGAGCATTGGAGCTCTTTGCTTATAGAGGTGTTTATTTCCTACTTACGTTTATTATTATGCCTTCAAATGCGACTTAACCCCTTAGTGGACAGACTTTGGTATCTTTTTCTTAATCTTTCATTCCCCACATTTTGTACTATCATATACTGCTTTGATAATGCCAGGTGACAATAGAATAAGGTCCTAAGCTTATGATACAGTTTACAATTAAAAATTTCCAAGATCGAATAATACACATCCTATCTGGGCACGTTCAGGAGATAAGGTACAATCTGACCTCAATACCACAGACTGTATGGATTACATCACACTAACAATTATCTAAGCCACATAAAATGAAACATGCACCTTAAGTGGGTGGAAGGGGTTTTTTTGACGCATGGCGCTCTACTTGTGATGGTTTGGCCTGCCTCCCGTTTGGAGTTAAATGATTCTAGTTCTATTGTATTTGTGTGCGGGAGGGCTTCAAAGCCCCTGGTAGGGTCTCCCAAGTGCAAAGCCGGTACCTGGCTCAGGTCCAGACAAAGTATATCAGTTTATAGAACAATGCCCCCTAATGACTAGAGTTGTTCTATGTGACCTAGATTGACCACACGAGCTCAAGATTAGGATTGTCCTTGGACTGGTTGGAGAGGGGCATTACCAGCCAGCCCCGCGGTCGAACCCCAGTAAGAACAGACACCATGGAGTGTTATGAAAAAAACTAGAGCCGGACCCAGCAAAATGAGTGGGTGCTCGACACGGCTTGAGCGCGTAGATATTGGTGCCGGCCTTTCCCTCACGAGGAACCCGGCAGAATGCATAGCCCTAGCAACGGTACGTGGGTGACCAGGTCACTTCATAAGTAACAGCCATATTGTGGAACAATTTCAAATGGCGCAAGAGCGATCGACATCGTTCTCCATGGCCCCAGTTTCACCTATTGGGGTCAGTCCACATAATTATTACTCTTTGAATAGCATAAAAGTGCAGTTAACATAATAAAAAAAAAAAACCAAGTGGCAAGAGAAACCAACGCTGCCAACGGAGGATCGTAAAAGAAGAAACAATGGTGCAGGAGGGTCTGGGCGGAACAGTAACCGAACGACACGAGTGAAATATCCTCTCGGAACACCGTAGAAAGAACTATCCTGGGACATGAGAAGTCACTCGCTGGGGAGGTAGAGAGCACTGAGCTTTGATGCGGGAGTTGAAACGGTTTTCCGACTAAATATAGTACGAGCCTCCACCTCACGCACATTTGGGCACTGGAACCATACTCTTGAGAAAGGGAGACCTGGACAACGCCTCACACTTCTCTGGTGTTGCTGGGGAGAGGCGGCGGAAGACAGCCTGGCGTGGGGTTTGCTTTTTTAGTCGCCAAATTCAGCTCGTTTGACACGCCAAATGTGTTTGATGTTTTATCCTTCCCTCCCCACCCACCGCAAAGTGTAAGCCTCCTTGAAATAACTATCAAGGGTACATTTGCCGTAGATCGTGGCCCCTTCAGGAGTTGGGGACAGGGGGTCTCTGACTACCCTTTACCCTTGCTTGAGGTTGTGCGCCTAATCGGGCGATCTCTTAGGTGGCACTGCTTGTTTTTATTGAATTACTGGTTGTACCCGGCCTTTTGTACTCCTCTGGAGGTTTGGCTCTGGGCGGTACTGGGCCCAGTGTCACCGCCTTCGGGGGGGAGGCTGCCGGTTGTTCTAATGGGGGGGGTTTTTGGGATTTTGCGTTCCTTCCGGGTTGGGAACCTTGACGAACTGGGGGGTGTTCTTCTTAACCGACCCTTACAAAACTTTTCTCACTTTCGCTAATTGGTACACTGCTACACTAAAGCTAAAGTGGAACTGCGAACAGCGACCATGAGTGCAACGTGCGAAATTCTATGGATGTGATAGTGTGGTTCAATAAGATAATATGGGAGCTCTCCCCTCCAGAAATCTCTTGGCATCCTCACATATATTTTCACTACCTAATGCAGTCGCGTCTCTCCGGTCTTGAGGTGTAGCCATGAAACTCTTTTCTTTTTTCATTTTGCACTCTCTTGCTCTGTGCTAGCTCCATTCAAGCGATTTGTTGGGTACGTTGTTGTTCCGGTCCAGCTCTCTAAATTTTAATTATCTGTGTACCAGTCGCCAGGTTCGAAAACTCTTAGCCCTTTTTTCTTGCCTTTAATAATAAGTCCCGGTTGTCCGAACCCATCCTCACCCCTATCAGAATTATATATGTGTGTATAAGACAAGATCCTGGACAGGATCTGACAAGAGATAAAGAAACCTGCACTGTGGTAACAATCATGGTCATGGCCCCCTGCACAACTAATCAGATAAAGGACAGCCCTCATTTTATCCAGAAAGAAGGAGAAGGCAAAAAGTGACACCCCAAACTCCCACAGGCCAGCCTCTGTTGTTTTTGGAACCGCTCTTTGTTTCTGGGGATCTCCTGAAGACGCCTTGTTCATGTCCTTACAACACCCAGGAATTGATTCTTGTTATAACCCAAACACCTCAGGTATCCCGTCGGCGCGCCCACGCGCTCAGTCCCTGGACAAAGCCTCGAGCTGTCCTACAAGGAAAGTGCACATAGCTTTTTAATCTTAATAAATCTGGAGTCATCGTGGTGGCGATAAAGTCCATTCGATCGGAGGAGTGACCATAGGAGCGAAAAGGTGACTGAAAAATCATCGTCAGGTTCTGGAACCGTTAAACCATTATTTCGCAAAAAGAAATTCTGGCCAAACACACCCGGCGCTCAGGAGGGGAAGCAGTGTTTCTACACACCTAGTTACAGTGCGGGTGGGGACACTGCTGACTCCGGCGTCATTTGCAATGACTGGGGAGGTGGGATCAGTAGGATCGTCGGAGGAGAAAAAACGGTGGAAACACAAAGGAATAAGATAAACTACAGTATAGAAGGAAAATAAGCATCATAAGCACATAAACTAAAACAAACAGTGCACTGTGAAACGAACGTCATATACTGAGAGAAGAGATAAGTCACATTGTGTTTAGTCGTATCATGGTCAAATCGACCTTTACTGGTACGTCGACAGAACTCAATCCCATTTTTTTATAAAAATACACTGCCAATTATTGAGCCTCAGAAAGTGCACTGGTTCATGGTATCGTTGGCTAATGACCTCCCGACTTGCTGGATGGCCACTCGCTCAGAGAAGGGGGATAGGAGCACTGAGGATCCACCCCGAGTTGGAAAGAGATGATGAACAGTGTGTATACTCTCCAAATTATAGAGGCTCGATGCCTGGTGTTCAAGCACAGCCGATTGTCAGGAAGCAGCAAACTGTCCTCGCTAGTAAGCCATCTCCTGGCCCCTTAGCCGGAAAAGCCATGACATGTTCGTACACGAGTGCCCACCCCACAATCGACTATCCCACATGGGCAGGCGGGGAAGTCGCTCACAAGTAGGAACGGTCTCCACAAGAGTCATAATTCAAGCGAGTTCCGGGCTGCCGAACGCGAGAAAAGTGGGGCTTCAATCCCTGGACCCTGGCAGACCCGGGCTCCTCGCTGGAGAACCCCTGGCCTCCTCACGCCTGTGTGCGCTGTGCAAGGTTCTGGACGCAAAGCATTCGAATTGGTTCCACCCTGCTACACCCTGTTATCCAGGCATGTGGGAAGGATTGGTATAAAGACTGCGGTGACTGCTGATTTACAAGGGTGTGTCTCCAAACTTCCTAACACACAGGCAGGGGTCTCCTAGCATTACCATATCAAACACTACCGCTTCCACTGTTTCTATCTATGTATATACCAGCTAGGTAAAGACGATAGTGTACTTGAGTTAAATTGCTACTTACTAGGGCCTGTCAGGTCACTTGTGGATGAACGGTGACATTTCTGCGTGCTGGTCTTTGCGAGATGTGACAGGTTGGACTCACAAGACGTAGCCGGCACCCACTACCAACAGGCATCGTTCATGAATCTAAGAGAGCACTTGCTACTTGTACAGACAACATGGTTTTAATTATCGGGCTGTGTACACAACTGAGTAGAATCAGTTCTCGGCTCATGCGACTACACTGAAATTATAAATTGCGTGATTATCCGTTCTATGTCCCGAAAAGGATCAACTAACACAAACCTCTTCGGGTAGCTTACTCACCAGCGGCAAGGCTGCTCGGTTTCCCCCCAACTGCTGTCCTGAATATTTTCGCACTCGCGAGCAGAATAATTCGGCGTGCCCTATTGTTCGTCAAAACCTTCTTTCCCGCAGTGAGTGCACTTAAGTCGCTGATATACACTGAGATGTCACAATGTACTCTATCCTTTGAATGTAAGATTTGCAGTATTCTGTCGAGATTCATGTTTGTTTTTCTTCAGCTTTTCCTCCTATTTATAAGACATCCAGTATATAAGATATTAATCGAGAACGTCTCCTAAGACACAAAGTATTCTATGGATTCCACAGCTTAATCCTATACATAAGCATGGGCCACACTGCTATTTAATCATCAAGACATTGAAGATGTTTTTGGGCATTCCCAACGGATCGGGTCTTGCGACGCTATGGACAAATATTGCACATTCTCGACACAAGAATGGCGGGGTGTAGAGTTGAGAAGAGATCTGCTTTATAATACTCTGTCTCCACGAGTGAGTCTCCGTAATGAGATAGGTGCACAGAGTGAGAGAGAGGTGAGACAAAAGCTAAGAGAGCACCAGGGGGGAAGTAAGAATGAAGAGGCGAGTGATTATATGTGATACTGCAGAAGGCGTGCTAAAATAGAACCTCATACGACCGGAGGCGGAGGTGTCTACATCAATTGTCTGTTGTACACTTTCTATGTCTCTGATAATATAATAAAACCGTGAAAAGCGGTATCGAAAAGCAATAGAATAAGCGAACTCTCAGAGGAGGCCACACACGGACCGGACGGTTAAGACCTGAAAAAACCACTGTCCTGGGTTTGCGCTACCTTTACTCACTTGACTCGGATCCACAGAGGGTCTTGTGATGTGGAGGAGGAGCGCGACAGAGTAATACTAGTATATCAGTGCCTTATAGGCATTGTATTGCATCTGTGAGGTGAGCGCAGGATGTTGAGGAGCGGTTGCTGTTAATAGGGAAGTCTCTATCTCTCCGAGAGGACTTACACGGCCGCATCGCTGTGTCAAAAACTCCGTAATTCCCGCACTAAAATAGTCCAAATGCTGTCGGAGTTTAAAGACTGTGAGAACTACCTGATATAATCATCCTAAATTGAATTGGCAGTTGAGATTCTTTAGATTCTCACCAGAACCCTTGTCAAAAGAGTATGTACACATACTACTTATGTAAACTTTTTTTTTTACGGCTCACTCGCGTGTTCTATCATATCTGTTTCCACTACTTTATGTTTAAATAATTAAAAATATCCCGCCAGCAGGAAGGTTCTCCATCAAACACGAGAGAGGTCCGGCCGATCATACCTTTAAGTTAATATTTGGCTAGGGGCTCTTATATATATGTTACTTGTAATAAATAGGAGTACTCAGCGCTTTAGGAATTGTAGAGCGAGCCGGGCTGCGTTATCGTTATTTTAATCTCACTCCTTTCTTCAGATCTTTGATTGTTTTATCTGCACAGGGATAAACATGATTTGACGGATATCATTATACTAATTCAAGAGTATGGCTCAGTCGTTACACATAGCTAGTCTTTTAATCACTCTGGCAGCCGCCTTTTCCCTGTACAGTCTGTCTTTGCAGAAGAGTAGTTGAACACTAAGCAAGTACGAGAGCACGACAGTCCACCCGGACAGATATTTCGCATAAAGCATTTTGTAATCTCCCCGAAGCTCTCGATCCGCAGATAATCTGGGTCATTGACAAAGCATTCTAAGGTTTGTACAAGCCAAATTAAAACCTTACAATTACAAAAAACTCCTGCTGGCTCTTGCATGTAGCCTTTAGTGGTGCCTCCTGAGGGCGCCCCACTGTCAGTTGCCTGGCGCCTAAACTATTTGTGCTACGTGATGACGAACTCTGAGCGTTAAAGCAGGAAAGTTACCATTTACAATATCAGAAGTAGTATTTTAGTTTCGGTGGATATTTTTTTTGCATAAAAAAGAAGTACTCGATTTCTCAGGCGTTAAAGATGTTTAAAAGTATTTATCGTAACTGATGCGACCGAGCTCAGTGCGAAACGATTCATACGCAGATGTAAGTATTCATCAAAAATGTGAACAATGAACTAATTTGTTTTCTTCAGGATCTTTCCACCGGCGCCGCCATTCTTCTGGCTTCCTTGCTTGTTATCCATGTTTTATGATTTAGGAGGTCGCTATTCAAGGATCAGCAAATCTCAGTTCCTGACAAGCAGAACTGATTCGAAGCATGCGGAAAGGTGCATTGTTTACTGTTGGCGCACGATGTGATAGAGTGTGAAAACTATTTGATCGAAACAAGACCTACATAAGATCTTTAGCGGTGAACTACTTTTTGCACTCCAGTCGGCTGTTGACACACTGTAGTGGCTAATTCCCGTTAACGCGGATAATGTGACTGACATACGCACGATTCGGTCCGGTCAGTCAGAAGTAAAAGTGGAATAAGTGAATAACAAGCAACTTTTCCAATGTCCCTTTCTCCCTCCTGACATCATGCGCAAATGAGCGCCGCGAATAATGTTTACAATGACATGTGGATCACCTGCTGCGGTGATAAACCCCTAGAGGGAAACAAACATCCTGGATGCTGATCATAATAGCAGGGAGCATGGACCATGGATTTAGTTGCGAGAGTTATCTCTTGTCGAGCTCGTGACACAAAAATAGATATAAACTACAATATATTAAGGATGGCGAGTGCGTCCCTTTCTACATAGTTGAGGCTGCTTCTAAGTTCCAAACGATGGGTTCCAATTTCCCCAATGCTCATACATGACTCGGATATTACCAAAGTAGTAATTAAAGTTACCAGATAGGTGCTCGCGTTTGAGCTGTGTGTACCAATTAGGCCGACAGGATTTTGTAGCCTCCAACCGGTGACCACGAAGACCGCCAACACAAGAGATATATCTAACAAAATAACTTATACAGCCACCTCATATATATAATTCTCTAAACGGCTACAACCTGTACTCTGCGGCATTAGCATCTGTGTTGTGATTAAGGATGGTGTACTAATGTACTTTATATCTGATTATGTTGCCCTGACCCTGGAGCCGAGCTGGATACGAGACATTTGTGTTGTCTAGCTTCGCTCTTCAGAGGATCAGGAACAACTTGAATGTTCGCCATTCAAAAGTTTTAATAAAGTGGCGGTGTAGATATCACTATTATCTTCAGGTATTTGCTAGGTTTTAAACATCTGTTCTTCTGTGAGCTGGCTCTCCTCTCACGAAGCAACTTTGACTCTTATGGGAAATTGGGGCACATCTGGTCGGGTGTTTCTCATGTCACTAAGGGCAGCAAACCTGTTTAGACTTATTTCTCGTGCTTGCAAGATGATAGTACCACGAAGTCTTTGAAACACTCTGTGGAACACACTACCCTAGCGAAGCAACCATAGTGCATCTGGAAAATGTGTGATACGACGAATACAATGAGCAAGACCCGGCATGTCGATTGCGTGATCCTTTAATCAAAAAGCACAGGTAACAGTATTTTGGACATCAGGGGATTTGATTCAGCGGAGTATCTACTTTCTGTGTGATTTTTTGTACCGCATAAGTAAGATAAATGAGGCCAATTGATTTCGAATTTACATGCATAGCTGGGAAACAGTCGACTAATAAATGGGACTACTGTGACACTAATTGGTGTTGGTAGTCATTAGCTGGACCACACAGACTCGAAGATTACATATCGAAATACATTCTTATTAATAGAAATCCAAAGACGAAAGTGGATAGAATCTATAGCAGGGTATATTGGTCGTGCTCATCTTCACCGCACTTTCCCTTATTCTATCTATGACACAGTGTGTGTAAACTGACTTTGTGCTGCCACTCTGACGCCTCATCCTCCTTCTTCCTCTTGGCCTCCTCCAGAAGAGCGATTTTTGCCGTGAACTCGGCCAGCTCTGCGGCCTGCAACAGACAATGATATTAAGATCATGCATACACTACATTCCTGCTCTGCCCACAAGGGGGCGAGTGGCCGGTGTTACCAGCTGCTCCTGGCTCTTCTTCTGGTCCGCAGCCTGTTGAGCCAGTTGTGGCCTTGGCCTCCTCTCTGCTGCCTGCTTCTCTCGCTCCAGCCTCTGAGCCTCCTCTGCTGACCTCATCCTCTCCTGCTCCAGCTGCAGGGCCCGGCGCGTCTGCTCCTCCAGCTCTGTGTACACACACATACACACACAGACTGCAACATCAACATTGCGCAGAACAGCTTTGTTTTTGACAGCAGATGCTGGAAATATGAGTCTTCAAACCTAAACCTGAGCACACGTTTGAACTAGACGCAAACCCACGTCTCTTTTGCAATGACTGCTATTCAGAGGAACGTCTGCTACTTTGGCGGAAACTTGGTTGAACACCGGATGGCCCACACACATGTCCACGGCCGTATTTTCCCCCGGACCTAGCGTTAACAGGAGCCTTGGCCAGGGAGCGGTTCCAGCTCTGCTCCTTCACGACCTTAACGCTGCATTCAAAAGCACCTCCTGTGTGGGAGATGTTTGGTTTGTCATGGCCTCATATACAGGCAATGAAAGAAGTGAGGAATAAAGTTGTTTGATTTTCCGTCTTTATATTTGTTCCCCCCCCCAAAATAAAAAATACAATATAATAATAATAATAATAATAATACAAAAATTGAATTCACCTTTATTAGTTTTGTGCAACACAAACCCCCCGGGGTGCCCGGACTAAGCCCAGACTAAACCAGGTCCAAAACGCCGGGCTGATGCGGATGATCCCGAAGCGCACACCCCCAGACTGCTGCGATGACCCACATTAGTCCTGGTGCCAGGCCTCTGAGACCCCAGTGATGGTTGTCACCCAGTGTGGAGAGTTTACAGAGATGTGTGAGCGGACTTCGGTGCATTCTGTGCTCAGCACCACACCTTTACACACATCGGGACACTTGAGAGAAGGTCAGAGCCACACACTATGGTCAGCTCCAAAGTGCTGGAGCCGGAAGTCTGATTGTACGTGCAGATCAAGTCCTCTCTGTTCTGCTGCCAACTTGTAATTTGTGTTATTTATACTCACAAAAGTGGTTTTATTATGATTATCTCGTCCATATGGAGTTAGTAACATGACTTCAGTGCACTAGTTTTGTAGTTTATTAGTTACGATTCTGGCCATTCCCAGAATACACCAGACCACGCCCTCAAGTTGCTTCACACCCCCTCATATTTTGGCATAACCACACCTCTTGTTTAGAATTACACGCCCGGCGCTGTCAGCAAGTACACCAATGCAATATGTGACGACATTAGCTCTTCAATGGCCAAGTTAACACTAAGACCGGAAAGACAGACATACGGCCCTTAATGTCCAAGTCACCAGGTCACGAGGGTCAAGTAAGTCAAGTGCAAGTATTTCCTTATCTTCCTGTATTATTTATGTTCAGCGCCACAGAGCTTATAAAAACAAATTAATATAAGAAAAATCAATCAAATCCTGTGAATCTCTTCACACTGCAGTAGCACACATTTGCCCATAACACGGCCACATTAGTGATTGAGATGACTATTGACCATACTATTCTGCTCCAGCCACTTTTCCCTCTTTTTCCACGTGATCACACTTTTAAATGAAGAACAAGACTAAAGTCTTGCTGATAAACATGCTCTAAAGTAGATTGATTTGTGTAAAATATCCAATGTTCATGTGCCCAACAAGTCAACAATGCACTGATTCCCTGTGCCCGAAAACGGCTCTTTTGTCTGTGCAGGTCCCTTTCAGCCAAACACGAGCAGTTTGTTTTTACAAAAATGCTTTCTGGACTGTGGAGGATTTTTTCGCTGCAGTTCCAACGGACTGGCCACTGGGGCCTGATTTGAGTAAATCTGAGAACATTTAGAAAACTGTATTCTGAATACCACCAAATGAAAGAGTAACTGTACCAGAATACTGTACTGTGTTTCTGCTGTTTGAGTCTTAGACACAGGGGCAAAACCCAGAGTTTGCCAATAAACACTTTCAGGGGTGGTCGTGTTCATAATAATAATAATATGCTATTATAAATAGGCCTTAGTATTATTATTATTTATCTATTTCTTCACACAAATACAAATACAAACAGAACATGACCAGAGCTCTAACAGTTACTTAGACATGGTGTTACAAAAAAACGTGTCACACTTTTCCAACAGAATTCCCTCCAAACATTTGACCCGCGGGTCACTTCATTGCAGGGCAGGTTGAGGCAGGTTATACAATACTGACCACCGTATCTCCACCGTATCTCCCCCGTATCTCCACCGTATCTCCACGTTTATGTTTGCGATTAGACGTGTCCAAATTCAGTTCCTCATTAGACTTATTTCTCTGTGAAAATGAGTTTGATTTTGAAGCTTAACACACAGAGAACACATGTGAACTACTGTCCCCTCTGTGTGAACTGATTTACCTGTGTCTGACTCTGCTCCTTGTACTGAGCGAGCGAGCGAGCGAGAGAGTGAGAGACCGAGAGAGACAAAGACAAAGACACAAGCTCCCAGTTTCTTTTTAAATGATTATCAGCCTTTGTTAAAATGCAGCATTGCTCAGGAGCAGATCCTACATGTTTTAGAGCTTTTAGGTACATTTTCAGACTGAATCCAAACCACAGTCCAAATTACACTGCATTTAGATACGCAACCTTTTTAATTGGCGGGGGGCGGGTCGTGGTGAATTGAAAAAGTTTGATGCTGGTGTGCTGTGAGAATGCATTGGAATAAAACTCGACCCACGCATCACGATAGAGCACAGACAGGTTGGGGAAAACTGACTGCCAACTTGCTGGGGGACACTATTAACAAAGGGTGGGTCGCCTATGCTTGGACATAAAAATGGTTAACTACATACTTGTCAATGCTATGTTAATACAGATTATATAAACACGTTGTCAATGAATAAACATTATAAATACTGATTAATAGCTGTAAATGAGTTCACAAACATACTTGCGATTGAGTTTGCGATTCATAAATGGTCCCTAAGTGTTACTGCTTTAAAGTCTTTAACCTTACAACAGTGCATCTGGGATGAATAATGCCACCTTTGGAAGCTGATAATAATCATAATGTGCCAGACCTTTCTGAGCCTTGTGCGTCTGCTCCTCGATCTGCCTGAGCCGCTCCAGCAGCTCTCTCTTCTCTCTCTCCATCCTTTCACGGTCTCTCTCTCTGCCTGCTCGCGCAGACGCTTCTCACTCTCCAACCGCGCCCTGGAGAAACAACACAGACATGTCACAGGAGCTGCTCTACACTAATATTAAGGCAGCACAATGCAGTAGAATAGGAAAAAAGATCCAAAATTAGAGATATCCATTTGAAACATATCCTATATAAAAGTTTTTCATCATGTAATGTGTAAAAACGTGTACACATTTGGGACACATACATCTGTAAGATGCATAAAGCTTTGTTAACATATCAAATACAAAACTATGCACGGAGGGGATTTTGGAGATCTTGTTTAGTATTTGGGGAAACTAGATCTGATTGAAAGTGTGTGTTTTTTTGGGTGTTAAAACTTGACTAAATCAGTCTTAGAATTAGATATGAACAATAAGATCTTGCCTGTTGTGTCTCTGGAGAAAACACCCACATCATTGTATGGATACAAGTGGATTCAATGAGATAATAATGAAACCTTTTGGTGCAGACTGTTTAGAGAGCAAACTGAACCAAAGAAGTTGGTGCCCATGGTGCAGTGCGAGTGGCTCCCTCTGGTGGTTCACAAACTTTTTTTTTAATTATCTCCTATTTACCAGATACTATCTGGTAATTATGAGATTAAAAATAAAATCCTTTCTCCCCCTCCACAGGTGGTCGAGAAGGGAATTTTGTATATACGTGTGTGTGTGTGTGTGTGTGTGTGTATATGTATATATATATGTGTGTGTGTGTGTGTGTGTGTGTGTATATGTACATATATATATGTATGTATATATATATGTGTGTATATATATATATATATATATACATATATATATATATATATATATGTATATATATGTATATATATATATATATGTATATGTTTTACTTTAATGCATGCGAGAATGTGTCCTATCACAATTATGCAGACGACACTCAGATCTATGTCTCACTGACGGCAGGTGAATATGGACCAGTGGATTCACTCTGTCACTGCATCCAACAGATCAGTGTGTGGATGCAAAACAACTTTCTCCAGCTGAACTCAGACAAGACTGAAATCATCGTCTTTGGCCCACAGAAACAAAAGAGAAAGTGTTAGCAGTCACCTCCAGAGTCTCGCTCTAAAACCTACAAATCAAGTTAGAAATCTGGGGGTAATAATGGACTCAGACTTGAATTTTAACAGCCACATCAGATCAATAACATCAGCAGCTTTTTACCATCTAAAAAACATTGCCAAAATCAAAAGTATAGTGTCTAAACCAGACCTGGAGAGACTTATCCATGCGTTTGTCTCTAGTAGATTAGACTACTGTAACGGCCTGCTCACTGGCCTCTCCAAACGAGCTGTAAAACAGCTGCAGTACATCCAGAACGCTGCTGCTCGGGTCCTGACTAGAACCAGGAAGTACGATCACATTAGTCCTGTGCTCAGGTCTCTGTACTGGCTCCCTGTGGCTCAGAGAATAGACTTCAAAGCAGCTCTGCTTGTATACAAGTCTCTCCATGGCCTAGCACCAAAGTACATCTCGGACATGTTAGTGCCATATGAACCATCTCGGACTCTGAAGACCTCAGGGACCGGCTGTGCATATGACTGAAATGCTTTTCTTTGCACTCTTCTCTTGTATGTCTTGAACTAAGATTTTGTGATTTCTGCCATGTCTTTGTGACTTTAATGCATTTTTTTCCTGTTGTGTGAAGCACTTTGAATTGCCTTGTGTACGAATTGTGCTCTACAAATAAACTTGCCTTGCCTTATTTGATATATTTTGCTTTATTATTGCTCATTGTTGTATGTTGCACCGACTCACCAGAAGCGAGTTGCTGCGCCCCTGGTGAATTTTGCCTTCACTGACTGATTTTATGATTCTGATTTCTGATTTCTTACTGTCAAGCCAGGTAACTACTAAATGCTTCTTAACTTAATACTCTTTGTTTAATTTTGGTATACACACACGTATATACCATTTAATTTTCAGTCTAAGCATATACTGTTCTAATGTCCATCAGAAGCCTTGACATACTAGACTTGCTACTTTAAGCTAACCTATGCTGAAGCTGTTTGTCTATATCCATGTGCTTTAGTCCAATAAGATGGTAATAGTGCAGCAAATCAGGTAACGCTGTCATAGTGTCACTTGTGTGACCAAATGTTACACACACACACACAACACACACACATACAGAGGCACATTGACGGAATTTAGTTTGTTATTTATTTTTATCTCATAATTTACCGAGGATACTATCTCGTAATTAAAAGATAATAATAAAGATAAAGAATGTTTAGAGGAGTGCTCTCAAGGCACTAATCATTCAAACTACTAATTGTGAAAAATCAAGAAAAATAATATTCTAATACTGATTTTAATACCGCAATGTGGATATATTATATATCATATATATGATATATATATATATATATATATATATATATATATATATATATATGTTTTATTTTATATATGTTTTATTATGGATTTTAAACTTTTTTATTTTCGGTACTTATTCAAAGAAGTACCTTGTTTCGAATTACTTTTAGTATCGATAATAATCTGTGTATCATGTAATGTTACAAAAATATTTACCAAACAATTATTTGAAGAATGTTTCCAAGATCTTTATTTCATTTTGAAAACCAAAATCCATGTAAAGCTGCTGTTGGAGGAATGGACTGACAGATGGGAGACGTTGCTGGGTTTTGATAATTCACCCTTCAAAGCTGAAGCCAACATCACTAAATGAGATTTAGGGACTTCTAATAAAGCAAAATTTATGTTCAAAAGTTGTGAAATTGTGACTTGAGAATTTTATTTAGGTGAATAGACTGATCCTGATTCGATCCAAAATGGTGGACTTAACTGACGCACATTCTCCACATCAAAACTGGGACATAACCAGGACTAAACCCAGGATTTAGGACCAAATAATGGTCCTAAATCATCTTTATGTTTCAGGTTGTTTTCTCAGGCGCTTGACAAACAGGATCGTTCATTTTACAAGGTTTTTGTCTGTACTATAAGTTTGTGCTCCATGGCATGTACACACCATTCAAAAGTGGTTTTTTTGCTTTCTACTTTGTAGATACACTGAAGGCAAATATATGACGGAAGATGTATGGAATTATGAAAGATGCGTTTGCCTTGTGGACAGCGCTGCAAAGCCTTAACCTTCTCACTGAGCTTCATGATGAAGAGTGTGAGTGTGCGTACTTCTCCATCTGTTTGTGGTGCCTCTCCTCTCGGGCCTGGGCCTTCATCTGCTGCACTTCGATGGTGTCAGGTTTCCTCCTCCTCATGTACAGCTCGTGGTTGCCCATGCACAGCAGCAGGATGCGCTTGTTTATCCTCAGCCACGGAGCCAAGAACACAAAATTCTCAAAGCACAGACACAACATGCATTTACTTTAGATGTAGAGTGGTGCTCTTCTTTCATAATTGTGAGAAGTAATCAAGCGCAAAACCCCTAACAAAGTACTGCATTTCCTGACTTGAGTTAAAGTACAGATATGCCAGCTCAAATATTACTTAGCTCTGTCAAGTTATTACTGAAGTCGAAGAATTTGTCTTTCAAATATAATAAAGTCATAATAAAGTACTCAACTATAATCTGGAATGTTTTCACAGCACTTCACTTGTCCCACACACAGCACTGCCCCCCCACACACACACAGCCCAGTCCCACCCACACACACAGCCCTGCCCCGCCCACACACACAGCCCTGCCCACCCACACACAGCATGCCCCCCCCCACACACACAGCCCAGCCCCCCCCACACACTGCCCCGCCCACAGCCCAGCCCTCCACCCACACAACACAGCCCTGACCACGCCCACAGCTTACCACACAGCACTGCCCTAACCACCCACACACAGCATGCCCGCCCACACACAGCACTGCCTCTGCCGCAACCAGCAGCCACTGCCCCACCCCACACCACAACAACACACCGTTCTGCATCATGCCCACACAACAGCACTGCCCCGCCCACACACGCACTGGACCCACCCCACACCACACACACACAGCCCTGCCCAACACCACAAGCACTGCCCCGCCACACAACAGCACTCACCCACCACTGCCCACACCCACACACACACACACACACACACACAGCCCTGCCCCACACACAGCACTGCCCCGCCCACACACAGCACTGCCCTGTGACTTGTAGACAGCTTTAGACAGGTTAGCTGTGGCACATGTCTCACCGGAGCCTTCTTGTCGATGGGCTTGATGACAAACTTCTTATCTGTGAAAGAGATCTTCCTGATCTCACTCCAGGGAAAGCCGATCTTAGGAGACAACCTGGAAGGCAAAGTGTTGGTTGGTTAAATAGTCTGATGAAGGCAGGAGGCTCTGGAACCAGACCATAGAGCGCTTCAGACAACGTCCAATGACAGCCACTTATTTGTAACATGTCTCTCTCAAATGCAGAGGACAGCTCCAATATCTCTGCATCTTTCAGAACCAAATCTAGCACTTATTTTACTTTTGATTTACAGAGTTTAGTGCTTCGCTTGAAGATTTAGCAGAAATCTGTCCTGTTTCTCAACCCTAGTTTGTTTTTCCTCTCTTTTGCTTGTAAGCTGCCATGAGACAAAAACACACCATGCATTTCTCTAACTGGTTATTCCACCTGTCAAACCTGTGGAAAAGACATGGTTTCTGACCATAAACTGCTTTGTAAAGTATTGCAAAAGTTGGCTAGCCATTTAACATTAGAGCAGCCAGGAGGTCAGGAGGTAAAGCTAGTGCTGTCACCTGAATTAATCACACATTTGAAATAAATTAATCATGATTAGTCACATTGGAAGACAGCTTTAATGTCAATATTTAAATGTAGTATAACATTTTCTATTTCTATTAAAATTCCTTCAGTTTTCTTAAAAATAGCTTTCTAATCTTTAGCTTTGGCTCGCTCTGCTCTGCTCTAGCGCTCGCTCTGATTGGTCTGAGCGGTCATGTGGTACGCACGCTCACTACCACACCACACCGATTTTGACGATTTTCTACAAGCGGAGGAGAGTGCAAGTGTCACGTGATCGAACGGGGTGTAAAGAAACAAATACAGGGGGCTACGAGCTGGCTTTACACTCTTATAAAATAAAACAAACTATGAAAGCAGATTAAATCTGCTTGTAAAGGAGAGTTCACTGGAGGTAAGGAGTTGTTACACTGACTCATTGTAGTTGTGATGAAATGCAAAAGTTTGCACAAACTTGTGTTGGTTTTGTTTGATACTTCCAACATTTTAAGAGTTGTCACAAGAAAACGGAGCCTGGCACTGTACGGCTGCTCTGATTGGCTGCGGTAAAGTTCCTCGCATAACATGTTGGAACCTTACAACGTGACAAAAAGTCATAACAGAGTCTCACTGACCACACTAACATGAGAACCACGAGAATCACTGGTCGGCCCACGCCTCCCTGAGGTCGTGGAAAGGGAAATCAGGCTTAAAATCAGGCCAAAAATCCTCTAGTGCAGAAGGCTTAACAGATAGAGGGATCAAGTGGTCATTTTGGGGCCAATAGTAATAGTGATGACAGCAGTAGTATGGTAGTTAGTAGTAGTAGTAGTAATAGTAGTAGTAGCAGTACTTGTCTGCGTGCTCGTATATGTTGAGCCCCAGAGAGTCCACTCCTAACCACAGCTCAGTGCCCTTCTTGTTCTTGATCTGGAAGTAGTTGACTCCGTACATCTCCAGGTCCTGTGCTATCTTCAGGTACTCCATCACAGCATCCTCCCTGAGAGGACACACACTGCAGTAGCACACACAGTAGTACACAAAGTAGAACACACGTTAGCACATGTGCAGTACTTACTGAAGCAGGCCGGTGTGCTCCATGTGCCACTTCTGGATCCTCTCCTCCCACTGCTCTTTGGTGAGTTTGTGCTGCTCCAGGACTCTGCGCACACAACACACAACAACCTCACACCTGTTTCAAGAGGATACACTGACTACACTGACTACAGACTAAATAATCAAAATACCATTTATTTCATTTTTCTAAATATAAACAATTCATTTTAAGATTGTTTTGTTGCAACTGTGATATCCCTGGTTCCCTATGTTTTAACAGAACATTTTGAGGGAAAAAAGCTCAAACAAAGTCATAATTAAAATAATAGACAAACAATAAACTTATGCTGTTCTTTTATTTGGCCGAAGACTTCTACAGATGCAGCAGGGTCTAGAGAGTAGAATAAGGCAAAAAACTCAATCTGTCCACAAAATGATTTAGGCAGTTATGTCCTGAGGCCATCAGTACATAATCCCTAAGGCCCTGCAGCGTGTGTGAGGAGTACCTCTGTGGGAGAAGCCGCTCTGAGCTCAGGTAGCCCGGGCGGTGACAATCCTTGTTGTAGTCTGCGTATTTGGCCTGCACAGCGTACGAGGCCAGCAGCACAGCCGTCTCCGGGGGGCAGTAGTTGTCATCGTTCAGGATGGCCTCCTTCACCTGCAAAGGCTCACTGTCAGATCTACAGTGGTACTAGTAGTAGTAAAATAGGGTTAACAATGAGAAAGTACAACAGAACTGTTCCCCACATCAGCTCGTGAGAGGTGTGAAATAGATTAGTTTCAGTTGTCACTTGTGCTTGGCTTTGAATGAACAGTACTTCTAAGAATACCCTTACTTACAGTCAACAATATTATCACAATATGTGTTTCACATTGAAGAGCAAAACAGAATTGTAGAAATGCTACTCTTCCCTTCACAAGCCTGGTACAAAGGGCACGTCTTCATGTTGTCTGCACTGAAATGGAGCAAAGAATCATGATTTATGTGGTTCCCTCAGTTTTGAGTCTTTTAGCAGTTTCTGCAATAAAACAATGCATTTAAGAAGTACAATATTACAATCTTTCAGTTATAGTTAGGAAAGAGTACCTAATATCTGTACTTAAGTAAAAGTACAGCTGCAGAACTAAACTCAATTATTACTAGGAATAGAATGTAAGATTTTGTTATTAAATGTCATAAATATGACTTATTTGTGTCACCAGATACAGGGTAAAGATGTTCAAATCAAATCTAGGACAACTGTAATGTTGATTTATTAGATAAATCAATGGGAATATAATATATAAACGGAATATATATATAATATATATATATATATATATATATATATATATATATATATATATATATATATATATATATATATATATATCATAATATATAAATCGTGTCTAATGAGGGGCCCCGGTCATCTCCCAGCCTGCCTCCTGTCACCAGAAGAGTTGCTGGATGCGAGAAGCATCAGTTTTTCTTCCTCGGTTGTGCAATAAAACCCTTTTTGCCCTCTGTAATGGAGGTTCCTTTAACCTTTGCCAGCCTTCATGACGTGTTCTTCGCAGATGGTGGTTCAGAACATCATTATCAGCGAGTCGCTCGCTGTTATATCATCTTCTTGATCTTCGTTGTGCTTTTTCTATAGTGGATGGACTCAAGCACCGGATATGAACTCAGAATTATCTTCTGATCAGTTTTCATCACAAAAGCTCTCCTTAAGCGTCTTGTCTAGATCTTCCCAGTTATATCATCCACCTTTAGGAATGTTGTAGACAAAGATTCAGTTGGTATGATCATTTGGACGGTGTTTTAGATTTAAATGATACGGGTCGGACGATCATCAAGAGTCATTCTCAATCTGTGAAACAAGTCTGAGAACTCCTGTTTATATCCTACTCTGTTGAAAGCCCTGCCCACAGGGCGGGACTTCCTGATAATGGGCCCATTGAAATTTAACTGGGATGGGCCTATGGGCCTATTGTTCCCTGGCGTTTGGTGCCTCACCTGAGTGCCTGTTTAGCATCAGAATTACCCCGGGCGTCCCAGGGTTTCAGCAGACCATTATAAACAATGGAGGGTTGAATCTTAAACCTCCATTACGATTTAATGAAGGATTCCTTTTTTAACAAAGAAACCTCTTAACTCCTCTTTCAAACCATCTTTTTTCCTGCTCAGAATCTCCACCTCACTGTCTTCAATAGAGTGGTTTGTGGCTTTGAGATGAAGATGCACAGCGCTCTGGGGTCCTGAACTTGCGTGTCTTCTGTGCTGATAAAGCCTCTTGTGCAGTGGCTGTTTAGTCTCCCCTATGTACCGCTCTTTACAACTTTCTTCCCTGCATTGGATAGAAAACACTACATTGCTCTGTTTTTGTGTCGGCATCTTGTCCTTAGGGTGAACCAGTTTTTGTCTTAAACGTGTTCCTGGTTTGAAATAAACAAGGACTTCGTGTTGTCTAAAAATTCTTTGCAATTTTTCTGACAATCCCGAGACATGGGGGATAGAGACACCCCGTTCTCGGTTTCCCTTTTGTCCCTTTTGTCCTGCTTTTTGGTTCTCTTCCACTTTGTTCAGAGCCCAAGTCGGGTATCCACAGGCTGAGAGAGCATTCCGGACGTGTTTTTCCTCTTTCCTCTTGCCCTCTGAGCTGGTGGGCACCTCTTGTGCTCTGAGCAGGGAGAAAAGATGGTTTGAAAGAGGAGTTAAGGAGGCCATCTTTGTTAAAAAGAGAATCCTTCCTTAAATTGTAATGGAGGTTTAAGATTCAACCTTCCATTTGTTTATAATGGTCTGCTGAAACCCTGGAGACGCCCGAGGCATTCTGATGCGATTCAGGCACTCAAGGTGAGGCAGCCAAACACCAGGGAACAATAGGCCCATCCCAGTTAAGTTTCGATGAGCCATTATCAGGAGGTCCCGCCCTGTGGGCAGGGCTCTCACAGAGTAGGATATAAACAGGAGTTCTCAAACTTGTTTCACTGATTGAGAATGACTCTTGGACGAGAGTCGAAACATTTCGTTTTTTCTAAAACAGATGGTCCAACTGAATCTTTTTCTGCAATGGAACACTTCTGGGCGAATGAGGGATTACACCGACACCTTTAGGAAGTCTTTTGGCAGCGACGAGGACCATGTTCATTCTATCCGACTTCCTATTCAGGCCCACTGAGCAATTTATAATCATAGAAATAAATGCCAAGAAAAACTTTTTCTCCAGATTGATGAAGCCCTCCTTTCTTCGTTCCCCATTCACCGTTCTCCTACACACGTTGTCTTGACCCTCTTCACAGCTTCAGAATGCAATATTTTTCTTTTCAGTTTCCTGAGATTATCAATGTTATCATTTAGGGTCTTTATAATCCTTTTCTTCTTGGAAAACAGATTATCCAACTCTGTGATTCCCGTTGCAATGGCAGCAGGTTGGCTCTACCTCATGGATTGTGGGGATGTCGGTTTTCCTAAGAGGGTATGGTAACCTTCTAAGTTTGGATTGTTTCAGCCGCCCCCCAAAGCGTGATGCTTTGGGAACTGAAACTCATTTGCCTTTTCCGGATTTAGTCATCTCTTACAGCGTCTTGCTCCTCGGTTTGTGGGTGAAAGGAGATTTTAAAGGGAAATATCGGCAGCAGCGCCTAGCAGTGAAACTAGTCAGTCTGCACCATGACCGGAAGTCCAATGTTGATTTATTCTTATTTAGGGCAAAAAACATTGACCAAGTTGTTGATGTTATAATTTGGTGTTTTGGTTCTCAAGTTGATTCTCCAATCAGAAAGCAGCAGCTCTGGGTGGAACTAAAGCTCTTTTTAAAAGTGCATCTTTTCATAAAATGTTGTTTGTTGAATGGGTGACATGAAATAAATGCCAGTCTGGCAAGAGACTGAGACCGCAGTGAGACAGCTGTGGATCCATTGGATGATTGGGACCTACTTTTTTTGCAGTACTCAGAAACTTTTATTTTGTGCCACCCGTACAAGGGTCACAAAGGTGCACCAAACAAGTTCCTAATAAATAGTGACAACTTTTGAATACCATAAAATGCTGTATTTAAAAGAATCCCCCAAGACTATTAAAGATAGTTTTAGGGGGAAAATACATTTGCTATTCTGTCAAAAATATGATAACAGGCCTTTTTTATGTTAATAAAAAAAACAGCCCTCCCAAAATGAAATGTGTTGTTTTTGTTTTGGTCCCTTAATGGCAGAATGGTATCAAGCAATGTTTTAATATTCATGAAAAATAAATAACACATAAAGACTTATCCCCTAGAAAGATAGAATCCTAACATAATAGCTCCTCTAAAGCCTTTGAGAAGGTATATATAAAACCACTTAGAACTGTGCATTCAGTCTTGAAGACAAATTACACTGCATATCAGTGTTTATGTTTCTGGCCCACTGATGGCAAAAAACCTTTGCCCTAGTTTCAGTCTCACCTGTTCCTTTAGACTTCGGGCTGCTCAATTATTCCATTAACAAAAACGTTGCATATTAGTAATTAACCCTATTGAAACTGAAAAGCTGTCCCTATTCAAATGTTTGTAATTACATTATTATTTACCGAAGCTCAACAGTATTTTTTCCACTGTGGCCTCTTCAAAGTTAGTGCTCAAAGCGTCTGTTTTTTCTGGAAGTAAATTTAGCCTCAGCCTTTCATTTTTGCCATAGTTAAAGTTTTGATCAGCAAATTCAAATATTAACTGAGTTAAAAGGCGCAGCGGAGATTTGCTAAGCAGCTCTGTGGTAAATTATGTCAATGATTACGCGTGAATAAACTGAACATGTTTGGTTTGATAAATGGCTTATTGTCAGACTGGCTTGGTTCTTGGGTGAGGATCCCCGGGAAAATGGACAATACCCTTTTAATTCATATGAAAATTAATACATGAATCCTCAGCTTTAACTCCATTGGACACATATTCAACATGCTATCTGTCCCCCCATGTTCTCGTCCTTTAAGCCTGCTTTTCTACCTATGCTTTGGGATCTTAAATTGTAAAACTTAAAATAAGCTTGTATAGTAAAAATATTAGTTATCTGGCATTTCCCACATCAGGAACTAAGTTAGAACGCCATCCTTTTGACAGCAGTGGAAAGTTACAATGGGGAGATAAACAAAGCAAACTCTCATTGTAAAAAACTGCTTTTTTTGGGGGGGGTTTTGAGAAACTCAGAATGAGTCTGGCAAGAACTACTTACTCAGCAAAACAACCTCCGGTTTATCAAACAATTGCGTGAGGCTCAGGAAGATAACTTGTACAACGGTCCAATGGCGCTATGACAACTTCAGGCATTTTGAAGAGGAAACAATGATTAATTGCGCAAAAAAGCTGCTATTGTTAAAGGAGTTAAAGTTAAAAAACAAAAAAAAAGTTTGAAATCTTTATTCGTTTATTAAGTTCATAAGTTATGTTTTAGACTGTTAACTTTGAGAAAAGTATAATTTTTAGCTCCACTAGCTAAATCTCTAAAAACCTAGCCCTGTAACTATTTATATTGGCATAATTAATATGGGAATAAGTGTTAGTATTTATAATACAAATAATGAAAGTTTTATGTCAGTCCTTTCAAAAGGCAAATGGGTTATTACAATACTTTGGAGAACAATATTTAAAAAATTTCCCCTTTCATTTTTTGTTTAAAATCTTTTGGATATTTTACTGTTGCAGGAAATTGTGTTAGCTCACTTTTACTTTTGGAATGAGCCCAGGGGTTACTTAAGTTGCAGTTATGGAACTTCCTCTCCCTAAAAATGCCTTAAAAGCGTGAACTTACCTGACCCATATTTTATGCTTGTAAAAACTTATCTGAATACTACTAATATCCTAATCACCTTGTTTCCCGAGCTCACCTGGAGGAAGAAGAACTTCTGTGTGATCTCCTGGATGAAGCTCCTCTGACACGTCCTCAGGGAAGAACTTGACCCTGCAAACTTAAACTGCAGGGGGTTCTCCTTCTTCACATCCTGCTGCATCAACTGCACGCTTTAAGCGCACCGCAGGGCCACCAGGGGGAGAAACACAAACGCACCATTAATACAAACACTATCTACTCTAAAAGATCCATGATTTTACTACACACAATGTATTTTCAAAAACTGATATCTTTGTTTGGAAAATTTGATGTTTAGGTTTTCTTTTTGACACCATTGTGTTCTTTTTGACACATTTTGAAAACTAGGGGATTTGCCCAAGATATGGAATAATATTTGTATTAAACAACATCATAGCTGACTAGTCGACTGCTATCAAATAATACGATTAGTTGCATAGCTCTATTTCTGACCTCTAAATGTAGCTATGTATAACTGTAAATGTAAAAGAATTTGATGATTCTTAACACACAGTGAACTGCAGGACTCAATGGCGGGGTGTCTGACTCTGCACACTCTCAGAAAGCTCACAGTAACCTTTCTTGGTTAGATTCTTTAGCCAGGTGATGTAGCCTTTACTGTCCATGTACTGCAGCCCGAAGAACCACATCTCCCTCAGGCCTACCGTCCTCACCACCTGCATTACACACAGCAGCAGCATGTTACACAGCAAAAGTAGCAACACACATGTGATTTCATTTTATTTTCATATATGTATTTTGAAAAATATATAAATAGTGTAGTCACAATTTCTTACTTAAAAAAAAAGCATAGGGCATTAGACATGTCAACTGTGCAGTAAGGGCCTCTTGGAACCAATGGACATTTTGATTTTGATGAAATATAATGGTACAACAAACTGAACAGCATGTCTATGTTTTTGTTTCCCATTCGGACATGTCATAGGTGTCATTTTGTTTTGTGGCTGCTGGATCATACATTTCTTTTGCATCCGTGCTTTGACAAAAATAAGGTGTTTCCGTCTGCCACATCAACCCAAACCTAAAGCAGGTCCCCCCCACCTCCCCCGTTTGGTTCCGCCGGGCCAGAATTAACTCGGGGAATGTCTGAGGCACAGTTCAGCCTTCCATTTGAACAGGATGTTGAGAGAGGACACATTTTTATTAGTATAGCTAATCATCTACAGTTATTTCGGTTCTATCAAATCAAGATAATTTATGGCAATATGGAAAAACCCTTAAATTTTGTTTCCTGTTTAAAAAAAAAAGATAAAAAAAAAGCTGCTGGACCAGACGGCGTCTCGCATTATTCCGCTACATTAAGACATTGCGCAGGAGAGTTAACCCCAAGTTATACGCTAATATTCTTCACAGACATTTTTAACACCTCCCTGCTTGAACTAATAATATGAATAGTAAATCCATGCCATGTCCCATTGCCTGCTTCAAGTCTGCCATCATTGTCCCTGTCCCCAAGAAGCCCCGGATCACTGGACTTAATGACTACAGGCCTGTGGCGCTGACGTCTGTAGTCATGAAGTCATTTGAACGCCTGGTCTTGCCCCACCTCAAGTCCTTCACCTCCTCCCTGCTGGACCCCCTGCAGTTCGCCTACAGAGCCAACAGGTCTGTAGACGACACCATCAACCTGGCACTCCACTTCATCCTTGCAGCATCTGGACTCCCCGGGAACCTACGCCAGGATCCTGTTTGTGGACTTCAGCTCTGCATTCAACACCATCCTCCCTGCTCTGCTCCAGGACAAGCTCTCCCAGCTCAACGTGCCTGACTCCACCTGCAGGTGGATCACTGACTTCCTGACGGATCGGAGCAGTGCGTGCGGCTGGGGAAGAATGTCTCAGACACTCGGACTATCAGCACAGGAGCTCCACAGGGCTGTGTACTTTCTCCTCTGCTCTTCTCCCTGTACACAAACTGCTGCACCTCCAGCCACGACTCCTGTAAAACTGATCAAGTTTGCGGACGACACCACCCTCATCGGGCTCATCTCGGACGGGGATGAGTCTGTCTACAGGAGGGAGGTGGACCGGCTGGTGTCCTGGTGCAGCGGTAACAACCTGGAGTTCAACGCCCAGAAGACAGTGGAGATGATCGTGGACTTCAGGAAAGTCACAGCCCCCAGCCCCCCCCTCGTCATGACAGACTCCCCCATCACCACCGTGGACTCCTTCCGCTTCCTGGGCACCACCATCACCCAGGACCTCAAGTGGGAGCCCTCCATCAGCTCCCTCATCAAGAAGGCCCAGCAGAGGATGTACTTCCTGCGGCAGCTGAGGAAAAGCCAAGCTGCCAGTGCAGATGATGGTGCAGTTTTACACGGCCATCATTGAGTCCATCCTCACCTCCTCCATCACCGTGTGGTACGCTGGAGCCACAGCCAGGGACAAACAGAGACTACACGAGACTAGCAGCGCATTGTGCGCTTCTGCTGAGAAGGTGATCGGCTGCAGACTTCCATCTCTGCAGGACCTGTTCGTCTCCAGGGCTCTGGGACGAGCAGGTTGGATCACAGCTGACCCTTCTCACCCTGGACATGGTCTATTTGAACCCCTCCCCTCAGGCAGGTGGCTACGGTCCATCCGGACCAGAACCTCCCGCCACAAGAATAGTTTCTTCCCCTCTGCCGTTGGACTCATGAACACTTCAAAACACCTGTCACTTTAACTGCAAATATTCAACCACTCACGGCACTGTCACTTTCTGCACTCAAACTGTAAATCTAACTGTAACTCTTGCGTACATAGTAATGCCTATTTTTTATTTTTTTTATTTTATAGTAATTTTTTAATTGTTTCTCAGTGCATGCCCTTTTTATTGAATATATGTTATTTTATTATTGCTCAGTGTTTTATGTTGCACCTTAAGGCCGAGACAAGTTCCTATGTTTGTGAATTTTGTTCATTGACAATGGCAATAAACTCTTTCTGATTATGATTCTGATTCTGATTCTGTATTACGAGTTCAGCTGAGGAGACACGATATATCCACGTGGGAGGACACATATAAAGAGACTGGACACTTATTTTGTGAACATACTAGCTCTGCACTGGCGAAAGTCTACGTGCACCCAGGTGCGGGCTGCACCGCATCTGCACCAGCTACCAACGGCTCAAGCTCTGCTACTGTTCCGGCCACACCACGGGCTAGCTCCAGCTCCAGCTCCAGATCAGATTAATCAGTGAAGGAGACCCAGAGCCGGATCGATCCAGTGATTATGGCGGCTTTACAGGAGATTACTGACAAACAGTGGACGCAAAGATAGAAGCGGCCCAAGAGGAAACGCGCAATTTGAAATCCAAGAATGGCGAATTGGACATCCAAGCCACAGTGGTCGAGGAGGAGGTCTCTGACCGCAGAAATGACGAACCAGTTGCATGTTTTGACAGACAAACTGGACGACCTGGAGAACCGAGTGTGAAGATGTAATATGCGGATTGTCGACATTCCAGAGGACACCAAGGGTAAAGATGTGGTCAAGTATATGGAGACCTGCATCGCAGAAAAAGCTTGGAAAATGAAGATTGACCATGCACATCCTTCCCTGGCCCCCAAACTGGCTCCGAACCAGCGTCCAAGACCTATTATACTGAAGTTCCACAGCATGTCATGGCTGAATCCAGACATCTCGCTGCGGACCAAACCGGATCAATCAAGACCCAAGTTTCTTTATTCAACAACTACTCAGCAGAAGTGGCCAATAAATGCAAAGCTTTTGATCCGGTGAAATCTCGCCTGAGAGAGAAAAACGTGGAATACGCTCTGCTTTATCCTACAACGCTGAGAATCAATGTGAATGGAAAAATAAAAAGATTCACAACAGCATAAGAGGCGTTGGCATTTGCCAATTAAATGCAGGATTTGATCTGACGTTTTCTCTCTTATTTTCTTTAACGAAAGGGAGCTGGACTGTAGTGGAGACATGTATTTTCCCAATGTGGGTCAGTGTGTTCCAACTTAGGTTTGTAAATTCCCAGGTGAAAAAGTTATTGCAACCATACTGGAGGGCCTTTTTTACCTAGAAAATGGTTTCCCCTCCACCCTCTGATCTCTTTTTGGATCAATCTATGAGCTCTTTGCATATTTTTGGCCGAACATAATGTAAAAAAATAAAACAACACTAAAAAACGAATTTTATATAGCCTAGTAATAGTTCTATGTGGACACTGTTGCACAAATCTGCAGCAGGTGAAAGACTGAGTCCATATTCATGCATCAGCAGCAGGAAGAGGAATATGGACTTGTGATAAGATTCTGATATTCACTAGCAAGGACCATAACCCCAGCTATGATGAACACGGGTATATAAATTAATAAATTAATGCAGTTTTTGGGACTTCTGGTGATGAGGGCTGTAGGCTCCCGGGCCTCAGTGCCCCCCATCTAGAAGATAAATTGGAATAATTAGAATAATTAAAAGAGGGTATGTGGGAGGGGCATGAAGTCACGAACACAAGTGGGTGTTAACTGCAGGCTTAAATAGTGTAGCTGCAGGAAGGGGCATGAAAGGGGTGTGGT
Organism: Chaenogobius annularis; assembly: GCA_015082035.1. Taxonomy (NCBI): domain Eukaryota; kingdom Metazoa; phylum Chordata; class Actinopteri; order Gobiiformes; family Gobiidae; genus Chaenogobius; species Chaenogobius annularis. Next base: position 7,909 of record BJKM01000498.1, on the reverse strand, counting down.
CCTGCACCTGAACTTAAGATAACTGACTTATCTCTATTTAAATGTTGGTATCACAGACATGTTGATATTGCTGCACAAACTCAAAATGAGCTCACTATCTTTATAGTTTAAACTTATTTTAGTGACAAATTATTCATGTAATGAATCAAATGAGAGCTCAAAGCAGCTTCACTCTGTCATGTTCAGGCTTTATTACACTCTGACCTGTGTTTTTACCTGTGGCTCATGATCTGAGGTTTTGCAATGGTTTGGATGTTTTCCTCACAGAGCTGTCCTCAAAGAAGTTTGTTTTTTTGTTGTTAGCTTCACATTAGCGCCGCTTTTAGCACAGCTCTAACGTCCACAAAACCACCTCCTTTTCTTTATTCCTCGTGTTTCCCAAAACCACACGTCTTTTTCCCCGCTCAAACCTCTTCTTAAGTCTGTAAAGTGCGCGATGCACATCGGCACTCGGCAAAGGATTGTGGGAATTGTAGTCCTAACGATAAAAACGCTATATATCGATTGGAAATTAATACATATAAATTAGAAATGTTCGGCGGGCCAGATTAAAATGTCTGGCGGGCCACATCTGGCCCGCGGGCCTTGAGTTTGACACGTATTACTTAGAAGATCAAAAATTTGCTAAAATTGGTTATAACAGACTTTACTATTCCTCAAACAGGGGCACACATAAAAGGGGAGTGGCCATATTAATCTCAAGCAAAATAGCCTTAGAACAGAGTTTTGAACACAAAGATAGATGGCAGTATTGTACTGGTCAAAGGCACTATAATGGAAGTGTGTTTACTTTGATAAATGTATCCACCAGGAAGTGTTAATAAATAAACCTTTATTATATTAATGCTGTGTTTTAATTAGTATGTTAAAAGTATATTAATGCTTTGTTTTAATTGGTGTGGTTCAATCTTTACATGCACACTGCCAAACACAGTCCATTCCTTGCTCTGTCTGCTTTGTCTAATATGGACTCATGGTCACTCCCATGTGCATGTCTTTGAGAATTTAACACTTTTTTTTAGCCCAGACCTGCTTCTGACCACAACAAAGACCAAATTAGAAAGAGGAAGGGACTGGCAAGAAAATCATGGAAAAGTACCACAGAGGAGGGGCCTGAGAGATTCAACCTTCATTCATGTTCATAATGTTTCTTTGTAATTATTCACAACGCGAGGGAGGGATGGGAGCTCCAGACAGAGCTCCTGGTGGAGACTCTCAATGTCAGGGACCGCTTGCATTGATTAATCTGTATTAGTCTCTAATCTGTAGGGAATAAATTATTTTGATATACATGACCATCTCCTTGTCCTGTTTTCTTGGCTATATTGAATCCAACATAAGCGACCACAATTTCTATACTGAAGTTATTGATCTGATTGCAAACCACTCTGGTGGAACCCTTGTCTTTGGCAGCCACAGGAATTTCAGCCGGCATTGGATGTGTCAACCTCACAAAGTACTGTTAAATCTCTAAATAATACATTTTGTACATTAATGCATACTGTAGGGTTGATCGATATCTGGGGAGAGAGATGAATCCTAATGTCTGCCAATATACACATTTTTCCAACTCACATAAGGGATATACAAGAATAGATATACTTTTTTCAATTTCAACATAGGTTAAAATTTACATTGGCTGACATGGATAGAATATATTTAAGTGATCATGTTCCTATTTACATCACTGTAGATCTGGAACAGAAACAAAAAAACACACTTTGGAGATTAAATGCTAGTCTATTTAATGACCCACAGTTTGTAAAAATGATAACAAAGGACATTGAGACGCATGTAGAAGAAAACAATAATGATGACGTTTCTCTGGGATGTAAGCAAAGGCAGTTTTGAGGGGCAGGGTAATTGCCGTCGGCTCAGCCAAAAAGAAACAACGGCAGCTAAACAAATCTAAACACAAGGATCCGCAAATGCTACAGGAAAATAAAAAGACAATAGGTGAGATTAATGACATGAACTCAGAGAGAAAAAAAAAAAAGAAAAAAGAAGCTCTTCACCAAACAAAGATATTTTGAAAGCGGTTCAAAATTCACAAAATTATTAGCTTGGAATCTTAGAAAACAACAAGCAGAAATAACTATTTTTGAAATACCGCAGAATGTAAGTTTAGCCAAACAAGACCAAATACAATCATCCATCAGCATTTGAATCCTTCTAAAAAAAAACTTTCACTAAAATATCAGGAAACACAGAAGAAGAAATACAATCTTTTTTGAACAATCTCAATTTACCTGCCATGACCGAAGAGCAAAACAAAAAAAATAGGTGCTGAACTAACAACTACTGAAATTCACATCTCTGGTGAGTGGTATAAAGCTCTAAAAGACACACTTACTCCTTTGCTTTTATCAACTTTTAACTGGGACCTTAGAAAAGCTCATATCCCTCTGATTTAGAAGGAAGCCATCATATCATTAATAACTAAAGAGTGGAAGGATCGACTTGACTGTGCCTCATACAGACCCATCTCAATTCTGAATGTGGACTATTGTATACACCTCAATTATGTCCAAAGAATGGAACCAATACTCCCAAATTTAATTCACAGTGATCGGACAGGATTTATTAACAAATGACAAACACAGGATAACGTAAGATGATCTTTACACATAATGAACCATGCTCAAAAAAAAACCAAGATGTAGTAATAAGTCTGGATGTGGAAAAAGCTTTTGATTCTTGTTAGCTGCTCTTAAGTATTACCTTTAAAATAGATGATTTAATAATAAAAACATATTTAGGCTCTTTATGATGGCCCAACATCAAGAATTAAAATGAATGGTCACTTGACAGACTCACTACCTTTGGAAAGAGTGGTGAGACAGGGCTGTGCTTGGTCCTCCCTTTGTTCGCTTTGTACTTGGAACCATTTGCCAAATAAATTAGACAAGCGGAAACAATTTATGGTGTCTCAATTGATGGGGCAGAGAATAAAAATGCCTGCTTTGCAGATGATGTCTTACTATATTTAACCAAACCAGAAATGTCCATACCTAATGTGATGCGTTTCCTTCATATTGGTCCAATGTCTGGATTGATATTTAACGAACAAAAAAACTGAAATTCCCTCTTACTGGCAACCTCCTCTTGTCCTTTAGAAAGTCTTACCCATTGAAACGGGAAACGGAATCCTGTTATATTTGCTATATTTAGGTGTGGTCCTTCATAAAGAACCTCGTTTCTCTGCTATGAAAAATGGACTCTGAGCCTGTGCTACCCAGTGGTCGAGGGGTTAAGGCACAGCACACGTAGGCTCCAAGTGTAGCCGGCCACAGTTGTGAATTTGCGACTCCGACATTTACGGCATGTCTTCCCTTCTCTCTCATCCCACATTTCACACCAAAAGCTTGAAAAAGAAAAATGGACTCTGGTCCCATACTTAAGTCAAAGGATTGAAACTATAAAAATAAATATTTTTCCCAAGATTTCGTCTATCTCTTCTATCCAACCTGCCAAACAGACAACCCAGTCATTCGCATCATAGCAAAGGGGCCTAAACAATTACGCGCTCTATCTTCCTTCAACGTGGCAACATGGCAGGTATGCGCATTCCTACGCAACAGTACTGTAGACTGTGGACCTTCAACTTTGATTGATTGTGTGGCAGGTCGCGTGTGCTCGTGTGCACGCGGCATACACGGCGTGGGGTTTTCACAAGCACAACTTTTGCTTGTACCGACCTGAGAATCAGATTTGCATCTTTGTATCAAAAAAATAATTATGACATGTTTGCACGCCATCATCTCCTTGTCCCCAGGAATCCTGCTCTGTGTTGTTTGTGTTGCTCTGTGTCAACCCCGCTCTGCCTCCTGCTGCGCTCCCACCTCTGTCCTCCTCTGTCCTGCTTGTGCTCCTGCTCTGTGTCCTGCTCTGTCCTCCTCTGTCCTCTCTGTCCTGCGCTCTGTCCTCCTCTGTCTTCCCCTCTTGTCTCTTTGTCTGTGTGCTCTGTGTCCTGCTCCCCCTCTGTCCCTTCTGCTGTCTGTGTCCCCCTCTGCTTCTGTCCCCTCTGTCCTCTCTGTGTCCTGCTCTGTGTCCTGCTCTTTCCTGCTCTCTGGTCTGTCTCTGTCCCCCTCTGTCCTCCTCTGTCCTCCTCTGTCCTGTGTCCTGCCTCTGCGTCCCCTCGTCTGTCTGTCTGTCCCCTCTGTCCCCTCTGTCCCCCTCTGTCTCCTGTCCTCCTCTGTCCTGCTCTGTGTCCTGCTCTGTGTCTGGCTCTGTGTGCTCTGTCCTCCTCACCCTCACTCCTATCTGTCCTGCCTCTGTCCTCCTCTGTCCTGCTCTGTGTCCTGCTCTGTGTCCTGCCTCTGTCCTCTCTCTGTCCTCCTCTGTCCTGCTCTGTCCTCCTCTGTCCTCCTCTGTCCTGCTCTGTCCTCCTCTGTCCTCCTCTGTCCTGCTCTGTATAAAGGTGTGTGTGGATTGGAGCAGAGCACTCCTGAATTATTGAAGCCCACTGCGTTTGGCACATGTTGCTCTCCAAAGAGGAAGTCCCCCAGGGGCCCGGGCAGTAAGGGTGGTGGGTGGGGCGGGGGGGCACGTTCCCAGCATAGGACCGTTTAATATTTCAACAGCAACTTTTCATTTGTGTAATGAAAATGATCCAAGCGAGTGGAGGTAATTAGAGAGCGAGTGTGTTTGTTCTGAACGTGGACAAGTCTGGAAGGTACGCCACCTGCTGGTCTCCATGATGTTATTACTTTGCCTGGAATGCAAAAGTAATATCAATCCACGGACAAGCAGGTAATAGACCCGCACTTGAAACGTTACACAGTGCACCTGTAAAGATCCAGTGTGACTCTGACTGTGGCCCGGACTCGAACTGTGGCCCGGACTCGGAGTGTGGCCCGGACTCGAACTGTGGCCCGGACTCGGAGTGTGGCCCGGACTCGAACTGTGGCCCGGACTCGGATTTTGGCTGTGGCTCAGACTCTGCTCCCACAGATTTAGGGATTTTGATTAAGAGTTGTGCTTATCTTTGGTTAACAGGAGCAGTTAAAATGTGTTTCCTACTTTATCTAGTGACTTTGTATATTTTCGCTGAGCCACTGTTTTTCTGATCTGCAGTTGTAGTTTTGATGCAGATGTTGTGTTTCAGCCTGAACGTGCGCGTGACCACCATGGACGCAGAGCTGGAGTTTGCCATCCAGCCCAATGCCACAGGGAAGCAGCTCTTCGACCAGGTGAGGCAAGTCCACTCTGCTCACACTCTCATCTAATGACTTTATTTCTGTACAATTATATCAAGTGAGAAAAATTAACTGCATGTTGCACAAGGACTGTCCAAGGGAGAAAAAATACACAGTTCAGGAGTTTGATGGCCAAAGGTCTCAAAGAGGCTGAGGAGGATGATGGCTCTGCTGCTGGAGATGGGACAAAAGAGGTTTGCAGCTTTGAAGGGACAAAACAAAGCATGAGAGAGTCTGTTGATCTGAATATCTTGAATTTAGTCTTCCTATTGGATTTATTTTGCTTTTCACTAGGGCTGCCACAAAGATTATATTGGTAGTCGATTTTTGTCATGATTATTTTTAGTTGAAATCTGGTGATTGAAGGCTTCTAATCAGATTATTTACAAATAAAGTGTATTTTTAAAGAAAATCTGAAATAATTGTGATTTAATAATGCACTGTTTTTGTTATAAAAAGTCTTTTGGTGTGTGTTTTAGAGTCTGTATAGTCCAGATTATGATAACAAGGATCAAAATGATTTTATTTTAATAGTCCACTAGTTCATGATCATTTCACGATCATTCCAATTAATTGCTGCAGCCCTACTTGTCGCAGAGTAGTTACTAGGGCTGGGCTATGTCATGTTGTTCATGATATATCATTATTGATATAGGAAATTTGGAATCTTGCGATATCATTCTGCGTGAACTGGAGCTGATTTTCCTCACAGTAGAGAAAATGAAGGCAGAGGGAGATTCCATTGCAAATACTAAAGTCTAGAGATGCATTACCACTGACTGTGGAGGTTCTGCTGAAACTAAAATGCAAATCATGACTGAAACAGGCTGTGAGAAGTGGAAGCAGAACTTCTAACTATGAGTTAAATATCCTTAAACAAGTTAGTACTAATATTATAGATACCACTGTTTTTTGAAATACCAAGTATTTTGTTTGCCTCAATCATATAGTAATTTATATATCATGATTGCAACCTTTCTCTTTTATATCATATCAAAAACATAAGGCTGTATGGCCCTGCTTCTGCGGAGTGCAGCCGCAGAGGACTGGAGGAAAATGAAACTCTAGAACCGGGGTCACCAACGCTGTGCCCGCGGGCGCACATGCGCCCTGAGCAACCCTTGATGGCGCCCGTGAGGCATGCACCAAAAATAGCACTACTCATATTTCAACATATACATATATAGAGCTGCAACGATTACTCGAATAAATTGAATAATTTGATTACAAAAAAGCTTCGATTATTATTATATTGCTTCGATGATTCGTTTAATTTACATATTTAATCAAAAACACATGAATTTGTGGCGCGCGGAGCGCACGGAACGACTTGTGGCGCTTTTGTTTCACACAGAGCTTGTTCCGCTCTGACGAAGGCGCAACAGGAAGAGAGCGGCGCGTTGGAAACTCACAAGTGCGACTCGGAAGAGTTTTGATGAGTGAAAGAGCCATGGATCTATTATAATAATCCCGAGCTGCAACTCTAAACACCGCATCTAGCTCCGCCCACCCCAGCCCCGCGCCGTCGACACGCCACCGCAGACCCCCGCGCTCCCCACTCAACAACTCTGCTTCCCAGTCACAGTCGTACTTTTAAACAGCCAATGCACATGGAAACAGCACGAGGACCGCGATTATGTTAGAATAATCTGTTGTGAAACAGAAAGTCCGAGACGCGGAGGCCAAAGTCACACGGAGCCAAAAACGGCAAAACGCAAAATGCTCAAAACGCCAGGACCACCGGTCCCACCCAACATAACGTTTAACAAATGTCTTATTTTAAGTGATGTGACAGAGCCACTGTAACTGTTTACAATCTATGACAAGTTAATTAAGTCTTTATATATATTCTTTCTATACAAACAGAACAGTTTGGACTGAAGTGAAATGTTGCTGTTTTGGGGACAAATTGATATGAAATTAAGAATGTGTTATTTTAAGCAGAAATTCCTTATTTTGTATTTGTTTATTACTATGAGCGATAACGTTTATCTAAAATGATTTAATATGTGTTTAAATGGTTTACTGAATGTACAAAAAATTAACCGATTACCGATTAATCGAAAAAAGAATCGATAGCTGCAGCCCTATACATATATATATAAAAAGGTATCAGAAAGCATTTATTATTAAGTGATGATTTGCATTACAAACACAGCAGGTGTTTCCTGACTTTCAAATGTTTGAGCAAATAAACATAAATAAGTATTTCATGTTTAAAAATGTTTTTTCTGATTATTATTGCTATGTAAATTACTGGTAATTGTGGATAATTATTATTGATATGTGAGCAGTCATTTCACAACTACTACTATTTAAATATCATTATTATAACGTTAGTTATACATGCAGTTTTGTTATTTAGGAAGTTTGTGGCAAACGGGTTCTGTGCCTCCATACTAGTCGGGGCCATGAAGTAGCCCTCAGCCTCAAAAAGGTTGGTGACCCCTGCTCTAGAACAAGGGTGTCCAAACTTTTTTCACAGAAGGCCGCATTTTGAAAGAGCAGAGGGCCACAGACAACTTGACAATGAAGTGAATCATTTGAAATGTTGCATTTGGCATTTGGTTTTGATGAGCCTCCACACTTTAATAAGACTTGGAACATTAATATTAGGTTTGTATGACATCAAAATGCTTTGATCTTTCCAATTTTTACAGTAAAAAGTACTACTTTTCTGTCTGGACTGTCTGCGCTAGAGCAGAGAGTTT